>OZ005649.1:316839717-317240231 GCA_963930645.1 Salticus scenicus | reverse complement strand
GTAAAAATAATTTATTAAATTATTATTTAAAAAAATTATCTTCCATGAATATGCAGACAATTTCCATATTAGAGAAGTAGTATAACACTAAATGTCCAAAAAAAAGTTCATTTTATTCTCAATATTGAAAAAAAAAAAAAAAAAAAAAAAAAAAAAAAACGATTTTTTTGTTCTTTTTTTTTTTTTTTAAGTAAAAAAAAAAGTAAAAAAAAAAAAAAAATCAATAACTTTGTTATAAATTATCACAGATATATAGTTCAACCATTCGTTTTAAAGGTATTGGCGAGACATTTCGAAAGATGCCCAACTTTAATATGTACACCCCGGGGGGGGAGGCGATACCCCCACATTAGAGCTGGACGATATAAGAAATTAAATACCGCGATATATCATCAAGTTAATATCGATATTCGTGCTATACTGCGATGCTTCTTTCAAGAGAAGGAAAACAGACATTTGCTACTTTTAAAGACAAATGAACACCAATTTTAATGTATACAAGTGGGGAGTGTTTTCTATATATTTTTATATTTTCTGGTATATTACTTTCTAATCTTTTTTATAAAAAAAAATGCATAAATAGCAACACAATGTTTTGTGTTTCTTTTAATTTATACCATTACTTTTAAGTATACTTCTCAATAGTTTGAATAGTTTGTCCGCCATTCTTTCCATTTTGAGATTTAATTATTTCAAAATCACATTTTATAAGAGAGCTAATATGTGTTTTATTTACACAAAGTATATCATCAAGATCCATAATTATAATAATAATTGTACTTAGAATGTTAGATGATTAATAAAATTTTGCGCAGAAATCATAACTATCTATCAATCTATCAATCTATCTATCTATATATATATATATATATATATATATAAATCAATGATTCACTTATATACAGATTTTTTTTTAAATAAATATCAGTGTGGATTTGCGCCTAATTCCCATCTCTGAGCATAAAGGAAGTTCATTTTACTAGTAGTCCTGCCCTTCATTGATAGTGATATGGTTGTAATTAAATTAATTTCAGTGAATAAGAAATGCAGAGTAGAAATATTGTTCATAAGCTTTCTTTAGAATTTCCACCGAATAAACTTTCTCGGTTGTAGAGTAATATTAATATGAAACCCTCATAACTCATAGGTATTCTAAAGGTCAGTTACCTACCATTTTTATTTTTTTATCTACTTACCATATCATAAAAAGATTTATATATATATATATATATATATTGAATTTATATTTTGTAATAGTTTTATAACAATTGTAAATTGTATTATATTTATATACTAGTGTCGCCCAGTGGTTGAAGATCGACCACTTTTTGCAAAGCAAAGCAAAACCACTGCCTTCTCATATACGGAATTAAATTGCAGCATAGCAGCGACCCCTGTTGACCGATAGGCACGATTCGCCCATGAAATAGAGTGTTCAAACTAAAAAAAAAAAAAAAAAAAAAAAAAAGACAAAAAAAAAAGACAAAAAAAAAACCTTAAAATAATCTATATATTTTTTTTTTTCCGAATCTTATACTTTCTTCTTATATATGCTGAAGGTAAAATAACAGATCTACTTTTTTAAGAATAAATAGTCAATTTCAGCTAATTGAAATGCAAGGAAATCTCAAAAAGCGTAAATACATCGAAAACCAGAAATCGAAATTTTCCCCGTGCCTTCTACTTTCTTCTTATGCATGAAAAAGCCAGTAATAAATCCACATTTTAAATAATAAGTAGTCAGTTTCCGTTAATTGAAAAGCAAGGAAATCTCAAAATATGTAAATTCATCGAAAACTGGTAATTAAAAGTTTATCCAAATTTTATACTTTCTTCTTGTATATGCAGAAGATAGAATAATAAATCAACATTTAAAAAAATAAGTAATCAGTTTGAAATGCAAGGAAATCTCAAAACGTGTAAATACATCGAAAAATGGAAATCGAAACTTATTTCGTATCTTCTTTCTTCTTATTTACGCAGAAACTAGTAATAAATCCACTTTTTAAAAATGAGTAGAGAATTTCAGTTAATTAAAATGCAAGGGAATCTCAAAACGTGTAAAGTCGTCGGAAACCGGAAATCGAAAATTTCCGGTAATAAATCCAAAGTAGCCAGTAATAAATCCACATTTTAAATAATAAATAGTCAGTTTCAGTTAATTGAAAAGCAAGGAAATCTCAAAACGTGTAAATTCATTGAAAACCGGAAAAACGTTTATCCAAATCTTATATTTTGTTCTTGTATATGCAGAAGAAAAAATAATAAATCCAATTTTTAAAAAAAAAATAATCAATTTCAGTTAATTCTTTGCTTTAAAAAAAACAAAAACACTTGACGATATTTCGAACAATCGATGCAATTGCGAACAATACTTTAAAATATCCCAATGGAGACTCCCCTATGTAATACTATTTCGGACAAAATTATAAAGATAATTGTATTTTTGTGTTCTATAAGAAACAATTTTCATGATTTTTGCTCTCCCGTCGAAACTCTCAGACGACATAAATATTAAGAGAGCAATTGGGAGCATTGTATTCCATTTTTCGAGTCATGCCGATGGAACTAAACTTTAGGAATTCGAAAAACGGAAAGTGGGTCTTCTAAAATTTTCATCACTTATTGCACGTCGAATTGCGACAAAGCTAAATAGATAGAGAATGCTCATTTATAATTTTCTTAAAAATACTCGCAAATATGGACGACAAAGACGTACAAGTAAACCATTTTATGCTTATGTGCGTAAGAAAAAAGACTGATAATGAGGCGTTCTTGCTCATAGAAAACAATTTTTGATTGAAATAAAACGGGAATGTAACCTGTAATGCAGTGCTCGAGCTCTTCGGCGTGTTTTTTAATAAGAAATCAAAATTCTTTATGAATAACATTTGTCACCACCGCCTGTTACAAAAGTTAGTAAGAGACTGTCAGGGCGGGGGGGGGGGGGGGGGGGGGTTACCAAAAATTCCTTACTATGGAAAAAAATAACTGTTATTATGTTATCTTTTCCGATGATAAAAACTTTTATTTAGATAGACCAGATACATCATTCTGCTTTTGCTCGATAATAATGCATTTTTTGACAAACTCCCTCCTCAGTCGAAAATGAACTTTTGTAACAGGCGGTCGTGTTTTCCATAAAGAACCTTTATTTCTCTTTGTAAAACACATCGAAAAGTTCGAGCATTGCATTATAAATTTAAATTATCATTTAATTTACGTCAATAATTATTTTTTATGAGCAATCTCGTGTTTTGTCATTCTTCTCTTACGCATAGAAACATGAAATGGCCTACTTGTACGTCTTCGTTGTCCATATTTGAAAATATTTTTAAGAATATTATAAATGACCATTCTCTAGCTATTTACTTTTGTCGCAAGTTGACGTGCAATAAGTCATGAAAATTTTAAAAGAACCACTTTCCGTTTATGAAACTCCGAAAGTTTAGTTCCACAGGCATGACACCAAAAATGGAATACACCGCTCTCAATTGCTCTCTGAGAGTTTATGCCGTCTGAGAGTGCCGAGTGGAGAAGGAAAATCATGAAAACGGCGTTTTTTAAAACACAAATATACAGTTGTTCTTATAATTTTGCCCACAGGGCGCTCTAAATCCAAAATAAATTTTATGATTACCAATTTCCCGTATATTTACATAAAAACTAATAAAAATTGCTTCATTTAACATTCGTTCCCTGCCATAAAATTTGCATAATTATCCAGTAAACGGTAGCCAAGATTTCGCGATTTTTCCACTGTTCTTATAATTTTGACCACCCCTGTATATTTTGAATGAACTGACCTTGAATGTTTTTTGAGTACATATAAAAGTATAAATATAAGTTCCAGTTGGTTCCCAACCAGAAGTAGTATAATGTAGTAAAACATTGTTTGAAGAACGTAAGTTATAGTAGTATCTTATCCAAAATTATAGTTAGTAATATTAAAATGCTTCTTACGATTCAATAAGGATTTTATTTATATTTTAAATCATTCATTGCACACTTAAGCAAGTCACTTTAACGAGCTTCCAACATTAGCTTACCATTGCCAAGTTAAAATAATTCTGCTGTTATAATAGCGAGAATAAACTTATATTAATACACTGTAAAAAATGCTGCAGTAAAATTACGGGCAAAGCCCGGCAGCAGAGATTCCAGTCAAAGCCCGTAAAAATACATTTAGACGATGAATAATGTATCGCTAGTAATTTTACGTTGTGATGAAGCATACAACCAACCTGCAAAAAAAAGTAGTATTGACCGTAAAATTAAAAGTTAAAGTTTGAGTTTCTCGAATGCATTAAAAAAGTTTCTTGCAATTATTACACAAGCGTGCAGGGAGAAATCCACAACACAAAAAAAAAACTTATTTATTTTTTTTTTTTTTGCACGCAAAAGCTAATTTATTAATTTTCATGTGAAGCAAACCGTCTTGGGTAGCCCGGGATTCGGACTCACAATCGCCTATGTCAGACGCCAGTGCTTTGCCAACCGCGCCATTGGGATCACAGCCACTCTTCTTTATAAAAACAGATAAAGTCAACATCAGAACTGACTAGTTGATAAATCTTGTCATACGCACCAAAAGACTTCTGGAATTTTTTTTAAACCGATTTACAGCACAATGTGAAGTAACAAATCTTCAATTATTTTTACAGAACTCGCTATACAAATTTAGAGCAACCTATGCTGTATTTATGTTTAAAAAATTGCTTTATTTTTACAGAAATTTTTTACAGAGATTAAATTGTTAACGTTCAAACTATGCATAAAAATTATTTTATTTTAAGACTATTTTAAAATCTAAATTTGCTTAATTTTTGACAAAATTAAGAAGTCAGTCAATTCTCATATTGAAAAATCAAAAGCGTTTTTTTTTTCCCTATAAAGACTACGATACTAAATTTTGTGAAAGAAAATCTAACTATTTTTCGAAATCATTTTTATTTGTAAACGGACTGGATTGGATTTGGAAATAAGGCCGATTGACTGCTGTAGGTCCTAGGCATGAGGGGGAGTGCTCTCCGAGGAGTCTTTCTGAGGGGTCCTAGCCCGTATTTGCACAAGTTTCAGAGGAAACCACGGAAATCTCCGAAAGGCTAGGCCGACGTGCGCGACCTGTGATCGAGCCTGGCACCTCACGTCTACCAGATTTGAGCGCAGAATCGCTCAGCCGCTGGTGGGCCTTTTTTATTCGTAAACACTAGCGCTAAAGAGGTAGTCTTATTTCAAGGTTCTCATTAGAATTAAATAATGGGTGAGAATTTCTCACCCTTTTTTAAAAACAAAATGTAACTTTTGAAAACTATATGAGATTTCTGAAAATTAACCGAGACGCAGAATAAACTTTGAATAATAATAATAAATCTTTTACATAAATACAGAGAATTTGTATCTGTAATTAATACGATTTTTTTTCATGGTTTTCGATCTTTATGGTTTCAATAGTGGGTGCAAAGAAGAAATAGCTAGAGCCTAATTCTTATTCATCCAAGCAGGTTTTCATTATAAGGCAGATTTCAAACTGTGTTTATGAAGTGGCGTATTTGCACTTTTTAGAATAGTAGAAGAGTTTTTTTTTCTTTTTAAAGCTGTATTCCATTTAAGGGAGCCCACCAGCGGCCGAGCGGTTCTGCGCTCAAAGCTGGCAGACATAAGTTGGCGGGTTCGATCCAAGTCGCGATCGTCGGCCTAGCCGTTCGGAGTTTTCCGTGGTCTTCTTCGAAACTTGAGTAAATACGGGCTAGGACTCTTTATAGAAAGACTCCCACGGCGAGCACTCCCCCTCTGGCCTAGGACCTATAGCAGTCAATCGGCCTTATTCCCAAAATCCAAATCCATTGAATGAAGAAAGGACTAAAGTATTTCGAGAGCAGAACCTGCTATATATGATGTAATGTACGTATCTGATGGTCATATTCACATAAAACAGCTTTATTTTTTAACAGTGAAGATCATACATTATAATCATAAGACTTACCTTCAAATGGTTAATTACATATTCATTTCATATTGAAATAAATTTTATTTTAGCATATTGTAAAAAATGCATTGTGGAAACAACATTAAAATTTTCCGTTTTCTAAGTGTTTAGAGGATTTAGAACGCTGTATGCTTAAAAAAAAAAAAAAAAAAAAAAAAAGTAAAAAATGCGTTTAGTGGATAAAACAATTATTATGCTGTAATTTGTGTTTTAGAAATCTGGCTTCAAGTAAGATAATCATTTTTTTTTTTTTTTTTTATGTTTTCGTGTTAATAGACAAAGAAAATCAATTTCATCAATACCAGTTTTCAATTACTCAGTTTCAGTCAGATAGAATTTTTTTTTATTAAATTAAGAAAACAATACCTTATTAAAACTAATGGATGTTTCTATGCGTCATGTGTGCATAATTAAACACATTCAATTAGTATAAATAGCAATCATAGTTTCAGTTTGAAAATGGACGAAAATGAAATTCTCTCTTGATGTCACTGAAATGATAGCCTTTGAAGAGATTTTCTCATAAGAAAATGGTTTGGTGAAAAAGAAGTGCAATTTGCTGAGATTAAAGGCTTTTTCTCATAAAAATTCAAAGCATTATATTTTCGAAACATCAATTTACTGGCTACGCCCGTTTAGCTAGCAAAACGGTCATTTCCCGTAAACTTATACGGTTATTTCCTAAATTATGCTTCCAAAACATTAATTTACGGATTATGACCGTTTAGGTAGCAAAACGGTCATTTCCCCTAAAATTATGCGGTCAAATACCATGACTTTACAATTTTTTTTTTTTTTTTTTCTTTTTTTTTTTTTTTTTTTTACAGTGTATATTGACAATCGTATATTAAAATTTATTTGCATCATGATAAAAAATTCTATAATAAAAAATTCTTCAATCAAAGATAAAAAAAAAATAATAATAATAATAATAATTTTTAGGGAAAAAAAAATATCTTTCAACCCTTTTATGAATATACTCGTAAGTATTTACTAATTGAGAAACTAATAACTTGTTCACCTGAAAGAACCTGGTAATTTAACGCAGATTTTGAAATAACTTTTAAGTTTAAATCAGAAAAAATATATATCACAAAAGAAGGTTTAATATAAAATAGATCTTTCCCAAATCGAGTTCAAATCAGATTTCTATACTGTTAAGAGCAAATAGTTTTATTTTTCAATTTTATTGCAATCATTTTACAAAGGCCGTCTTCACAGAAAACATTTTCCACGGAAAAATAGAGTGCTATAGAAATTCTTTATCTATTCTGTATTTCTCTCTTTTACTTACTTTTGTGTTTAGGTGATTGCGCCTTTAACAGAAGGGAAATAAATTTCGTTGCGCAAGCATTTTGTGCGGATTTTTTTGTTCCCCTTCGACTAGTTTCTTCATTGTTATTTTACTTTTATTTTAGGAATTCTTTTCCCTATTAGCAGTAAAATATGTCTATAATATGTATATTTTCCATTTATAGTTTTCTTTAGAATTTGTTGATGAATGTTTTAATCGTGTATATATTTGTTTTTCAGTGTAGCCTAAATTTAAGAAAAGTCCTTATTAAAGAGTTGGTTTATATCCTCTTATCATTTATTCCGGACAGCTAGCTAATGTTTTCTAGAAATTCACTTTTTAAAAACTTATTTCGTTGCAAAATGTCATATTATGTGTCAGAATATTTAAACTCCACATGGTTGGTTGGTTGGGTGTAAAGTCGTATTGATACTGGGCAATGAGTAATTCGCGACGGTCTGGGACTCAACCGTAAGGATGGTCTGGAGATATAACATCACAATTTTGATCCTCCAGAGAGAGGACTGCTGTCCCGCTTCAGTGACCCACAGAGGTTTAATTTGAATGGGGAAATGGAGGAAATTGTGGTCTCGACTGATTTTACGTGCATAAGCCACCATTAGTGTACATGATGATCTTTGACCGGCTCGATTATTGAATTTTCCAATTACGAGCTCGGTGCTCTATCGACCGGAACGCCATGTAGAAGAAATATTAAATATACTGTACTTTGGGATTAAAAAGACAAAAATATCACTATAAAATGTTCTTGGATAAAAGCCTGTTTGTTTTATTCTGTAATAAGATGCTATTAATTTTACAGCTGTATACTAGCGAGTACAGTGGCGCATCGTGAATGACGGTTCGGGTATGCTCCACTCAGGTAGTTAGAAATAGTACGATAAAAAAGATATTCAATCAACTTATTGGTTAATTTGCTTATTTTGAGAAACAACGTAAGTATGACGACATTTCAACAATCAATCAAAAGAATGATCTTTTCATGAAACGAGCTGTTTCTAACCACCCGTATGGAGCATACCCAAAACGTCATTCACGATACGCCACTGAGCGAGCAATGGTATCAAACTATTCTTAATCTGGTAGTAAAATTTGACGATGTTCATTTTTTATTCTGACGTCTTGGTTACAATGGTCGTGAATAGGTATATTTCCTGAGATGACAAAAATATTCTTATGATATATATACTTGAATTTATTGTGAATTCACGATCTTGATTTTCGGGAAAATTTCCATATCCACATAATCTTAAATTATCCATCAGGCACACCAAAGCCTCGCCAAAATTTTGCTACAGTTTGTTTAAAAGTATAACCCTTTCTTTATATTCTCCTTCCACCTGTAGTTTGAATTGTTTCTACGCAGCGTTTTCATTCATTCTCTTTTCAACCACATTATCGTAACTTTTACAAATGTGCTGAAAGTACATTGCACAACTTTCCTGGCACACCTTTTTGAGAAACCCTGCTTTGCAAGTTCAGGAGGTTTCAGTTTTCTTTTTCCTGGCTTTAATATTTTTTTTTAATTTCACAAGCACTGATGAAGGAGCTTTAGAAGTCCAGACACGGACGCTTGCTAGTTTTTGAATTACATTAATTTATGCTCTCTTTAACGTTTCATTTTCCTTTGATATTTGCAGCCCAAAGTATCTCTTCTTATCTTTAATTAATTATGATAAACCGTTGTAGCTGTACGTTTAGATTCTATACAGCAATCTTATGATAGCATAATAGTGACATTGTAACTATAGAGTCTTACGTCCTTATTAAAAGCATAGTTATATATAAATAAAATCTAGAAAGTAAAATGCTAACTAAAATCTTTTCCAAGCACATAAATCTAATTCTACCACATTTTTGTCATTTTTAAGTCAAAATAACAAAACTGAAGTACTGCATATACCAAAATTCAAGGAGCAAATAAACATTGAAAGTTACTGCAAATGCTATGGCTACCATTTCGGATATTGTTGTTATTTAATATAAATATATATGTGTGTGTGTATGTAACTTATATCTTTTCAATACATTCTATATTTTATTTTGAGAATAAATCGCTTTGAAATAAAAATGATTAATACGAAAAAATATTTGATATAAAGTTTTCATTTTCTCTTTTTCAATTGAAGAGCATTCAAATGAGGAGCAAACAATCAAACCGTGTTTTCTCCAAAAAAAAAAAAAAAATGAGTTAGTGATTTTTCTGTGAACTCAACATTAAATAGCACAAAATTATACTATTATTTTAAACCAAAATAATTTTTATCACATTATAAATGCTCTTAGAATGTTAGGGTTTCAATCAAACAGTGTTTCCTCCAGAGCCTGTTTTCAGTCAAACTGTGATTTCTCCAGCCAACCAGTCAGTACTGCTCTTTCTGGTCGCGTGACTCGTACATGTACCAGCTTTTTATGTTTGTTTTTTCGTTAGTTCTATCTTGTTTTCTTCATTTTAGAGGAGTGTACTTTATTATTATTATTTTCTTTTTTTTTTTTCAAATGGAAGAATTAATAGATGGTGTATTAGTGAGTACTTCTAATTATGGAACTAGAAAAATACAGAGAATTGGTGGAAAAAGAAAAGAAGCGAAAAAGAAACGATATTCAGCACCTTTAGATAACAACATTTATGCTCCATGCAAACATTCTATTAATAAATACTTTTTCATGCACTGATGTTAGACCTAATGACGTTAAGAAGTTTCGGGATAGACTTTACGAAATTCCGGACAAACAGCGACAAGATTCTATTATAGCCTCATTGGTTGTTACAAAAAATGTAACTCGACGTAGACCTAATAACCCAACCCCCCCCCCCCCCCAAAAAAAAAAAAAAAAAAAAAAAAAAAAATCGCAATCATCTGGCTTACAGCATGCATTTTCTGCTTCTTATTTTATTACTAGTAGCAGTGGTAGGAGAATTCCTGTGTATAAAAACAATTTCATGGCTATAACTAAAATAGGTCGTACAATGCTAGCCAATATTGTTACTAAGGTACATGCTGGTGAACCTATTGAGGAAAAGAGAGCAGGGGATAGAAAAAGCCACTTAAGCATTAATAAAAAAAAAAAAAAAAAAAGGTAAGGGAATTCATCTCAAACTTAAATGCATCAGAATGACATAGACAAACTTTTACAATTGATGTATGGTGAAGAGTGAAAAAATCAGCCTGTTATTAAATGGTATAAAGATATCATTACAAATAACTTTCATGTAGAATATGAAGAAACAGAGGAAGCATGAAATTGCTTAAGTGAAGATATTGGTTTAAAAATTTAAATTTCAAATTGGCTTAAAAATTTTAGTTCTTCCCTACAATTTGCATGATGATTTTTCACGCGTAAATATTTAATTTAACTTTATAATTACATAACAAAATCTGTTCTGTTAATTACATTAAGAATGTTATTTCATCAATATTCGAGCTACATACTTTTTCATTCAAAAAATGTTTTGTCCACATTGGAAACATTCAAAACATGTTTTTCCTCTGTGTTTCGGTCAAAACATGCTTTCTCCACATTGGAAACGTTCAAAACATGTTTTCTCCTCTGTGTTTCGGTCAAAACATGCTTTCTCCAAATTTCAAATACATTTTTCTAATTAACTCTAAGTTTATTAGGTAAAGTAGGCCTACAGATCTTCCTAGTAACCAATAATACAACTAAACAAATGATAATTAGTGTCTAAGAAGGGTTATTTTTTAATTTATCAGTTTTTTGTGTTTTCTGAAAAATTGCATTCGAAGGAGAAAACACGGTTTGAATGTTTGCTCCTCAAATGACTTTAATGACTTTAGTTTAGATGAAAATCTATTTTTTAGAAAACCTATTTAATAGTAAATTCTGCTATATCCCATTATTTAATTATATGCAAAAATTACCTTCGTGCATGTATACGTAGATATACTGCCCCATAAGTCTGTAGACATTTTAAGAATTCATAACTATTGAAGGAATTGTTAGAATTTAACGCGGTTTGAGAAAAAAAAAATCATTCTCGTGAAGAGGTTTTTTTTCTTTTTTTTTTTTTTTTTTTAAGAAAATATAATAATTAAGCTATTCGTCGATAGAGGCCGCTGTGCGTGACGAGTTACTCACATTTTCATGAAATCTGTACTTATTATCATACAAATACTTACAAGCATATAAATAATATTCCAGGCAGAATAACAGAAATACAGGTATTTAGAATAATTGGGTTTATAATCATTCTTAAAAATTGTTGGAAAGGGTTAAAAATGCTTAACACAAACGGAAATGCAGTCCGTAATTTCCAATTTCATGCTTCAACGCATTTGAATATTTTACCTGTAAACTCAACGCATTTGAATTGTAACCCTGTAAATCTGAAGTTTAAGCATATCATATTCTATGGAAAACATTGTTTTAGCTTATTAACAGTAAATGTCAATATCTTTATGATTTTCGCAGTAGAAATTTATTCAAATGTGATTTATGAAAATGTCTCTCCTAAAACGCAATGCATTGGCATTTTTTGTCTATCCCTGTAGACAGATGAATTGTACAGGTCTATTAATGCCCATTTTAAATGAAGAACATTCCATTGTAAATTTTTAAAACATGTATCATTTTCAAGAAATTGTGAAAATATTTGTAGACGCTGGAGGTGGGAAAGATAGATAGACGGTCACTCAGACAGAGAGATGCACTAATTGAAACATATTCATACTGCAAAATTATTAGAAAGTGTTAAAAAGGCTTAATGAAACCGAAAATGCAATTCAGTAATTTTCCAATTATGGAAATTTTCGTAACTCTTATTTATTTATTTATTTGTGCGGCCCTGTAAATTTGAATGCTGATTATTCTATATTTAATAGAAATCATTCTTTTGTGCATATAAATAACATATTTCCATTTCATTAATACTTGAGCAATCCGAATTTATTAAAATATGATTTATAGAAATACTTTTCATAGAACGCAATGATTTGGAACACTTTCGTGTATCACTTTACACAAACCATTGGTGGTATTTACTCCATTTTCCGTATAAAACATCCGATAGTGATCTTAAATAAAATATTTCAATTTGATTAATATTTATGTAAAGTAAAAATATGGTTTATAGAAATATCTCTCATAGAACGCAATGCTTTAGTATACTTTCAGGCATCCCTGTTCACAAACCAATAGACGTATTTACCCCATTTTCAATAGGGAACATCCGATAGTAAACTTGAATAACTTATATCAGTTTCACAAATTCCATACATATTTACAGGAATTGAAGCGCGGGCAGTCAAATAGAAAGACAGACGGATAGGTATACGAAGAGACAGACAAAACGAAATCATTAACATTTTTCAATTTTGTTGCAAAGTGTGAAATACTTATATAAAATAAAATAAAATAAAATAAAATAAATCGCTTAAATCGAGAAAAAAAATCATGAAGGAATAAAAATATTTTGCATTTAATGCTAAATAAAACATATTTGATAAAGAGAAGGTAAGCATACATTTTGAGGTTATGTTTAGTGGTATAAAAAAAAGTACATAAATAAGAACACTTTTAAATTAACTTTTATAAACATAGTAATAATAAGTTAAATAGTGATAACTGTTGAATACGTACTAATTGTAATAGCATATTTAGATTTCATAGTTTAGATTTCATTATATTAAAGATATATGATGTCACATTTTACGCTCATAAGTTTCAGGTTCTATATCATTACATTTCCTATTTTTTATAAAATATATCGTTTATTTTTTACATATTAAAACGCAAAATTTTTTCCTTGCCTATAAGAACATTGATAAAAATCGTACTCTACAGAAGTTTGGCTTACATAAAGAGTATGTTTATTAAATGTCTATAATTTTTACTTTCTCTTACCCATAAGGTAGAGAAAGTATTGTTTTTGGGTCAAATTTTCGAACGCGAGATTTTGTTATATTTACACGTTTTGAGGTCCCCTGAATACGAAAATCCTGTTTTCAGCAAATGGTCTGTGTGTATGTCTGTGTGTCTGTGTGTGTAACTGTGTGTGTGTGTGTGTGTGTGTGTGTGTGTGTGTGTGTGTGTCTGTTATCAGCATATCTCAAAAACAAATTATGGTAGAAAGTTCAAACTTGGTATTCTAAATGTACATCCTATAGGGATGCTACAGTAAGCTTTTCGTTAAGATCAAGCAGATGGTTCGTGTACAGGGACAATCAAGAGAATTCTAATACATTACGTGTATGGGGGAAATTGCAGGAAAGTAGAGTTTAACGTCTATAGACTGCACTTAACCAAATGAAACGAATATATTTTTTTTGTAATAGAGACAGTTAACTAGATAATTTTTTAAAATAATAATTTTTATAAATTATTTTTTAAAAACAGAATTATTTTTTAATAACCGAATTAAATTCTATATAGATGTAGGTGGATTAATGAAACGAGGGGTTGAGGGAGACGGTAGCCCCCCTCACGCAGAACTAATTATCATATAAAGCCTAATATTAATTGTTTAACATACGTTTACATAACATTACTCGTTATCTCACCTATTAATCTGCAACCTGTATTTATAGTATTAAATTTCAGAGTAAGAGAAAGTCGTGTGAGTGACACACCATATTGATTCTTTTCTATACCCAACACCTTTTGAAGGTGGTAAACGAAGCTACTACAAAATTATCTTACACCATGTTGATAAAGTCACATAAAATTTAAGATACTGAAATATTATAAATATAAATAAATTGGTATCCATAAAATAAATAAATATATATTATATATATAAATGTACATGTACATGTATTAAACAAAATTAATAATCTGTCTTCCTTGGGCAATCTAGTGCTAAAGAATTAAATTTCAACTTTAAAAAAATTATTGTTTTAAGGACTGGAAATAAATTTTAACAAGAAATAACCTGTTTATAGTACTGGATATGATAATTTCGTTTTTTATTACATGTTTAAGTGTTTTTCAATTCAGCTAATCTTGTTTTCCCAAACATAGTCATTATTTTCTTTAAACTATGTTAACAATGCAAGGCAGTTTAAATATCAGAGTAGCCATTATTAATATGTAAATTTATTAAATCGGTTATGTGAATAAATTTTCGTGTTAATTATGAAAAATTAATGACTGCATTAAAATATTTCTAATAAGTAAAGATTATCATTGGAGAAAAGAGGATTAAATTAAAACCATTACTAAGCACTTATGAGTTAGCTTCCAAAACCAGTTTTCAACTTAATCTTGTTTCTCGGTGGAATGATATAAAAGATTCTGATTAAATAATCAACTAACTGTAATATTATTTAAAAGATTTCATATCTACATTTCTATAGTATTTACTTTAATTTACATAAAAAGAAATTTAAAATTAATGAGTAATAATAACAGATTATTAATAATGTGCCTAAATTTAGGATTTCCAAACATATATAGAACGTTGCTTTAAACAACGCATTGAAATCTTCTTAATTATTTATTTTTTAGTCCCCCTCCCCCATTATGCACTAGGCGCAAGAAACTTAAGTAATTGTAAAAATTTTAGAAAAAAAAAAAATGTTTTGAGGCAAATGGTATTTAAAATAATAATAATAATCGTCTAGGTATCCATCTGTAGAAACTCAATTAGTTGTATGTTAGTGTGTTAGTTTATTAATTTGTTAGGTGTAGGTAATATCTCAAGAACAAATGACCGTAAAGATGTCGGAACCCTTTTAAAGTATTAAGAATGACACTTTCACAAACCCTATTGATTTAAATATCCCAATCAAAAAAATTCGTAATGCATTTGAAATATACGATTTTCTTTGCATGGGAGAATAGAAAAGTATTCACATAAATTTAAACTGGAAGGTTGTGACATAACATTCTATTTCTCAAGTACTCGAAATAACGCTGAAGTCATTAATGTAAGTTGTTCTTGTAGAGTTGGGTTCGTTGAGGCAAGGTTGCCAGTCGAATCTAGATTAAGCTAGCGGTAATTTCAGAGGAAGTGTAAGATTGTCAATGGAATAGTTGATATACTTGAAGAAAAGGTTACTAGTCAATTTAGTTTAGGTTGGCGTTGGCCTCTGCGGAAAAGTGAAAGTGCTAGAGGAAGTTGTGCGTGTTCCGTATATTCAGGTTAGACATGTTTTAAAGTGAACTAGGTGAACGAAGTGAACTTAGTCCTTTAACATGAACATCCAAAACAATTCAGTTGTGCTTTTTGGGATATGCTATTGAAGTTTATGCATTTCGTAAACTAATTAATTTTCAGAGTGCTAACAACGTAAGTATGCTACTCAGAATGCGATTTATTTAGATGCTAACAAGTTAAGGTATATTTGGTGAGTTATTTAATTTATATAAATACTTTAACATTAAGAATTGTTCTAGGGAAGGTTATACTATTATATTAAAAGAAGACTTAGCACTGGAAAACTTAAACCAGGAACAATCTTTAACGTCTCACTGAAGACGATACGCTAAATGCTACTGAAAGAGCTATCTGCTACTCAGTTTTCCTCTTTAGCGTTCAAGAAGTTGAAAATTGTTACTTGTTAAGTTACTCTATTGTTGAAAAGGTCATCCCTACCCTTTCTTTAAAACTCGATTAAAGGAGATTGACTTTATTTAACGTGTGCTTATTTTAATTCTAAACATTTTTTACAAGTAATTATGGTGTAGGGGGGGGGGGATAGTGAAGGAGGCTTATTTAAACCAGCCGTTACAAAGCGGGAATTAAAAAGGATATGTTCCATATAAAGATGTCAGACCAGATTTAAAATATCTGTTATAATACTGAAGTGAACAACATTGACTTTAAAATATCAATTTTGGAAACTTCGTAAATTATTTGAAATTTACGAATTTCTTATCAACAGAATGGTGCAAAATTTCGTATAAACGTCCATTTTGAGGGATCGTGTCATCGTAAAGCTGCCAGATAACTTTTAAAATATTAGTTATCATGCTGGAATGAACATCATTGGCAATGAATTTCTTAATCTGAAAAATTCGTAAGCTGTTTCGAAATTTACGATTTTCATAACATGACATATCAAGACAATGTTTCGTATAAGCGACCGTTTTGATTGATTTTGGGATATCATATAAATACATATATATATATATATATATATATATATATATATATATATTGTTAGAATAGCATATTCCAAACATATGCTATGCATATTTTCGAATAAAAAGTTTTTTTTTTTTTAATAAAAATTATTAAAAATTTATAATCCAAACAAATATGAATTATAATCTACATTAATTTTTGCACGAATAGAATACGCATAATCAAAAACTAGGGCTTTCAAATTTACAGCTCATTCCTATCATTATTTTTCGAGTTACAGCGATATTTCATTTCTTAATGGTAATAAGGGGTCGCCATGCATTAAAATTTGCATTATCTACAACAGAATCTCAAAAATATGCGAGAAAAGTTTTTCAGTTTCTTTTTATAAGATTTTTATTATTTTCTAAGCAATTTGCATTGTTTACGTTACAAATTCACTTATCTTTGTTAAATTAACGTAATGCAGGTGAGAAATAGTCATAGCAACCTAAAAGAAAAATAAGTACCTTCTACTGTTACAACTGAAGCAATACTTTAAAAAATTATTTTGCGTATTATTGTTTGATTATATATATATATATATATATATATACGGCGACATATAGAAATGCCCATGTCATATAACACATCCTTTGCCGAAGACAAAATTTAAATGATTTATTTACGATTGTCAGAGCTCAAAGACTCTGTTTTTTTTTTTTTTTTTTTTTTTTTTTTTTTTTTTCCCTTTAAGACATTTCCAGGGATGAGAAAGTCTCGCTTTTTTTACTATTACAACTTTAATACAGAAATCTTTACGTTTTTTTTTATATTAAGGTGTCGTGATTTAATAATATAGAGATATTTGTAGAAAAAACGTTACGAAAAAAAAAAAAAAAAAAAAAAGTAGAAATTTCTTATTCCTGATAGTGTTTTGAAGAAGGAGGTCGAAGATTTTAAGCTCTGAAACACATAAAATAACTTTGTTTGAAAGTTTAACGTTTTTGAAGAAGGTTTAAAGGCTAAAAATGTAAACGGCATGAGTATATCATATATTTTTTCTTCAAAAATATTAAAGAACTTTTAATAGTTTTTTACCGCTAATTTTTGTTTTCGTCTTGTTATTCATAATTTCGCATTTAAATATTACGATTTCTTACATACCAAGTTAAATGTAACTTTTTATAGAAAAACGCGGTAAGACATTGCTAACTCTTCAAAAATAGAAATATACCTGAAGACACATGATTAACACCTCTTTTTTTTTTTTTTTTGAATATTAAAAAACTTTTCCGAAACATTTTACCGTTTTTTTTTTTTTTTTTTTTTTTTTTTTTAATCGTCTTGTCCACATTTTTGCATTTAAATGTTGTAGATTTTGTAAGCTTCAAATTATTTAAATTTTAACACATAAGTAACATAACAAACTATTTCATTTTTATTAAAAGCATTAAAAAACCTTAATTTATAAACCACACTTAAGAGGAACATGTGAGAATAAATAAGAAAAAAACATATGATATGTTTTGTACGCATTAGAGGACTCAAATAATAATGAAATTTAATATTGCATTTATAAAAATTACAAGTAAAAAAAACTTTTTATATACCATGTTTTTAATTTTTCTTAAAGATGGCTAAAAGTATTAAAAGAATGCATTGTCATCATGTTCTGACCTGTTATAAAAATTTCAAATGTCTAGATAGTCAGGAAGTTAAAAATCGATTGCAAGATTTGTACTGGACAAATAAACAAGAAAGCGAGTTAATAAAAACGTGATAATTATAGTAAGTAGTTAATTTATATGCATTTAGTTAAAATAGTGTTTACTACTTAATAAAAGTTGTGCATTTAATGTCATAAAAATCTATCATTTTAAGGTAAGGGGCAATAGTATTATGTTGAATTCTCTGAACTGTCATGTCATAACAATCACATATATTACGGAAAAAGACTTAAAAACGAAATATGAAAAATATGAATTATCTGTTTTACAGATTCAGATAATGATATGACGCTTTTTATGCATGGGAACTGAAGTACTTCTTTAAGTAAGTTTAGATACAGACACAATATCTTCCTTACCAAAAATTTAGTTTGTTTTATATTTAAATTTTTTTTCTGGATTTACCCGGATATTACCCGAATGAATAATTACTTTTCTGAGCGAGATCCTTCTTTAATATTTCTAAATTAATTCGTAAAAGACTGATATATTTCCGCTTCTAACTCTATGAAGAATTTATACAGTATAAATCTTGTACATTTTTTAATTTCTTTATTCTCAGAAATTAGAATAGAGACTCAAAAATGGTGTCACCTTTTGAAAAATTGAATTTGGTGCACGTTTTACAATGTAGACTACCCTTAAGTTTACTATAAAATTAATAAATAGTCATTATTTTACAGGTGCCACTCGCACATTTATATGATGATTTCTGTCAAAATTAAGCGTAGGGGGTAATATTTATTTATTTATTTATTGCTGGTTGATAAAGGCAGAGATTCCAACTTAAAAAAAATATTTCGGAGCATCTTTAGCTCTGCCTTTTTTTTTTATACCAGTAATTTTGAAGAATAATTTTCTTCCTTTTTAATCGTTGCCACATATTGGAGAGAAATATTTTACAGAACTTCTGGTGCAAAGAGAACGCGATGCTGAAAATACTCCTGAAAAAATTATACATTTTGGCAGCTCAGCCCTTATGAATGCTTCGACCAATTTTATTAGTCAATCCAATCCAATAGATTGGTCTTAGATTAGCGACCACTTAATTTTTTGTAACTATTTATAAAATATATTTAGCTACCGATATGCATGAAATTCGGTATGTACATAGTTCATATCAAGTCGTGAAATATCTTTATTCTCCAACTCTGACCAGGATCATATTTGAAAATAGTGATTACTTGAAAATAAAAAATAAATAAACTTAATCTTATTACGCACAAGACGATGTAAAATATTTATTAATCAAAAAGATAACTCTGATATATTTACAAAATAAATAAATAAATATTTAAAAACATGTAATTGATATGTAAAAACTTTCGCAATATCTGTTACAATTTACAAGATTGAAATAAATTTATTTTTCAGATACTTTAAATAAATGTATAGCCAATTTTTGCTCATATTTCTATATTTCAGTGGACTTGATTCCTTTATATATATTACATTATTAATTTGTCATTTATCCTTAAATTACAAATATTAAATTATTTTCTTCCTTTTTTATTATTTAATCATTGCCCTAATTAAAATTTATAATTGTATTATACATATATATATATATTATCTGTTCTTGATTGCTTGATAAATAATCAAATGTTAACAAAATTAATTAAAATTAATCTTTTTTCTTCCCCACCCCAAAAAAATATTGAATTTAAACGGAAATTAAAAATATCAGTTGACATAGCACATTGTTTTTCCTTAAAAAATAATCTCAATCAAATCTATTAAAAACATTTATTTAATCTTCTTTTTTTCTTTTAAAATAGCTAAAGATTTCAAACTTAAATTCTTAAAAAGCGTTCTTTTTCAAAACATTGCACATTAATGATTTAGAAATACAAACAAAAGAATATATATATATATATATATATATATATATATATATATATATAATAGATGGTAAAAATAATGAAAAGTTAAAAATAAATACAAAGCAATTGATTTTCAATAATGTCGTTTATCAAGTTCTTAATATTTTTCTTTAACTTATTAAGCTAATCGGATGATTTTTTTTTTTTTCTTGAAGACTTTGTTAAAAGAATATGCACTTAATTAAAAAAAAAAAAGATCTTTTGAGTTATTTAAATAGTAAAATAAGTTTTTATTTTACTTTTAAAGAGTTATTGATTCGTTCAATTATTTACAAATGTCGTATTTCACTGTATGAAGTAAAAAAAAAAGAAAAATATGCCAGGCATGTTTCAAATAAAAATAATAATAATTAGGTTCCAAATTTATAAAAATTTCAGTATCTATCTCGAAAATATACTGAAATACTTTTAAAAATAAAAATAAAAATAATAATTTTATTGTTGAAATAATATTTCTTTAGTAGTCGTTGAAGCAGAAACAATAGAAATCTGAAGCTATTTTAATTTGTCAAATTGGAGATTTAAATATAATTATAATAGCAAATATCTGCGCAGTTAGAGGCTAGTTGTAACAGTTTTTTAAAACTAAATATATTTTTTAATGTATTTAGTTTTATTTTTTTTTTTTTTTAAATCGATTTTTCCCACATCATACGTATTCATCTATCATATTCATAAAAGAAATATTTTTTAATTATCTTGGTTTTAGCACCACATATATTTTTTCAAAATTATTTGCCTGTTACAATTTGTCCCTAATTTGGGGCAAATTATTACACATATGATTAGAATATCAGATTAGAATCACATATGATTAGAATCACATATGATTATAATAAGAATAAAGAGTACAATATTTCAATTTTTGTTATCAATCATTTATTAATTTGATAACAAGAAGCGATTAATCATTAATATTAAATTATACCTTCTTGGTATAGTAACAATGAACTATATCAAGTGGATTATAGTAAAATAAAGAGAAAATTAAATAATTAATCAACATAAAAATCAGTCTTAGTCAGAACTGCAGTTAAACAAACAAATGATATTTCACAGATTGAACGTATGTCCACATTTAGCAAATTAAGCATTATGCTCATTTTTCTGTCTCAGAGAGGCCGTAGACATCTCCCCAAGCTAAAAAAATACTCTCCTGATTCAGATTCGGTATCTGGAGTCAAAATACTTATCTGTATAATTTTACACTTTGGTTTTCATTTGAATTTCTTCCTTTAAACTTTTCCTTTCACGTATCTTTCTCTTTCTCATTCTCTTTATGTTTATTATTATTATTATTATTATTTTTTTATTTTATTATTATTATTATTATTATTATTATTATTATTATCTGTTTAAAATCTTTCTCTAATGTTTTTCTTTCGAGTTTGTCAGTTAAGATGGCAGATTTTTCTTTTTCGTTGGAAACTGTTAGACTGTTTCGGAGATGAAGATTTAGGAAGAGGCCGAATCTTTGATGGCGAAAAATTAAGTTTTTTTTTTTTTTTTTTTTTTTTTTTTTTGAATGCCTGGCGGTCCTTGGTTCGGACCATTAAATATTTCACTGTTCCTTTTGCTTTAAACCTGAGTAACGCTTATATTCACTTTCAGGATTGGTTGTAGCAGTCTATATGCCTCAAGACACCATGATGTATCTTCAACAATTTGAGTTGAATTAGATATTTTGTATTCTCTACATCAAAAATTGGGAAGTCGATGACAGGCGAAGGCTTAAAGCTAGAATTTTGAAAAATACCAGCATTTATAGACCACAAAGTTCTTGCTTTGAATCCACTCATGATATTAATTTCATGAATCAAAACACAAGGGGAAAGTTGTAACATAGTACAAATTCCTCCAAAATTTTGTTTCAACTTACCTCATCGTATGATTTTTGACATTTTTGCTCATTTATAAAAACATATAACAGTTTATAAAAAAATTAAACATGCATTTTATCACTTAATATACAGAGAAAGTAAATAGCTATAAATATTTCTTAAAAATATAAATTAACATACTTTTCATCAAAATTTACGTAGTGCGTTTTTTTCCACTAACAAGCTGAGACGTAGAACATGCACACAACCTCTCATTAACCGTTTCTGCATAGTCCTGATTATGCTTACGTAATAAGGCGCGTTATAAGAATCATGTTTATCGAAATATTGAATCAAAATTGTTATAAAATTTTGCGTAAGTGCATGTTAATTCTTACCCCTGTTACAACTAGCCTCTAGTTTCCTTGAATATAGAATTTTAAAAATTATATGTATTTTTTAATTATTCTGAAATTGCTAATGTGAATATTTTTATTGATACTTTTGAAAAAAGTTGAAAAGTGATTATGAATTAAGTTTGTTCGATGGTTCCATTGTCCGTCTGCCTGTTCGCACCCTAATTTTCGAAAATATTTATGGAGCATTTTAAGACTGATGTATGTTTGTAAAGGCTACTATTGCACGTTTCCAATTGAAAATGGTATAGATAGCACTAAGTGTTTGCTTACAGGGTCTCACAAAAATATTTCAAAATAATTAGGGAATTTTAAATCATAGTTCAATAACGTTTTACTACACAAATTATAACTAAATCAACACACATCATTTTACAGGGCCACACAAATCATTTAGATACATTATCGGATAAAAATGGGAATGAATTAAATGGTATTTTTACGTGTATATGAGTATTTTGTTTTTCACATTCTAAGATAAAATGAACATATTTCTGATATTCAGTTTGTTTATTTGTTTGTCTTCATTCTAAATATTGTGGATAGTTTTGGGAAAATTTTCAATGAAATACGCGTTATTCACGTCTGCTATAACATGTTCTCTATTGAAAATACTATAAATATCATGACCTATATTTTTGTTCAAGGCATTCCAGACAATTCAAATGAATTGCGTTCTACGAACCTTATTTTTATAAAGTATATTTTAATAACGAAAACACAAAACATAACGAAACTGACAAATTTTATTGATGCACATAAAAATATGTTTATTATATAATATGACATAATTCGCCTTAAGCATTTTAGAGTTCCACAAAAATATTCATCTACCTTAAGGATTTTTTGTTGGAATATGCAAAAATTGAATTTCTAGTTGTATTAACACATAATACTTTCTCACAATGTTTAATGGCAATTAAGATTTGCGTTATTTTGTTTGTTTGTCTGTACTTATATATCTGTTAACATTTATATAATATTATCACTGTAATATATATACATATATAAATAACACTAATATCATTAAAAATAATACTATATCATTAAAAGCAATACTAAATTTCTGAAATCAGGAATGTTTCATAAATACACCAGTTATCCTCAAGAAAAAGCTCCAAATTTATGAAAATCAGGAACTTATCTAGCATATAAAATTACGGTTACCAAAATCATTTATATTTTTGGGAATAACATACGTTATATTTGTGATATATATATATATATATATATATATATATATATATATATTACAACTTACAATAGAAAATAGTATAAACATCACACCTGCTTTGTGTACAGGGACTCACAAAAAGTCTCGATGTTTTTCACTTAATGATATTTATTTTTTAAAGCACATTTCGTTATTTTGATGTTATACATAATATAACATAAATTTTATGTATTAGTATGATACATAAAACCAATACATAAAAAAGGTATGATTAGCGTAATGGATTTGTTTGTTTAACAGAGCGAATGTATTCGTCAATGTATTTTTCTTTCTTTTCATTTTTCTTTTTTTTATTTTTTTACGAGGATTATATTGTGCGTACATAAATATAAAAAAAGTATACATTGATGTATAAATAAACATTTTAGAGATTAAGCTATAATAATACCTTTGTAAAAACTATAAATATGCAATTTACTTCCTCCAAAGGTTGATTATTTCCACAATTTTCTCTTGCTATAACTAAGTACTAGATAAAGAATAAACAGGTATTTTTTATCACTTAATAAATATCGACATATGAAAATAAATAAAATGAATGTACAATAGCCCAGAGTATATTCTTTATTTAAAATTTTTCTTTTAATATTTTTTCTCATTTCCTTTGGTATTTTATGTAATTTATAACTGTGGGTATTGTTTACTCTGAAAATTTACGGTTAATTTTTTAAACAATATTAAATATTACAAATATAAAGATTTTTGAAATTTTCAGCGGAAGAAGAAAAAAGTTACGTTGGTTAATTAATTATTGTATTATATTTTATTTTTTTGTGAAATTCATAAAAATTAATTTTCTATACTGTGTCTTCTTCTTCCTTTTTTTTTAAAAATATATTTAAAAGTTTATAAATAATTGCAGAATTGATATCATTAATTTATTTTTTATTCTTCTTGAACATAAATTCCAATATCTATTTTTAATAAGTAAATAAAAACTGTGAAGAATGATAAATATTCGCTTGTTGTTTTTAATTATATTACTAAATTCTTCAAACACATCCCATTTAAAAAAAAAAAAATTAACAAAAAAAAAAAATCTCAAAATATTTGTCCCATTATCAGGCATTGCATCGAGACAATTTTTCGCTTCGTTTAAAATTACTGGAAGTGTGATATTGATGATGCGTAAACCAAAATATATAATAAATTCAGATCCTAAAACGTTATACTGCTAAGGAAACAGCCGTGAAAGTATTTTTTGTTTTTTGTTTTTATTCTGCTCTTTTCAAAATCTACATAAACTTTTTTATACTATAGCGTATTTATATTTATTATTGTTTATTGTTCTTTTAAAATTTACTGTTAAATAACTTTGAACATTTTAAGGATTTTTTTTTTTCTTATTTAATAATTTTATTCATTAACTGAAAGTAACGTTATTTTTTAATGTATTTAAAATGTATTATGAAAGTTCAGGAAATAAGTATTACAATAAACAGGATAAAACTTTTTTTTTCTAATAATAATAAAAAAGTAATAATACAATTGAAATGATTTTTTAAATTATTATTTTTTTTTCACATTCCTTTTGGCTTCTGGTATAATACTATCATGGAATTATCATTAAATCTTCTCAACAGTTTAATCGTTTGAAAGCACTTACTTAATATTATTTCAAATTTTCATTCTTCAATTCATTCTTCAAATTTTCATGCATGTGTTAAATAATATTATCTCTCTACGCAAAAATGTGAACGATAAAAAATGCATAATGTCGAAATTCGTGCATGAAATTTTCTTTATGTTTCTTCTATATTTTAACCCATTTGGTCCTGATGCCCTACTGTTAGAACATTACTATAGGTTTACATTCTTTACATTACTATAAATTTCTTATTTTCATGAATTTTAATCTCAAAATCTAGTGTCCTACTTATAATACATACAAGAATAGCTGTATGCTACCTTTTTATGCTCTGTAATTGTAGAACGTCCCCATCAGAGCAGGTATTGGAGGCGTCTAGTCATTTCTAGCCAAAATGTAAAAGCGTATTTTCTACTACACTCCATAAATGTTAAAATTACTTTATTTTGTAAGAAATGTGCAGTATTTTTATATTTTGTCGTACAAAGAAATTGCTTCAAAATGTTTCATACGAAATAATTGTAAACTATACATAAAATAATTTTTTACATTTTAGTTAATTATAACGTAGTATCCTACTATTAAAACTTTTTTTCATTCATTTGGTAATTCACAGAATGTTATAATATCTAATAATTAAGATACTTACAAGCACTAATGTAGAATATCTATGCATTCATTGATTCATTTATCTGCCCAATTCATAATTCAGAGACGAAGGGGCCAAATGTTAAAAATATGATATATTTGAATATATTTGATGTTCTTCTTTTGTAAACTAATGCAATTAAGATGTGTGAGATTAAAAAAAATAGCGACTGCACGAGAATAAGATTTTGATTTCGTATTAATTTTTGACTAAATCGACAATTCAGTCTTTTAAAAATTTCTATACCCGTTCAGTAACCATGTATTCATTGTTTCACCTTTTTTAATTCAAATACTAAATTACAATTCTTTGAAACGACTACCTAACATAATACTGCATGACAAAAAATAAAATAAAATAAAATAAAATAAATAAATAAATAAAAAAATAAAATAAAATAATAATCTCATTGCATAAACAACTATTGTAATATAGATCTTCAATACATATATATAACTGTACATTGAAAATCGTAATGAATTATTTAGGGAAGAAATGAGAATATTTTAGGTGCTCAATTTATGTATATACATATATATATATGTATATATATATATATATATATATATATATATATATATATATATATATATATATATATGTGTGTACCAGATGCCCCATAAGTCTGTAGACATTTTTAAAATTCATAAAAATTGAAGGAAGTGGTAGAATTGAACGCGGTGTGCGAAAAAGCTATTCTCATGAAGGGAGATTGTTTGTGGTAAAGAAAGAAATTGTTAAATGTTTCGTCGATAGAGGGTGCTGAACGGTTTTGTAACAAGAAATATTCAAATGAGAGTCCCATAACACGCATGGTTTTACAATTAACCTAGCTTATTTCCTATTTTGTCTCCTACGTACGCATACATGAAATTTTAACTACGATGTTGACTTTGAAATTGAATCTTTGATTTCAGGTTGTGCTGTGTATTATTACTATATGATTATATTCAGATGCACCATGTAATCTGTGCATGATCTTCGAAAAATATACAGGGCTACAAATATTTAAGAGATAACATTCTTTTTTATTGTTAGTGAAAGAGCTTTACTGTAATGGTGGATAAAGCTTTACTGATGAAGATGTTTTCCCCCAGGTAAGAACTGCCTATTTAAAGCTTCTGTTAGCGGCGTTGTAACTCGTTTGCAAACTGTAATTTGTGGTGATGGTTGATATATAGAATAGGATTTACATGCCTGTCAACATTTGCATGTACATAAATATAGTTATTTTTTTTATAAAACAGTGTGATTTTCGCACGTACAACGCCCTCTATTGACGAAAATCTTAACTAATACTTTTTATTTACCAAAACAAAATCATCTTTTTCCTGACATTTTTTTTTTTTTCGCAAACCGCGTTCAATTCGACCGATTCGTAAGAATTTTTAAAATGTCTACAAACATATTGGACACTCGGTATATATATATATATATATATATATATGTATATTTATAATTCAGTAGAAAAGAAAAAAAAGAGAATGGTTTTAATATGAATCTTTCTCTGTCTCTCTCTCTGTCTGCATATGTATATATGTATATATACAGGGTGATTAAACAAACAAAAACAGTGAACAAAATAACATGGTAGCTCAGTCATACAACAAGGATCAAAAATCGCAGTGGAACAGAGGGCCGCACCTGCGATCCGGAGCCGCTACAGGACGTCTAAAATAATACATAACACAAAGAGGTGAAACAAAACCATTACAGATCATTTTATTGATACTACACTTTGATCTTAGCCAAGAGGCTGAGAAGCGATAACATTTTATTGATAATTACTCACTCACATGCCAAATGTTGAACCTACAGGAGATTCTCAAAGTTTTTACCAGATGCATCTAGACGCGCCTGGCATCTACGTTTCATAGAACGCCGCACCTTCTCAAAGATACCAGGTGTATCTCGAACACATCCTGCTGCCACAATGATTCTTCCTACCAAGTCTTCCGGCTTTGCAACATCGGTTTCATACATATGTCCTTTTAAAAATCCCTATAAGAAAAATCCAAGGGAGACTGGTCTGGTAATCGTGGTGGCCATGCGATTGGTCTACCGCGATCATTCCAGCTGCTAGGGAAAGTAGCCTGCTGATGTCTGTGCTGAAATGTGCAGGAGCTCCGTCGTGTTGAAATCGAATGCGTTGACGGATAGGCATCGGAACATCATTCAGCATTTCTGGCAGAACCTCTTGCAAGAATGTTCGATAAATTGGACCGTTAAGTATTTCTAGGAGAATGTACGGACCAAGTAAACAGTCTCCTACAATGCCAGCCCACACGTTAACTTAAAATTTTGGTTGTGCGCCGTGCGGACGTATAGCATGCGAGTTTTCATCCACCCACGTATGCAGGTTGTGAAAGTTCATATGCGATTTTTATGCTTGTTGTATGACTGATCTGCCATATCATTTTGTCCACGTTTTTTTGAATCACCCTGTATAAAGTGAAGAATTGATAAACGTTGTAAAATTTAGCAATTAATAGATATATGATTAATTGCCGAAACGTCAGTGGAGGCCCTCTGTTGAGACTCAAAACGGTTTTGGGCTGTGTCTGTGTGTCTGTCGCGCGATAGCGGCCGCAAAAATAGTGCTATTGACTTGAAATTTGGTACACATGTTCATGAGCCCCACAAAATCAGCTGTATAGTTTTTGGTATGTATTCCATTTGTAGTTTGTATACAGGGACTCGCCAAAGTTTTTCTTATCATTACGGCCTATGGGAGAAATTTGTATGTATCGCGATAGCGGTCACAAAAATCACGCTATTGACTTGCAATTTGGTACACGTGTTCATGTGCCCCACAAAATCAGCTGTATAGTTTTGGGTGTGCATTCCATTTGTAATTCGTGTACAGGGACACGCCAAAGTTTTTCTTATCATTACGGCCTATGGGAGGAATTTATATGTACCGAGATAGCGGCCACAAAAATCACGCTATTGATTTGCAATTTGGTACACATGTTCATGAGCCCAACGGAATCAGCAGTAGAGTTTTAGATGTGTATTCCATTTGTAGTTCGTGTACAGGGACACGCCAAAGATTTTCTATCATTAAAGCCTATAGAAAGAATCTGTGTGTACCGCGATAGCCACCGCAAAAATCAAGCTATTGACTTCCAACTTTTGCCGAAACGTCAGTGGAGGCCCTCTGTTGAGAATCAAAAGGATTTTGGGTTCCGTCTGTCCGTCTGTCTGTCTGTCTGTCGTGCGATAGCGGCCGCAAAAATCACGCTATTGACTTGAAATTTTGTACACATGTTCATGATCCCCACGAAATTAGCTGTATAGTTTTGGGTGTGCATTCCATTTGTCGTTCGTGTACAGGGATACGCCAAAGTTTTTCTTATCTTTACGGCCTATGGGAAGAATTTGTATGTACCGCAATAGCGGCCGCAAAAATCCTTCGATTGACTTGCAAATTGGCGCACACGTTCCAGCTTTGCATATAAGCAGCTGTATAATATTTATTGCTATATTTTTTATAAACTGTGTACAGGGACACGCCAAAATTCTTAATATTACGGCCTATGGATTGAATTTCGTTTAAACGCATTTTAATATCATTACTTTGCAATGAAGAAAATGAAACTAGCGTACGTGAGTAAGATGCTTAAACTTATGTTGTTTGAAGAAAATATGTGCTGTTAAGCTTTCTAATTAATGTACAGGATCTTACAAAAGTGTTCTGACAATGTCACGTAGTCATACAAACGGTGTTAAATTTGGAACAATTATTAATTTTAAAAGTAAAATAAGCTGAATAGTTTTTACTGGTGTATACAATGTTTATGGTTCGTTTAGAAAGACACACAAAAGAATTTTTGTAACATTAGAGCCTATGGACATATTTTTAATTTAAGCGTGCACTTTAATGCGTTTATGCTGAATTGAACCTAATAAAGTTAACATACATTATAAAGATGCTTAAAATCGTGTTTACTCTTAAAAAAGGTTATGTATAGACTAAATAATTTATGGGACCACACAAAATAATTCCGAGTATGTACTGTAATCATCCAAATGATGTCAAATTAGTTTGAAAAATTAATGAGTTATAATTAATTAGGTTTATTCTTATTATTGGCGTTTATAATGACTGTGGCTACTTTTCTGGGATACATAAAGGAATTTCGTACTATTACGGTCTATAGTCGGTATTTCTTAAAAGTGCATTTTAACATGGTTACATCCCCATCAAAGATAATGAAATTTTATTAGAATTTTAAAAGCATGTTTTTTTGTTGAAAATTGTGTTCGTAGAATTGATAATTAGTTTAAGGTTACGCAAAATATTATCGATATGTATGTAATTTTTTTGTATGAAATTTGATAGTTATGAAATTTGGTATTTATGAATTTCAGGGAAATAATACAAGACCGTCGTTTATTAAGAATGCATATTGTTTCGTACTTGGGGGTTCGTAAGTTGTCCGAGAATGAAAGGCGAAACTTGCAAAAATTCAGTGATTTATTCACAGAAAGTTCCAGAAAAATACAGATCTATAAACCAAGTATCAGCTTCAATTCAACCAGTAAACATAGCTTAAACAACAGCGGTTAACAGCAAAACAACATTATAAACTGTTTATCAACAACACATAAAGCAAGACTCATTCAAAGAGGCTCAAAGCAATGCAAGCATTTGGCGAAACTGACACAGATTTGAGATTGGCCGCCTTGGCTAAAAAATGCTCCTTTTATACTATTCTATCGAACGCAGACTGTTCTGGAAAATTCCCGTATCTCATCAGCCAATGAGATTAAAGCTTCCATATTTAGTATATCCCTAATAAGGATTTTCTCGCCAAGGTCGCCCAAAAAATCGCCAAGGAGGGAAACAGTCGCCAAATTTGGCGCCAAATCCATTTCTTCTCTTATTGGAGCTTTTTAATGTGTTTTTAAAGGAAAGTTAGGCTATTTTAACGCTAAAACGACTAGAAATGCACAAAATTTGCATTTTATCAACTTTCTAAGCTTCTTTGAAAGAATTTATACAAATATAAATGTAATTATTTACAATTCCGTAATACTTTATATGATATACAAATAGGTATACAAAGAGAGATACAGAGGGGGTTTGAGGGGGGGCAGCCCCCCTCCGGAATGTATATGATTATGGTAATAAGTCAATCGAATCTATATATATTATTATATAATAAGGAATAACTAAAAATGACCTATTGAATACTGTCTGATGCAAATAGGAAGTTGAGGCTCCTGATCTGCAGATCCACTAGTATAAAAAACACTCAAATAAAAGGTTTTTTATAATTCAATTTAAATGTTAGCACTCATTTCTTCTATGATTAGATAAATTAATTTTAAATTACTTACGCTAATATTTGCTATTAGCACCGTAACACTAAAGCTAACAAGTATATATATATATATATATATATATATATATATATATATATATATATATACATATATATACTGTCAATGAATACATAATTTATAGTAACTTAACTCTTAAAAGAATTTAAACAATTGTATCCTAAAAGTAAGGTTTCATTACACATTTCAGAAAAAAATTAAATAGTTCAAATAGAAACTTCTCTACAAGTCCTTTTTTTTTTTCGAACTTCCGATTTTCTTCTTTAAAAATGCTTTCAAAACCTCTCTAAAAAAATTGTGAATGACTTTCTATGAAATACAATTTTTTTTTCACTTTCAAAGTTATTTCCTTTATATATATTTTTTCTGTGTCATGTTTTACCTTTTCTCGAGGCATTGTTCATTTCTTTTTATTTGTTCCACCAAACGAAGTTTTATTGAATTGCATCGAAAAAATAATAATGCTAAAATAGCATTTCTTTCTTATTCAACTTGTACAAATGTATAAGAGATTTTCAAAAAATATAGAAATTTTTTATTCTTGGTTGATAAAATACATTTTTCAGCAAAAAATATTGATAATAACAGTAATAATAATATTACCGTAATTTCCATTGTACAATCTGCAGGTAAAACAAATCAGTTTTACACCAATATTATTAATTAATGGAAAAAGCTGTATTTGCTTGATAAAAAACACTGATAGGAAAAAAAAACTTAGTCTATTAAATAAAATTTCAGTTAAAACATATTTCTTATGGTATTCTAGATATACTACTATATAAAAAAATGTTAACTTTTTGAAATTTACTCTAATTTCTTCACTAATGTAAAAGTAACCTATCATAAATATATAATTAAATTCTCAAAGAAACTGTTGTAGTAAAACAGAATATTGGGGTCCTAATACGCATGTTCCATTAACTATGTATGGTTGGCATACTGCCAACATACTGTCAACATTCCATTAACTAGCATACACAGTTAATGGAACATGCGTATTAGCACCAAAATATTCGGTTTTAATATTAAAGCGTTTCAAGAATTACATTTTACAGGATTATCCCAAATATTTCGAATTTAATTTTTATTTTTTGGTTCCCCTTTTGCTTTCCAGGCAAACTATCACTGAAATATATAAGGTATTGAGGTGAGTCGTCTAGTACTATTTAAGATATTTGAAAAAAAAAAAAAACAGGATAAATCGAAAGTGTTCCATCATTTATATTAGTATATGTTGCTTTTTTTGCCTGATGAAGAAATTTAAATAAATTTTGAAACGTTTATATTAATTTGTTTTTATATTTATATGTTAATTATGTTTCAAACTATAAAACAGTTTTATTTTATTTTATTATTATTATTATTTTAATTAGTGAATATTAATCTAACGTAAAATCGATAACCTGCGGATTATGCACAAGTACTTATGGTAAATCAAAGTAACTTAAAGGAAATATGTGAGAGAATTACTACCACATTACTTAAATACATTTGATTTTATTCGAAATTAATAAATATCTAATTATCATTTAAAATAAATATATTTTTAAATAAAAAATAATAATAATTTAAGTCTTGTTCTTAATTAAAGTGAATTAAATTATTTTAAATTAATTCTTACATATTCAAGGCTTTATGCATACAAGTTTTGAATATTTCAATATTTCAACATACATACATATATATATATATATATTTTATCTAAATTATTCAAAGTGTTGCAAACAGAAAACATCTAATCTAAAAATTGCTTTTGCAGATATTAAATTTTTCCCATCATATCTGTAATTCGTACAAAACCCCTCTTTTCATTATTTATTTATAATAACAAATTCTTTTTCCTTTTTTGGGATACAAAATGCAAGAAATCAATCATTCTATTGTATTTCGTGATATCCATTCCTTAAGTAGTAGAAAGGAAACCCGTGTACATAGAACCATCCCTAGGTCCACCCCACTTTATTTGAATAATACTTAATTTTAAGTTTTAATACTCAATTGGACGAGTAACAACACAAATTGCTACTTTTAAAACTGCTTTGGAACTTTTGGGGAGAGAGTTTTGACAAGTTACATGTAGAAAACGAATTTACATGGTTTGAAGTAAAATCTTCAAGCTCATCTCTTTTGCTGTTTTACAAAGGCAAGTCAAATACTTTTCTTTAATTTCTAGTGTATAATTTTGCTTGTTATATTGAGTAATAAATAAGATATTTAATTAGTCCTCTCTGCATGTGGATATTTTAGTGAAAGACATTTTGAATGAAGTTACCAAAACTTGTACCTTGGGCCACATCGATGCCTTGTACCTAGGGCCAGTGTTTTTAGACCTTTTAACACTTTCGCGAACGAGTTTTTTTTTTGTCTTTTTGACAGTAAGGGCCGCCTGTGAGCGTTTTTTTTCTCAGAAGTTACAATTTTTCAAAACAAAATTTTCCGTATTCATATTTATATTACAAATGAATATGCATTATAATCATACTCTCTTTTATCAAATATTTGCATCCATAGTATACTGATTGCACAAATATGAATATTGTGTACATAATTTTTAGAAACAAATAACATACAAATTGCAAAAGAAACGCCACTGGTGGAGCTTCATATTTTCAAATGACGTAAATCTACGGTCAGCGGTCGAGAAAGTGTTAAGAAACACAGTACAGCCTGTAGTAATTGGATGCTGGCTAACCCTGGTAAATTAATCACTATATATGACGTTGCTGAAAGTGTTGACAAGTCCTATCCGTCGGCCTTTACTCCTGTAAACATTCTATCAGGCTTTCGTGTACCCGGCATATAGCCAATGAATCAAAACACATTCACTGAGGATGAATATTAAGGTTCAAACGTGACTAAAAGACATAACCCTGCATAAATTCTGTTTCGTGTCCTGTTGAAATTTCGAAACCTTCAACATCTAACATCTTTTCGTGTGTCATGCTTTAACAGGTATGAACCTAAGCATAACCTCCTACATCAAAGAAAAGATGTGACCGAAAACCAGAGAGATCTAGAAATCCAAGAGACACTCCAGAAGAAAAAGAAACTGAAGAAAAAAATAACATTCTGAAGAATATCCTAAAGAAGAAAAGGGAAAAGAAAAGTGAAAAATTTCGTGATTTAAATTAAAGCAACAACATGATAATTATTATATTATAAATAAATATATTACTTGATATTGTTTCTTTTTATAAAATACATGTTTATATGCTTATTTTCTATTCATTATAAAATGAAATATAAATTTGAGAGAATGGCCTTAGGTCAATGAGGTAATACCCCAGGTACAATGAGGGTGTTGTACCTAGGGCTACGAGTGAAGCTTTTTTAAAAACTTTCTCTGTCGGAATTCATTATTTAGGTATTTAGATTAATCCCAATTGGAAGTAATTAGTCCTAAAGATATGTACATATCAGTTTGATAATTTTAAACAGGTCAAGGGCTCTGTTTTTGGGCATAGAAAAAAAGCGGCGCTAGGTACATGGGTCTTCCTTATATATATAATAATAATAATAATAATATTCAGAAGTATCGAACGATTTATTTTTATCTCCCTTATCATATTTAGTCAGGCAAAAGCTACATTTAGATTATTACGTAATCAAACATCTGATTTTCTTAATGTAATTGCAGACGATTTATTTTGGGCGTATTTATCCCTGTTATTTGAAATGTACTTCCTGGCAACAATTAAAAAATGAAATGTCTTTCTCATTCATTCTAATGCTAATTTAAAAGTATTTGCTGTTAGATAAGCATAAAACGGATTTGCTTGTCGCCAAATATGGCACGAATTTTAATAGATCTGTTCTGAAAGAGATTTTTTTTTTCAGAATCTCTCTGAATACTGAAATAGTGATAAAGTAAATTTCGTCGCTCTCTCACCCACTCAACTTTACAGATCAACAGATTGTTCCGGGTTATTTTAGCTATTATTATTATTTGATACTGAAAAATCTATAACGCTGTAAACTTTGGAATATATTTACTTAACAGTATAATGTCTGACTCCTTAAATAAAAGTTGATGATGCCAATTTATGATCCCTTTCGTTCGAACTTATCAAGTTAAATAAGCTTTGTTCAACTTTTTAATAAATTGCGATCTGTGCAGCAAGTCAATACGACAGAAATTCATTCATCATATCGAGAAATTTTATTTATGAATTACATATATAAAAAATAACTATGAAATTTTGGTACATCTGTACATTTTGAGGTTTTCTAAGCTTATTTTTTTGTATTTACAATGTGATCGATGCATGTGTGAATGTGTGCGTGCATGAGGGCAGGGAAACGAAACGAAACGAAACAAACAAACAAACAAAAACATTTTAAAATGATTTATTTAATTTAGCTCAAAATCATAGGTATGTTATTAGTCCATGTATGTTGTTAGTCCATGATAGAATGTATGAGTGTAAGCGTAAGAGTTCTTTTGCAATTTTACAATGAAAAAATTATTTATCATGGGGTAATGAAGATGTTCTTAGATATGTTTCATTCATTTAAAGATAATTTTAATTTAACTCACTTTTACAACTGTCAAAAATGAAAATCGCAATCACTTAAATTTCTTTAAAATTATCCATTTAAGCAGTACAGCTATTTAAAAAATAATAATAAATAAATAAAAATTAAATTAAATTTTTAGAATAATATCTCACTATTAATAAAATACCGTAAATAGTTCTAAAATAAGTATTTATTTATTTATTATTATTTTTTCAGATGCAAAATTTTGATATTCAGTCACTGTTAATTATTATTCCTGATGCAGTGAAAAAAATATCGATATACGCTCTATAACGCTTATATTAGAAAGTGCGAAATTAAGGAATAGTTTTATATAGATGATCGAAATCTCGAGCTACATTTGGTGGCTATATCAATATATTTTTTTTTCTGGATCATTGGATTTTTAATCTAAATGCAACAACAACAACAAAAAAAAAATATTTAAGGACTTACAAATGATCTAAGTGTAATATATTTTAATCCGAGACTGGTCGGTGATCGCACAAACCTATAAAATGAATAATAGCTAATCCCATGTTATATTGCAGGAAACTGTATCCGCAAATATTTGTATGATATCATTTTTCTCAAGAAAATTTCTCTCCTTTCCTCCGCTTTCTCATCTCTCCATCTCTCTTTCTGTCACTCTCTCTCTCTCTTTTTATTTATATGTATGTGTCTGTATATAAACGATTTCCAGTCAATAAATTCGAGAACTTTATTTGCTACCATAAGCAATACACTAACAAAGAAACCTAAACACAATCACCTTCAAAATAATGTCCTTACACAAATATATACTTCTGCCAACTTTAATACAGCATATGCAAACACTTGAAAACCGTTAGGTGAGATCTCTCGTAAAATGGTTGTCGTTGTTGCCATTACTTCTTCAACATTCGAAACAGCTTGCCTTGATGCTATTTTTCTGTTTCAGGAACATGTAGAATTCCCAGGGAGCAAAGTCTAGGGAATATGGCGGATGCAGAACTGAGGAACCGTATTTAGCAAGGGATTTCTGTACCATTAGGGATAGGTCACAGGGATTGTCATCCAACAACATCCACATGTTGGATTTCTAAAAGTCTCGATATTTACGACGGATCGCCTCCCGAAGACTACGAAGAAACTGAACATACTGTTCTTTGTTGAAGGTGACACATTTCAAGATAAATTCATAGTATACGATGCAATTCATATCAAAAAATATTTCCAAGTTAACTTTGGCCCTTCGAGCTACCTACTGAAAATTTTTTTCGCCCGTGATGACTGTAGCAATTGCCATGGCGACATCTGACGCTTGTTTTGGGGATGTCTACGATGATAATTCGGGACAAAAATGATGTCACGACATTAGCGGCAGCACTGATTAGGTCGTCGCCTTCAATTGTACAATGTTCAGCCCGTTGATCGTCAATGAGATTGAGAAGAACAATGTGCGCTACAGCGTTATCCGTGTGCAAATCCACCGAATAGACTGTGTAATACATTCCATGATAATTGTAAAAATTTTTGGCTACTGTATCGACTGTTTAGTTGACGTTCATGTCTGATTATTTATCATAGTCGTTGAATGTTCCCTTCCGATCGTGTGGTCACTGTTGCCTCACTTTGCATTACATCTGTAACAGCGTCTCTGTCGTTTTAAAACAAACCGTACAGTTTTGAAAATTTTCGATCTACAAATAGCTCATTCTCCATGTGCTTGTTGCAATAATTGTAGCACTTTTGCAGCGGTTTTTCCTAATCTATACCATAATTTAATGTTCGATCGTTGCTCAAAATGATGAGCAGCGCGTCCTATAAGTATTGCAAAACATCATGTAACATTTCACACATGCGCAGAGAACCATGCTTTCAAATCAAATCGTTATATTGTTATTTCTGTTCGAGTGGGAATGGTAGTCACCGGAATTACTGACTATACCTCGTATATATATCTATAAATATAAAATCGTTTGTCCTGAGTATATATATAAAATACTTTTCCGTGAATGAGTGAGTGAGTGGCTGATTGTTTATTGCCCAGCTCAAACCCCTGGACTTAGATGCATGACATTTTGTGACAATGTTCCTTCTTTCACTCACTAAGAAAGATTTTTACAAAATTCGCCCCTCCCAAGGGGTTAGGGGAGCAAATCTGGGCAAAACGTGATTTCATAAAATCCTTCATATCTCAAACAAAGAAAACAGATATCCTTATTTTTTTTATTTTAAAGTATAGCTAACACAGATATCTAAAAACCAATATCTGGAATTGTAGAAATTCAGTCCCCAAGGGGGGAAGGCAAAATGTGATTTCACATGCGCAAAACGTGATTTCACATAATCCTATGTATCAAAAAAAAAAAAAAAATATGCGTGAAATTTTTGCCCTACAATATAGCTAATACAAATACTTAAAAAACAATTTCAGTAAATTTTTAAATTCAGCCTCTAAAAAAAAAGGGGGGGGGGGAGCAAAAGGTAATTTGAAATAATCCTTTATATCGCAAACTAACAAAAAATATATATGTCACATTTTTGCTCAAAAATATAGCTCATACAAATATCTAAAAACCAATATCTGGAATTTTAGAATTTCGTTTAAGGCGGGCGGGTGGTGGGGGCTATGGGACAAAAAAATAGAAATACAGTTAGATAGTTCAAAATTGGTAAAGATGGGCTTTAGAGGCCTGCAAGTCGAATGGAGGTATTTTCGAAAGTGTAACTTTATTAGGAGGAGTGGGGTGGGGCTAAAAAAGTAAATTTAGATCGTTCAAAATTGAGACAGAGAGGTTTCTGATATCTACAAATCGACTGCGGATAGTTTCGTTAAAATTGAGGATAGTTTCGAATTTTGATAGCCAGGAAGAGGGGGGGTCTAATGGGCAAAACAATAGAAATAGAGTTACACCGTTCTAAATTGACACGTACAGTTTTTCGGGACGTACAAATCGAATGCAATATTTTTCAAAAGGGAAAAATTAATAGGATAGACGTGAGGGGGGGGGGGTGACGTGGAAAAAACATATAAATAAGAATTAGAGCGTTGAAAATTAGTATTATTAGGTTTTAAGGCCCGATAAATCGATTTCGGGTATTTTCGAAAGTTTAGAACTAATACGAGGGGCTGGGAGGGGAGCGGACGGAAAGGAAAAAATAAAGAAATTCAGATAGAATGTTGGAAATTAGTACTATTAGGTTTAAAAGCCCGAGAAAATGATTGCGGATATTTTTGAAAGTGTAACATAAGTAGGAGGGGTGGGAACGGTGGGTGAAAGTACGCTGCCGCAGGCAGTGAGGTCTTGGACCGATCATTCCACGATGAGAGAAGAAGTTTTTTTATATATTATATTTATGTTTTCCCCTTACGATAATATAGTAATTCATTAAGAATATCGCACATAAACACGCACGTGTAGCGCACAATGACCTGTGCAGGGGGAAGCGGTGCGACATTTTTACCCAAGCAGAAGTTTTTTTTTTTTTTTTTTTTTTTTCCCACACGATAAAAATTAATGCAAATTTAAGAATTCATTATTTATACAGTGATTCATTAAAAAATAGTGTCCAGCGAAACAGGTATATATGTGTATATATGTATATATATGTATGTATATATTATCTAAATAAGTATTCTCAACTTTCCTGTGAAAAGTTTACTAACATCTGTTTTGAAGACCACAACTGAAATCTAAAATCTAAAATGTATAATATTTTGTGTGCAGAATACTTTATACAAAAATAACCAAAGGCAAATCGAACTGAACGTAATCTATAGCTAAAAATACTATTACGAAACTCACTCAAATTCATGTCATCATTTGTTAAAATTTCTTTAAACAATCTGTAAATGAACCACAAGGGAAAAGTCTTTGCTAAGACGTATCGTTGCTCTCATACGACTTTTTTGAAAAGACACACTGAAGCATAATGGAAACATTTGTATTTAAACAATAAACAATTAATAGTAAACTATGATTTTCAATAAGATCTACAAGTGCATTTCCTGAATATGTTCTTCATTAAAGATAAACTAAAATATTTTTAAAATATATCTCACACTATCAAAACTATCGAGATATTTTCCTGCTTCGTTTCAATTTCGTTTAGTCGAAGTGTAACGTTAATGATGCGTTAACTAAAAGGAACAATGTAATCATATTACATAAGGGTATAATCTTTAGGAAATAGCTTAAAGAATATTTTTATTGTTTTGATATGTTCTTTACAAATTTTACGTGAATATTTTATACATGCGTATACTTGTATTTATCATTATTTAAAGCTTTAAAAAAAATTACGATAAACAAATTTTAAACCTATTATATATATATGTATTTGTTGTCGTTCTATCAAAGGAAGTTTTGTTGAATAACATTGACAAAAAGAAATGTACATATATGCATATATGTGTTTTTTTTTTTTTTGTATGCATTTCATAAAAATAAGTAGAATATTTGAAATATATGTATATCAATATATATATATATATATATATACATATATATATATATATACAGGTTGCTTAATGGTCTGAGTTATTAACTGAGAGAAAACCTTGCAATTCCATCATTTATGGCTTGGTTTAACCGACCAGGACATAGGCCTAATGTACAATCCGTACCTTCACGTAGTAAGGGCAATTCCTCCTTCATATTTCAAAATGCCTGTTTCATATATGGCCCTCAGTACTCGGTGGCTGAAATGTCCCTGCTCTGGGCAGCAAAAAGGAAAGCAAGAAGGTAGAGGGTGCGAAGAATCACTGGTCATCTGCCAAGGAATGAATATATATACTTTAATTTGCAGGTCCCTGAGCTTCGAAGGTAAACTCCTTGAACTTGAAGAAGAATTACGACATATTACATGGTATATTGTAGATCTTAGTGAAATTAGACGAAAAGGTGAATATTTTCTAGATTTGAAGAGTGGAAAAAAGTTTTATTATTAAGGAACTGATAATTAAAGATGCAGCAGAGTAGGATTTTTGTTTAAAATGAATTTAAAAAACAGAGTAATAAAAACTACAAACTTTTCTGATAGAGTTGCAATACACATCATCAAGCTCACTAAGCGTTATAACGCGGAGATAATTCAAGTTTATGCTTTAATCGGCACATGTGATGACCAAGTTATTGAGAAATTCTATGAAGATGTTACGAAGGCTTTCAGAAAAACCTGAAGACACTATCATAGAATCATTATGGGAGATTTCAATGCTCAAATTGGTACCAAACATTTAAATGAACGTGTAGTTCGTGCATTTGGAAAAATAACTAGAAATGAAAGAGGACACAGACTAATTGAATTTGCAGAATGTGAAAAATCTTATGACATGAATTCATTTTTAAAACAGAATCCAACGAAGAAATGGACATGGTGGAGTCTCAATGGAGTAACGAGTGAAATAGCCTACATTCTAACTGACAAGAAAAACACTTTTACTGATTTAGTCGTGATAACTACATTTAACTCTGGTAGTGATCACACACTTGTACGTTGTAAGGTAACGTTTCAGATTGCATTGGAAATACAGAAACTGGTGTGAATTTGAAATATGATAATTCAACCACAGTTTCTAAAACTTAAAAAAGCAGAGTTCCAGCATGAACTAAAGAACAGATTTTAATTGCTTGGGGGTACTGCAGACGTCAATGAGTTACTGTGAATTTTGGTTCTGGCATAACCAAAATATTTTTAGTTCATAAGAAGATAACCCTGTTAAAAAAATCTCACAAGAGACAAGGCAGCTTATGGAAAAGAGAAGAAAAATGAAATATAAGAAAGTAAATATTTCTGCAAAACTTAAAATTTCAGAACTATGCAAAAACTCTGAGGAAAAATATTTTCGAGGACACCTGGAAATTCATTTGTAATATGATACAGCAATTTGTTGAAGAAAATAAAGGTTTGAAGACTGCAAAGAGAAATCTGTTGCTTGGTAGGAGAATAATTCTAGCATATTAGACAGAGAAGTGTAAATATCACTCGGAATCAATGAGCAAAATTTAAAAGAGGCAGCAAATTTTTATTCAGAATTGTGCAGTATACCATAACAACTCAGTGATTTACCTACCTCATCAAATACAAACAACGTTATACCAGCAATATTAATAAGCAGGAGTTATGGCAATAAAAGTAATAAAAAATGGAAAAGCTTAAGAAGAAGACACTCACTGTTGATATTTTGAAAGACGCAGGGAACGTAACCATTGAAGAAATAGAAAGTATTAAAAACTATCACCTAATCAGCCTGCTCTTAATTTTGTAGAAAATTCTGATGCAAGTTCTGACAAACCGTTTTCAGAAACAATTAGGTGCAGCGCAACCTAAAGAACCACCAAATGCATATGGACCATTAAATTCCTATTTTTAATACCAATAGGTAAGAAAAGTCGAGAAAGAGACCACTGTGTCTTTAGAGAGATGAAATTTTGAATTTTAGAATAGCAGAATAATTGCTAAAAACAGGACAATTTCGAATCACCTAGGAGAGGCCTTCATCCTGCAGTGAATTGATAAAGGCTTAAATTGATGATTATGAATATATATATATGTAACATTTTGTTCTATTATTAATGTTATTAATAACCTATAATATTTTATTTCCTTCTTCAGATCATAGAATTGAAATAATCTAGTATCAAGTTTGCCAATTCGAAATTTTTAATCTGTTTCTTGGGTGCAAGTGTGGGTATTTTTGGTTTTTTATAGCGTGAGTATTGTGGATTATTTAATATTTCTTTTAAAAATTTCTATTTCAGTGGATAAATTTGACATTTCATAGTACATTTCTGTGGCATTATACAATATTGTAACTATATATACATATACATACATATATATATATATAAGAAATGGTAAAAACTTTGTCCTTTCAAAGGAATTTTTATAATCTTATTTTCGGAAAGGTCTTAAACCGCTGTTTTAATAAAATAACATTTAGTATTTGTCTCTGATTAGAACGGAGCTGTTTAGAAAACTTTTAATAAAGGAACCATTCTAAAAAAAATTTTGAACTGTAATTTTTACATGATAAAAGAAAAAATTAACGTATATTTAAGTAGAATAATTTTTCGGGGATTTGTAATTTCTTATTTCACTGGAAATGATAATTGTAAGTTTCTAGGTGATTGGTAACATATATTTATTTCTTATTATTCCCCAAGAATTTAAATTTTTATTCCATAAGGAAAATTAATATCAAATATTAAATATTTATGCTATATTTACGAGTGTCTGCAAATAAAAGGATTGTGATTATTTGGATATTTAATTTTATTTAATTTTAGAAACGTTTGTTAGGTATTGCAGTTTTTGTTCTAATAAAATGCAGTTGTAAACGCATAAAAATATTTCAGAACTTCTTACATAAAAATAGTTCATAGAAACAAGGTTGTGGAGTTAGCTTTGTGTACTAATTTTAAAATGTCATTAAAATGTCTAGAAAAAATGTAGATATAACTGAGATATTTTACATATTCATTTGTTTTATGATAAAAAATAACCATAAATTATCCGGTTTCTTCCTCTGCTTTAAAAGAATGTCTGCATATAGTAAGAAATCATTTTGTCTGAAGTTAATTGACCACTGAATTTTCAGAATTTGAAAAGAATAATAAAACCTAAAACCTATGTGATAGTTTCATTTAAATGCATGTATACAGGGTGATCTAAAAGTGACAGAAAAAAAGATGTATATACAATATATTATTCAAAACTTATTAACAGTAGCATTGTGCGGTCTTCACTGAAATGTACATTTTAAAATGTAATTTTAAATAACAAAATATTTATTTAAAAAGAAGGTTTACACGTGAAGTCTTTACAAATTTTAAACTTTCAGTAGTTTTTAATTTTAACTAAAATATTTATTAGTTTAAATTTCTTTTTTAAGGTGGCACTATAATTGTAAATTTACTTTATTTTATTTATTTATTTTTTTTTACAGTGGCGCAGTACATCCAACTACGTAACTAGGACTATAAATCCTCAGTGTAATGGTTGTTATTCATTTGAAATTTTCATACGAAAGCTTTAAGTTTTTAAATATGGAGTCCTCTGATCAGAAGGAACTGTTTGAAATGTGAAAGGATACTGCGAATAGAGCGCGATGTGTTTGTGAAAAATATAACTAATAATTTTTTTCTTACACATATTGAAAAAAAAAATCCAAAGCTTTGCTGTACATTTGAGTGAAAACCACATATAGAGCTACAGTCAGTATTTTTTAAATACTATTTTTTTATATTTTTTCTGCGACTTTTGGATCACCCGGTATACATACATTATACATATATATATATATATATATATATATATATATATATATATATATATATATATATTTCTAGTTAAATCTCTATCAATCTTGAGAAATTTAAAATATACTTTAAATAAGATATTTCTTTTTACGGAATGATTTCTAAACTTCGGAAATTTTTCAAAAGTTATTCTCATTTTCCAAATAGTTCTATCATTTAGTGAAAAGTAATAACTATTTGGACGGTTCTACCGTAATTACTAATGTTGAATTCTTACTTGAGGGCAAAAGCATATTTTTAGAATCAAAATGACTCAAACGACATTCGAAATATTCCAAGATTGCTTTTATGCACAAAGAAATAATCAAAGAAACGAGAATAATTTGTCATTATTTTGATTTCCATATATTACACACAACACACATACAAAAGAAAAAAAAGAATTTCTTTTATTTGCTTTATTGTACTGAAATAGGCTACTTTATACTTTTTAAAATTATCAGAAAATTTCATTTTGCTGCTATTGTTAATCATAAACTAAAAAAATTATATATAATCTTCTTAAACAAATCCTTACAAAAGTACAGAATTTAGTTTAAGAAATAAAAGTTAAATGTTTTATTATTCTTTTGATTTGAGGCTGGTAAAAAGAATCCCATCATTACGCAAATTAAGTTAGAAAAAATCCTTAATTTTTTGCTATCGTGAAGTCCCTTCTTAGGTATTTAAATCGGTATGAAAAAAAGAATTTTCAGTTACAATATTTGTTTAAAATAATAAAATTTTTTTAAATGGATTAGCATATTTCGTGATAGAATATTATTATAAATAAAATACAAAACAATTATTGTTAGTTTTTAAAATATTTCTAAAATAAAATAAACTAGGAGGAAGACATATATTTTCATTAAATTATTAAACGAACTGTATTTTTCATTTCTCTAAAGCTTTTGTTTTATTTATTTCTTGAATTGTAATACTTTTTATTAAAGACTTTGGGAAATGTTTCATGCATTTCTCTTTTCAATTTACACATTTTTTCAGTTTTTTTATTGATCTCAATTTCTATAAACACTACTTTAATCTGGGTAATATCAGATAGACTTGCTATATATAATGAAAAAAAAAATCAGTACAAAAATCACATAAGGAATCCAGGCAATATCCTTATCAATACATATTTTACAAATGGCCGTTATTAATGATTTATAATTGCATTTTTGATTTATTGACATTCTGATTTATATTGACAATAATATAATTTTATTATTGTGATTTTTGAATTTCGAGTAAAAGTTTTCTTGGGTAATTTTCTGGAATAATTATGGAATAGAACCTGCCTCTTTATTTACAAACCACTAAAATAAACAAATTCACAAAACACAAAATCGTCTGAGCCGAAATACAAAATAATTTAAGTTTTTAACAATTATCCATTTAAGTAATAGATACATTTAAAGAAAAAACAAAGATAAAATATTGAATTTAAAAGCAAATTATTGGGTTGTTCGGAAAGTAATTTCGTTTTTTTTTTTTTTTGTGGAAATAAAAGACAGTTTTCGTATAATAAACAAATACTTTATTAAATTATATATTGGCCGTTCTGGTCCAACACCTTTTGCCATCTTTCTGGTAGTAGCATAATTCCACGCTCATAAAATTTTTGGTCTTTGCTGGCAAATAACTGATCGAGGTGGTTTTTTGACTTCCTCAATTGAGGTGAAGGTTTTACCGTCTAAAAAATTTTGGAGTGACCGGAACAAATAATAATCCGATGGTGCCAGGTCTGGAGAATATGGTGGGTGTGGCATTATATCCCATTCAAGGTGTAAAAGCTTTTGGCGAGTGACCAAACTTGTGTGAGGTCTCGCGTTGTCTTGTTGAAACACTATACCTTTCCTGTTGATTAGTTCTGGCCTTTTCTGTTGAAGTGCATCATTCAGTTTGTCCAGCTGATGACAGTAGACTTCCGAATTAATCGTTGTGTTATCCGGTAAAATCTAAAAAAAAAAAACGATTCCTTTAAAATCGCACCAAACAGACAGCATCACCTTTTTTTGGTGAATATCGGCTTTGGAAATGGTTTGAGCCGGTTCATCTTTTATGCTCCGTGACCTCTTGCGTTTGACGTTGTTGTATACAACCCATTTTTCGTGCCCAGTGATGATGCGCTTTAAAAACGGATCATTTTCGTGACGTTTGAGAAGCGAATCGCAGACGGCGACACAGATTTCTCACTGTGAGAACATGGGGAACCCATACATCGAGCTTCGAGGATAATCCCAGGCCTTTCAAGTGGTCATAAACTGTTGAATTTGATAAATTTAACCTCAATCCGATCTCACGTGTTGTTATTCGCCGGTTCGCATCAACTAATGCCTTTATCGCGTCTTTATCAGCTTCAACCGGCCTTCCCGAACGTGGTGCATCTTCGACATCAAAATTGCAGGATCGAAATTTAGCGAACCAGTTCTGGCACTGGCGTAGTGTCAAAACACCTTCTCCATACACATCGGTCAATTTCTTTCTGGCTTGAACAACCCTTACTGTTGTAAAACAGTAAGATATGTCGAAAATGCTGCTTATCGCTCTCCATATTTAAAAGGGCACCAACCAAAAACTACTGCGTAGATATAATTGGAATTTTTCATACACAAGCCTTGCTATATGAGCTCTCAAAGCATATAAAAATTATACGGCTTAAATGTGAAGTTGAGTGCAAAAAATACAATTAAATCCTCTGTCGGGAACAAACGAAATTACTTTCCTAACAACCCAATACATTTTCAGATTAAAGCATCACTATCAGAAAAAAGACTAAATAGTTCAAATTGGTTTATTTATTTATATATTCGGACACAAAATTTTGATATTCAGTTTTCGTTAAATAGTATTACTGATGAGTGAATAAATTAAAATTATATGTAGGCTCTAAAATTTTCACATAAGAAGGCTAGACATTACGTAATAGTTATATGAATTTGATCTAAATCTCGGGTTACATTTGGTGGTCATCTCGCAGCCATAAGTATTTTTTTTTTTTTTTTTTTAATTCAATTCAACGTATTTGTAATTCAAATGTAACAAAAAATATTTAAAGACTGACAAAGGTTCTAATTGTAATAAATTTTTATCCGAAACTGGCCCTAGGTCGAAAAAAAAAAATAATAATAAAAGAAATTTAATCCCATGTTATGTTGCACGGAAATATAGTCACAGTTATTCGAATAATATTTTCTTTTATTCTTAAAAATAAATGAAATTATACTATTAAAATATACATATATATATATCGCAATATCAGAACATCGAAATAATTTTCTGCTTCGTTTGAAATCAATTTAGTTGGAGTGCATTGTTAATGATGCGTTAACCAAAAGGAACAATAAAATCAGATCGCAAAAGGCTATAATCTTCAGGAAATAGCTGAGAGAGTATTTTTATTGTTTTGATATATTCTTTTAAAATTTTACATGAACTTTTTATTCATAAGCATTTTTTTTTTTTTTTTTTTTTTTTTTTTTTTTTTTAATTATTTAAAGCTTTTTAAAAATTCATGGTTAAATAAATTTAAACAGTTTCTTTTATACTATTTTATTTATATTTTATTATTCTGTAAATGATTTGGAAGCTACTCAAGCATTATATTTTAATGTATTTCAACAGCATTATGATATTTAAAAAAAAAAAAAAATACAATTAACTTGATATTTCGTTATTTTTGTTTGTCTGAATAATAATGATGATAAAGGTATAAATATTAATTAATTTTTTATTTATTGCATTTCTCGTAATTTTTTAATTTCATATATAAAATTATCTCCAGAAATATCTTTAAATATCTAGTTTGACTTATTTATGTTTTAACTTTATGATATGTAACCCCTGAATAAAATTACTTATCTACGTTTTTTATGAGCAACGATAAAAATGCATAGCAAAAAAAATTCAAAGTCATGTAAGGAAATTCTTCTTCTTCTTTTTTTTTTTTTTTTTTTTTTTTTTCTTCTTCTAAATGTTAGAGATATGACTTATTAGATGTTCTTATTTTGCATTCTAAACCAGTTCATTTAACAAGTTCAGACGTTTGCTATTTGGAAAACTGGCAACTGCATAAGAATGAACTTTGATTTCGAATACTTTTTTGACTAAACACGACATTTGAACACTTCAGAGATTTCACTTTAGTCTTTTTTTCTTTTTTTCAATTTTTTTGTTAAAGTTTAGTAATATTTCTAAATCATTTTCCCTTGAGAATGAGATACTTATTTCTAGTGTAACATTGTTAAGCCCATATTCAAAAAATTCCGTGTATAAACAACGATCCCGATAGATGTCTTCATTGCATTTTTTTTTCTTGGCTATTTCTTTTGAAGTTCTAAGAGGTGATTAATGTAGATATTATCTACTTTTTTTTCCTTTTATATATTTTTCTTTCGATATTACAAAATATTAATCTTATTATATTTTATAAAACAGAGCTTTTAAAAGAATAAACAGTGAATGTGGTACATACATATAATGGAGGTTTTCAAATTTTTCGAAAAAAAAAAAAAAATTATTTTGTAAATATTCTTTATACATATATTTTTTTGCTTTCTCTTATCCACCATTGGATCGAATTTTTAAAAATGATATTTTGTTATTTCTGCATGTTTCAAGGTCTTCTGAATCAAAAAATCAGATTTTTATCGGTTGGTTTGTGTGTTTTTATGTATCTCTGTGTGTTTCTCATCACCATATCTCAAGAACATGTGACAGCTGGAAGTTCAAATGCCGTTTTCTGATTTCGCATATTAATCACATAAAAGATTTCTGTTATATAATCTTCACAAAAAACTTTCTCGGATAAAATGTTTTCTAAAACTGTTTTGAAGTGTTTTTAAAATACAGAATAGATATTCAGACACAATACTTCATAAGTTACATCTAAAATTGCAAATAATATCAGATAAGAAAAAGTCGCGTGAGTGCCATACCAAATTATTTAAATTTTTCGTACAACAACATATAGTTACATATTTCATAAATTTTCATTAAACGTTTAAATATATAAATAATATTAAATAATTCTTTATTTTTATTATATTTTAGTACATTAATAAGCAATTCATGACTATATAATTATTAGCAATTAAACTAAGGAATTAAGCAAATTTTATTTTGATTTAAACCGTAAAATAAAATGTGTTACAATATTCAAGTCTTATCCTTTTAAGTATCTCTTATCCTTTTTTTTTTATTATTATTTAGGTGTATTTAAAGCCTTAAGTGCATTTACGTAATTCTCCATTGACTTATTAAAGAAACGTGAATGTGTAAATGACCTCTGAAAAGAAAATCAACTTTGGACAATAACTGAAAAACTGCTTACATTTTTCGCGCGCATTTTCTGAATTTCAATGATATATGACAATGCCTGTAGTATAATATAAACGAGAAATTTGGACATCAAATTATACATATAAAAAAAAATAATAAATTGAATAATAATAATCATCATTTGCATATGCATAGGCACACGGAAAACACATTTTGTAAAAATTCTGACATTTAATAAGATATTTAATGAGATATTTATTATTATTTTATAATTGTATTCCAACTGCAGTATATTGTTTCAAAATTGTTAACAGGATATTTTGACACAAATTTATCCGCAAAATGAATCGGGTATGTATAAACATATCCTAAAGTTACAAATCGTTTCTTTTACTTAATGATACAGGGTGATCGCAAACATGTTTCATATTTCTCAATTTCTTTCCGGCCGCTTAATTATTGTCGTAACCTAACCTTTACTGAAAAACATGAAGACACTATTCCTTACATACCCAGTGTTTAAAAATATTTCATCGAGAGATAAGTTTTTAAATTGAAAAAAAAAAAAAAAACTGGTCGTTTGTAAATCTTGCTAAGCTTTTGAGTAGGAGTGCATATATCCTGGCGCTGAGTATTTGATGCCTTTCATTCCCATGTCTTAATTTTTTTAATTTATAAAATAAAAATAAACGAACGCTTGATCTAATCGTAGAAAAGTTTATACATGTTATTTTAGGTATTTTAAAGTACATTTAGATTTTTCGAGCTATCATTTTTTTTCTATTTCTTTTTTAATATATTGTCGAGAGCTTTTGTAACATAAATAAATAAATATATATATGACTTTCTATGAACTAGATTTTTTTCTATCTTGCTTTCAAAGTCATTTCTTCTTTCTATATATATTTTCTTCTTTTTCAAGTTTTACGTGTGGCATTTTACCCTTTTTATGTGTTACGTAAAAAGACATTTTATTAAATGGAATTTACAAAAAAATATATAGAACCTAAAATAGAGTTTGTTTTTTTTCTTTCAATTCATTCCATAAAGGAAAAAAAAGTAGAACATTTTCAAAAAATATCAAAACAAATATTTTGCTCCATTGTTAGATATATTTTTACCAAAAATAAAATAAAATGAAAATAAATAAATAAACGGATTATATGTATGAAATAATATATTTTGGCGCAAAATTTTGTCTTTTTGTCTATACATTATTTTCTTGCTTTTTTAAGTAACCTAAAAAATGCTGAAATTCTAGACATAAAACTTGTATTTTTATTATTACCAGATTTACCTATATATATATATATATATATATATATATATATATACTAGCAGGCAACGCCCGCTTCGCTGGTTCCTATTTTTAAATGAATCACTATAATGAATTCTCAAAATTGCATTAATCTTTATCACGTGAAAAAAAAGAGAAACAAAATCTGATTAGGAAATATGTCGCACCGGGTTCTCACCGGGTTCTCAACGCCTTCGGAAAAAATTCCCAACATGCTCTAACCCTTATTTCTATTATTTTCCCACTTCGCCCCCCCCCCTCCTGTCTGTCCTAATAATTGTAAAAATTTGAAAATATCCGCAATCGATTTGTAAGTATCAAAAACCTCCATGCACCAGTTTTGAACGATATATCTCTATTTTTATTTTTTTGCCGCTCTACTCACCCGCCTTCCCGCCCTCCCAATAATTTTAAAAATTCGAAAATATCCGCAATCGATTTGTAGGTATTGGAAACCTCTATGTACCAATTTTTAATGATCTAACTCTATTTTCTTTTTTTTTGCCCCTCTGCCCCCCCCCCTTCCCGGCCCTCCTAATAACTTTACACTTTCGAAAATATCCCCATTCGACTTGCAGCTTGCAGGCCTCTAAAACCTATCTGTACCAATTTTGAACGGCCTAACTGTATTTCTATTTGTTTTTGACCATAGCCCCCCCCCTTCCCGCCCCACCTAATAATTTTAAAAATTCGAAAATATCCGCAATCGATTTGTAAGTATCGAAAACATCTATATACCAATTTTGAACGATCAAAATCTATTTTTATTTTTTTGCCCCCCCCCTCTCCCCTCCCCCTTTCCCGGCCCTACTAATAACTTTACACTTTCGAAAATATCCCCATTCGACTTGCAGGCATCTAAAACCTATCTGTACCAATTTTGAACGGCCTAACTGTATTTCTATTTGTTTTTGCCCCATAGCCCCCCTTCCCGCCCCTCCTAATAATTTTACAAATTCGAAAATATCCGAAATCGATTTATAGGTATCGAAATCCTCTATATATCAATTTTGAACGATCTAACTCTATTTTTATTTTTTGCCCCCTCCCTCTCCACTCCCCCCTTCCTGCCCCTCCTAATAACTTTACACAATCGAAAATATCCTCATTCGACTTGCAGGCCTCTAAAACCTATCTGTATCAATTTTGAACGCCCTGACTGTATTTCTATTTGTTTTTGCCCCTTAGCCCCTTCCCCCCCCCTTGCTGCCCCACCTGGGGGCTGAATTTCTAAAATTCCAGAAATTGGTTTTTAGATATTTGCATTAGCTATATTTTAGAGCAAAAATTTCACGCATATCTATTTTTTTGTTTGAGATATATAGGATTATGCGAAATCACGTTTTACGCATGTGAAATCACGTTTCCCCCCCCCCCCGCACCCCTTGGGGACCGAATTTTGAAAATTCCAGAAATTAGTTTTTTGACATTTGTATTAGCTATATTTTAAAGCAAAAATTTTACGGATATCTGTTTTTTTGTTTGAGATATGAAGGATTTTGTGAAATTACGTTTTGCCCCCCCCTACCCCCCTTGGGGGGCGAATTTTGTAAAATCGCTTCTTAGTGGATACCTACGTCATAGAAAGAACATTGTCACAAAATTTCATGCTTCTAGGTCCAGGGGTTTGGTCTGGGCGTTGATAGATCACCCCCTCACTCACTCACTCAGGAAGTGTTCTTTTATATATATAGATTGCTCAAAATACTTTGCATACTTAAACAGTTAGTTACCATTTAATAATTTCTTCCATTTTTGAGATCCTAGATTTAAAATATTCAAGTGACAAGCACAAGGTCACTACCAGTGTCAAGCATTATATATATATATAAGAAAGACTTTTGACTTTTGAAAGGAACTTTAACATTAAAAAAAAAATGTCAGGCCTATGTTTCAATAAAGGAGTTTTAATGAAGGGCCATTCTCTCTGAAAGAACCTCTCATAATTTTGAAATTCCAAGGCAAATTCTAAATGATAAAGTAATTACTGATCCCGGTATTTAAATAAAGTAGTCTTCTGGCAGTATCAATTTTCTTGTTTTTACAGTAAATGATAATAACGATTTTCTTCGCAACTGGTAAGACATATTTATTTGTTACACACTCCCTCCCATACAAGCAACTTTTAATTCCATAAGGAAAGTTAATATGAAATATTAAATATTTTTAATATATGTTTATAATATATATTTATAATATAAGCTAATATTTAAAAACGAACTAATTTTTAAGCGAAAAACAAAATGCTAAATCGAAAATTTAAAAACAAATTCACAAATTGTATCCAAATGAAATATAACACTTTTTAAAATAAGAAATCAAAGTTTAGAATTGAACAAAATCCCGAAAACGTGGTAGTCTTTAAAAGATCATGAGACGTTTGTTAAGAGGTATAAGCATTCATAACTGAAAAACGTCCTTCGCCCTCAAACGTTTAGCAAAAGGAAAGCAAACAGTGAAATACTAAAGGTAAATAGCAAAAGTAAAGCAAACAGAAAATACTAAACATTGATACAATCCAAAAAAATTACAAAATAAACAAATGAATAAGTATATAAGTCTTAGAAAAGTATATAAGTCTTAGAATTTAAAATAAATAAAAAAAAAACCAAAAAAGTGAGTCCTTTTCGACTGGTAGCTTATTAATAGATTAAACTGAATCGTACGTAAGAAGAGACTAATGTATAAGATAAATGTATTGTGTATATACTCAAATATTGCATTATATACGTTAATATCAACCATATGTGAGAAAAACGAATATTATTTTAAGGGATTTCGTTCAATTCTAAATTTTAATGTCTTAATATATACATATGACAAATTATGGAAAATTATCAAAATATAAACACCTGTGAAAAGATAATTAATATATATATTTATATATATAATATCAAAATTGGTGAGGTGACTGAAAAGAGTGAAAAATAGATGTAATCTAATGAACGACGAATCAGGAGCATTGTGCGAATTTTGTACTAAAATTGTTGCTTCCTGGAAAGTTAAGTGCAAATTACTTATTATTCTTAAATTTCAAAGCCCAAAAAACAATGAAAAAATACATTATAAATGAAAGATTTAAAAAAAAAAAGAAAAAAGAAAAAGAAATCAAATCATACCAACGACTTACTTATATTTCAACTAATTACATGGAATAAACGAATACAGCTAAAGATAAACAGAATTTACAGTTATTTTTCTATACTAATGATGATATAAACATGGTGCATATAAATAGAAGCACAAATTTATTATTACTTATTTTTATCAAGAAATAGTTTTACTTAATATAATAAATAATATAATATTTGACTAAATAACAGATTATACATTAAATTTATTTCATATTTTTAAAGTAGTTTCATTAATATTTATTGGAAGTAATATATATGGAAGTAAGTATTTGTATTTTGCTGCTACCTTTATTAAATTTATTAAAATACTATATTGTTTAGAATATATAAATATATATTTTTAAAATACCATAAACATTTTTTAAGTACATTTTCAGCTAAAAACACTATTATAAGTTATAATTTATCATTTTAAATTACTAATCTAAATAAAACAAAATAACATAATTTTTTTTTTTTTTTTCTAACTACCGGAACTTTTTATAGGAATGTTTTGTACATGTTCTAGACACGTTTTTAACTATTTGGTAAGGTAAACATCTCTACACGAAGAAAGTGGTGTAAAGAAAACATATAAATTAGCAACTGTAGAATAATTAAGGTACATTATAGTTAAAAATATATAGACAGACTTAAAATCTTCTAGTTCAAATTACTATTCATAACCTTTAAAGTTAACATTAAATTAAATTAAATTGATATAAAAAAATTACGATTACATTTCACAAATGAAATATTTTTATATTTATTATATATAGATATATATCGTAAATACGTTTTTTTTATTATTATTCACTAGGGATCTCTGCCCCCTGCTTGCTCCGCTCACCAACCCCCGAAGGAGGCTTCGAATCCTCCCCGACACACTTTACTTATTAACATATGCAGAACTCTGCCCCCCTATTCGCTGCTTTCTTTCACTGAAAAGGAATATTAATAGTGCATATTACAAGATAAAAACAGAAAATTATTATGGAAATCCTCAAATTCATTGTCAAATTGAAATATATAATATTTATTTGATTTTATTTTTCCATTATTTTCATCTTATTACTCCAGATGGCAGCACTATTCATGATTCAATATTAGGAATCATTATCTGATTTTTTTTTTTTTTTTTTTTTTTTTTCAAGGATATGAATCCTTATCATACATGAATTCCACTGTGAATCCTAAAAATTACTCTATGGTCAATGCTATTTTGAACTAATTAACTGTGGATCTAACTGCTTACTGATTGTTACATTTTTACATGTGCGAGTGTGCGACGTTCATTGATTCAATTTCATTTAGAAAGGTTAAAGTAATCTTATTATTCTACAGTTTTATGGGTTTAATTTTAATCTTATATTTAAATGGTTATGGTTTTTCATATTTAGGTAAAGGTTTTATTATGATTATCGATTTATTATCGTTTCATTATGATCTTCGTTTTTCTATATTGACTATGTCTATTTCTTTATTGAGTTGTGTTCATTTCAAATATTTTATTCAGTAAGTTGAATTTTTGTATTTTTATTTTAATATTAATTTTATGGTTTTGGTTTGTCATATTAGGTTATAGTTTTGTTTTTATCTTCTCGTTTAATGGTTTTTCTATGGGTGTTTCGGGCCTGCGAACAAAGAAATTCTTAGCTTTTGCTTTCTTTGTTACAGAAAAACATCCATATTTTAGCATATTTGCATTCTACCAGGCCCTCGAAAACGTTAGAATGCAAATAATGCTTTTTTTCTTATTCCAATTTACAATATTTATTTCGATTTTTCTTTAATTCTTCTTTGATTTGATATGGGTAGTCTTAGCTTGTGATCCAAGGAATTGTTTTAATACTGAAGTTGAGTCATCTTTAAATTTCATAAAATTTTTTTTTGCACTGATTATATTAATGTATTTCTATATTTATTTCATTTCTAAGGTAATGCTGCATATAGCGCTTTATTTGGAAATGAAGCTTTTTATTAATATTTTATTATTTTTATTTCATTATGTGTTTGCACAATTTTTGCTATTACTTAAGCAATTTATTAATTTTCACAATTTTTTTAAAATACATCATTTAATAGCTGCAGTTGCGCATTTTATGATGTATTACTACTATTATTACTACTATTATTACTACTATTATTATTTATAATATTATTTTAATTCTTATATCAATTCTTACATCAATTCTTGTTCAGTGTATTACAATTCTCATTCAGTGTTTTACAATTTAATGATCATTTTAAACTACATTCATCAATCATTTCGCAAGTTTCTTTACTGTTAATATTGTGTGTTTTACTACAATATTATATGTTAGTCATCCTCTTTTTTTTTTTTAATTTTTTTTTTTTTTTTGGGAGGGGTCTATTTTAAATAACTTATTATTGTATATATTGTTGTATATATCATTGATGAATTTGCATCATGGCTATGACTATTTTTTGTACATATTAATACATTTTTCATACTTTTCTACTAAAGGTTTTTTATGTATTTATACAATTTTGTGCTACATTTATTTTAATCCAGAATTTCAAAAGCATTATTTTGCTCAAAAAATATTTATTTTACTCAAGATTCTCTAAAGTTTTAGTTTTTGTATAGGAAAACATATTTATCTATTTTTACGAATTTATTAAGCGTCTATTATAATTTTGCAAGCTTAGTTAAATTCCAATATTTCTTATAATTATTGTCTCAATTTATTATATATCCAATATTTATCTTCTTTATTCATTAAATGGTTGTTCTAAGTAAATTCCTAGCGCCTGGCAAAAAAGGCAAATCTTATGGTTTGTCTTGTGCTCGGTACAGAGTAATGTATAGGGATTACTCTGGATCGTCATCCTGCTACCTATATCATCCTCCTCTTCGCAATTTATTTTTTAAAAAATGCAATTCCACTAGATGTCTTACATGCCCTCTTGCTGATGCTTCTCATTTTAGAGATAGCTCTTCTCATGTTACATTTTGTAAGGCTTTTAATATTATTTACTCTCTCAAGTGCAATTTATGCAATATGGTATATATTGGACAAACTAGTAATCCATTACACATGCGGATTAACTTACATCGCTCTGATATTAAAAAATCACGTCACTTTACCACCAATTTTGAATATATGCACTTCCATCAACATGACTTCAATAACATTACTGTGAAAATTCTTAATTTTAAGAAGAATTTGAATGAACGACTCTTACTTGAATCACAATATATTAAATCACTGAATACTATCTATCCTTTTGGTTTAAATTCTTATGTTTATAATAAACAACATATTGTTTATTCCAAGGTTTCAAAAATTGAATTTTACAGTAATATTTATAAAACTCTAAATCACTCTTTATATAAAAAGACTACTAGAACTTCTAGGGGTTCTTCTAGGTCGTCTTCCCAACATCTGGACATTTCATATATATTACAAAATCTCAAATCCTTAGAAAGTATTTTTCTTCAGTCTTATAATTGGAAAGTTATACGTAATTTTATTTTTGGAATCAAAAAGAAGTATCTTCTTAAATATTTTAAAGTATTCCATTCTCATTCTTTTGATTCACACTTCAGTGATGTATTCTTTGATATTTTACACTATAGGGCTGAGTGTTTTAATATTAAACTTGATTTAAAGTCTGGTCAAAAAATAAATAACTCTCTCTTGGTGATAAATTTTTCTCATCTGGTTTTTAATAAACTTCATATTCACAATTTACTTAATGATCCATCCAATCCTTTTCCCATCAAAAACTTCATCATTCAAAAAACTTTTAAATACAATATTACTTTAGGCAGAAAAATATTTAACTACAATAAATTTGCTAAATTTCTTACTTCTAATGATCAGCCTCCATGCTATTGTTCTGATTCCAAATATAAATCTTTTTTCAATACATATCATGGTCATATTATTACTGGTGATATCAATATTGTGGAAAATCTTACTCTTAGATCTTTGATGAAGTATGGTACTAAATTTCGGATGCCCTCAAAATTCAAATTTATTGATATCATTACTCAATTTAATTTAGACTTGGATCTCTTTATATACAAAATTGCTATTGATTATAATAAACCAGTGGAATTTTTTAATGAGTGGAAATTTAAGTTATTGGAGAAATTTAAACTTGATTTAGTTTATAATATGCACCATCTTTCTAATATCAAGTACTATGATTTCAAAGAAATTCATTCAGCAATTCTAGACTTACAGTCTAAATTTATTATTACTTATGTTGACAAGGCGGCTAATAACTATGCAATTATTTGCAAAAAGTATTATAAACAACTTCTTTTTGATACTATGGATACTAGTAATATTTTTCTTAAGATTAAAGACAGTATCGAAATTAAAAATAGGCATATATTTAATTATTATAAGTTGTTAAAAACTAAATGTAATAACTACAATTACCCTTATTTAGTTGTAATTCCAAAATTTCATAAAGATCCTATTAAATTTCGTACTGTTACTGTTGCCTGCAATGCTTATACTTCTAATGCTAATATTATGTTATTGAATATCCTTAAAAAATTACATAGTTATATTGTTTCTAACAAGTGTAATTTTTTTCTAAAAAATAGTTTTCAACTCAAAAATAAAATTAAAAATCTTACTGATATTACTGGTATAAAAACTTTTGATTTCAATGATCTTTTTAATAATATTGATATTAAAGATATGTTTGATATTATAAATAAACTTTTTGTAGAAAATTTGCAGTATTTAAATCTAAATGTATGCATAACTCCTTCAGCCTTTAAAACTCTGACTAGGTTTATCCTTTTCCATAACTATATTTTATTCAATAAATATTTATATAAACAACGTTTAGGATTGCCACAAGGTGGAATTGCTTCTAGCATATTAGCTGATCTATACTTATATTATTATGAACGTGACATTGAGTGTACTAACTTTAAATTACTAAGATACATAGATGATATAATTATATTATATTGGGATAAAAATCACACCAATCTAGACTTACCTGTCAAATATCCTGAAAATCTGTCTCTAAGTAGTACTGATTTGGATTCTAGTGTCATTAATTTCTTAGATTTAAAAATTATTCTTAATAGTAATGGCCAATTAGAATTTGACTTATACGATAAAAAGAAAGATTTCCCCTTTAAGGTAAATTTTTTCACTAACTTTAAAACATGCTTACATAAATCTGTATTTGTCAATATTCTTCTTAATTTTACTCTAAGGATCAAATATTTAGTGTCTGATAAACATCAAAAATTACAATTTCGATTCTTTAAAAATTTAGCATTAATTAATGGCTATCCCAAACACTTAATAAAAAAATTCTTTTAATTATTTATTTAATTATTATTATTATTATTTATTTAATTATTTTTTTTTCTCCTCATACATTTTATTCAAATTTAAATTTACGTTTAGGTATTATTATTTGGTTTTCATCAAATACATTGATTATTTGATTCCTAAATTTATTTGATTTTATTTTTCCATTATTTTCATCTTATTACTCCAGATGGCAGCACTATTCATGATTCAATATTAGGAATCATTATCTGATTTTTTTTTTTTTTTTTTTTTTCAAGGATATGAATCCTTATCATACATGAATTCCACTGTGAATCCTAAAAATTACTCTATGGTCAATGCTATTTTGAACTAATTAACTGTGGATCTAACTGCTTACTGATTGTTACATTTTTACATGTGCGAGTGTGCGACGTTCATTGATTCAATTTCATTTAGAAAGGTTAAAGTAATCTTATTATTCTACAGTTTTATGGGTTTAATTTTAATCTTATATTTAAATGGTTATGGTTTTTCATATTTAGGTAAAGGTTTTATTATGATTATCGATTTATTATCGTTTCATTATGATCTTCGTTTTTCTATATTGACTATGTCTATTTCTTTATTGAGTTGTGTTCATTTCAAATATTTTATTCAGTAAGTTGAATTTTTGTATTTTTATTTTAATATTAATTTTATGGTTTTGGTTTGTCATATTAGGTTATAGTTTTGTTTTTATCTTCTCGTTTAATGGTTTTTCTATGGGTGTTTCGGGCCTGCGAACAAAGAAATTCTTAGCTTTTGCTTTCTTTGTTACAGAAAAACATCCATATTTTAGCATATTTGCATTCTACCAGGCCCTTGAAAACGTTAGAATGCAAATAATGCTTTTTTTCTTATTCCAATTTACAATATTTATTTCGATTTTTCTTTAATTCTTCTTTGATTTGATATGGGTAGTCTTAGCTTGTGATCCAAGGAATTGTTTTAATACTGAAGTTGAGTCATCTTTAAATTTCATAAAATTTTTTTTTGCACTGATTATATTAATGTATTTCTATATTTATTTCATTTCTAAGGTAATGCTGCATATAGCGCTTTATTTGGAAATGAAGCTTTTTATTAATATTTTATTATTTTTATTTCATTATGTGTTTGCACAATTTTTGCTATTACTTAAGCAATTTATTAATTTTCACAATTTTTTTAAAATACATCATTTAATAGCTGCAGTTGCGCATTTTATGATGTATTACTACTATTATTACTACTATTATTACTACTATTATTATTTATAATATTATTTTAATTCTTATATCAATTCTTACATCAATTCTTGTTCAGTGTATTACAATTCTCATTCAGTGTTTTACAATTTAATGATCATTTTAAACTACATTCATCAATCATTTCGCAAGTTTCTTTACTGTTAATATTGTGTGTTTTACTACAATATTATATGTTAGTCATCCTCTTTTTTTTTTTTAATTTTTTTTTTTTTTGGGAGGGGTCTATTTTAAATAACTTATTATTGTATATATTGTTGTATATATCATTGATGAATTTGCATCATGGCTATGACTATTTTTTGTACATATTAATACATTTTTCATACTTTTCTACTAAAGGTTTTTTATGTATTTATACAATTTTGTGCTACATTTATTTTAATCCAGAATTTCAAAAGCATTATTTTGCTATAAAAAATATTTATTTTACTCAAAAAATATTTATTTTACTCAAGATTCTCTAAAGTTTTAGTTTTTGTATAGGAAAACATATTTATCTATTTTTACGAATTTATTAAGCGTCTATTATAATTTTGCAAGCTTAGTTAAATTCCAATATTTCTTATAATTATTGTCTCAATTTATTATATATCCAATATTTATCTTCTTTATTCATTAAATGGTTGTTCTAAGTAAATTCCTAGCGCCTGGCAAAAAAGGCAAATCTTATGGTTTGTCTTGTGCTCGGTACAGAGTAATGTATAGGGATTACTCTGGATCGTCATCCTGCTACCTATATCATCCTCCTCTTCGCAATTTATTTTTTAAAAAATGCAATTCCACTAGATGTCTTACATGCCCTCTTGCTGATGCTTCTCATTTTAGAGATAGCTCTTCTCATGTTACATTTTGTAAGGCTTTTAATATTATTTACTCTCTCAAGTGCAATTTATGCAATATGGTATATATTGGACAAACTAGTAATCCATTACACATGCGGATTAACTTACATCGCTCTGATATTAAAAAATCACGTCACTTTACCACCAATTTTGAATATATGCACTTCCATCAACATGACTTCAATAACATTACTGTGAAAATTCTTAATTTTAAGAAGAATTTGAATGAACGACTCTTACTTGAATCACAATATATTAAATCACTGAATACTATCTATCCTTTTGGTTTAAATTCTTATGTTTATAATAAACAACATATTGTTTATTCCAAGGTTTCAAAAATTGAATTTTACAGTAATATTTATAAAACTCTAAATCACTCTTTATATAAAAAGACTACTAGAACTTCTAGGGGTTCTTCTAGGTCGTCTTCCCAACATCTGGACATTTCATATATATTACAAAATCTCAAATCCTTAGAAAGTATTTTTCTTCAGTCTTATAATTGGAAAGTTATACGTAATTTTATTTTTGGAATCAAAAAGAAGTATCTTCTTAAATATTTTAAAGTATTCCATTCTCATTCTTTTGATTCACACTTCAGTGATGTATTCTTTGATATTTTACACTATAGGGCTGAGTGTTTTAATATTAAACTTGATTTAAAGTCTGGTCAAAAAATAAATAACTCTCTCTTGGTGATAAATTTTTCTCATCTGGTTTTTAATAAACTTCATATTCACAATTTACTTAATGATCCATCCAATCCTTTTCCCATCAAAAACTTCATCATTCAAAAAACTTTTAAATACAATATTACTTTAGGCAGAAAAATATTTAACTACAATAAATTTGCTAAATTTCTTACTTCTAATGATCAGCCTCCATGCTATTGTTCTGATTCCAAATATAAATCTTTTTTCAATACATATCATGGTCATATTATTACTGGTGATATCAATATTGTGGAAAATCTTACTCTTAGATCTTTGATGAAGTATGGTACTAAATTTCGGATGCCCTCAAAATTCAAATTTATTGATATCATTACTCAATTTAATTTAGACTTGGATCTCTTTATATACAAAATTGCTATTGATTATAATAAACCAGTGGAATTTTTTAATGAGTGGAAATTTAAGTTATTGGAGAAATTTAAACTTGATTTAGTTTATAATATGCACCATCTTTCTAATATCAAGTACTATGATTTCAAAGAAATTCATTCAGCAATTCTAGACTTACAGTCTAAATTTATTATTACTTATGTTGACAAGGCGGCTAATAACTATGCAATTATTTGCAAAAAGTATTATAAACAACTTCTTTTTGATACTATGGATACTAGTAATATTTTTCTTAAGATTAAAGACAGTATCGAAATTAAAAATAGGCATATATTTAATTATTATAAGTTGTTAAAAACTAAATGTAATAACTACAATTACCCTTATTTAGTTGTAATTCCAAAATTTCATAAAGATCCTATTAAATTTCGTACTGTTACTGTTGCCTGCAATGCTTATACTTCTAATGCTAATATTATGTTATTGAATATCCTTAAAAAATTACATAGTTATATTGTTTCTAACAAGTGTAATTTTTTTCTAAAAAATAGTTTTCAACTCAAAAATAAAATTAAAAATCTTACTGATATTACTGGTATAAAAACTTTTGATTTCAATGATCTTTTTAATAATATTGATATTAAAGATATGTTTGATATTATAAATAAACTTTTTGTAGAAAATTTGCAGTATTTAAATCTAAATGTATGCATAACTCCTTCAGCCTTTAAAACTCTGACTAGGTTTATCCTTTTCCATAACTATATTTTATTCAATAAATATTTATATAAACAACGTTTAGGATTGCCACAAGGTGGAATTGCTTCTAGCATATTAGCTGATCTATACTTATATTATTATGAACGTGACATTGAGTGTACTAACTTTAAATTACTAAGATACATAGATGATATAATTATATTATATTGGGATAAAAATCACACCAATCTAGACTTACCTGTCAAATATCCTGAAAATCTGTCTCTAAGTAGTACTGATTTGGATTCTAGTGTCATTAATTTCTTAGATTTAAAAATTATTCTTAATAGTAATGGCCAATTAGAATTTGACTTATACGATAAAAAGAAAGATTTCCCCTTTAAGGTAAATTTTTTCACTAACTTTAAAACATGCTTACATAAATCTGTATTTGTCAATATTCTTCTTAATTTTACTCTAAGGATCAAATATTTAGTGTCTGATAAACATCAAAAATTACAATTTCGATTCTTTAAAAATTTAGCATTAATTAATGGCTATCCCAAACACTTAATAAAAAAATTCTTTTAATTATTTATTTAATTATTATTATTATTATTTATTTAATTATTTTTTTTTCTCCTCATACATTTTATTCAAATTTAAATTTACGTTTAGGTATTATTATTTGGTTTTCATCAAATACATTGATTATTTGATTCCTAAATTTATTTGATTTTATTTTTCCATTATTTTCATCTTATTACTCCAGATGGCAGCACTATTCATGATTCAATATTAGGAATCATTATCTGATTTTTTTTTTTTTTTTTTTTTTTCAAGGATATGAATCCTTATCATACATGAATTCCACTGTGAATCCTAAAAATTACTCTATGGTCAATGCTATTTTGAACTAATTAACTGTGGATCTAACTGCTTACTGATTGTTACATTTTTACATGTGCGAGTGTGCGACGTTCATTGATTCAATTTCATTTAGAAAGGTTAAAGTAATCTTATTATTCTACAGTTTTATGGGTTTAATTTTAATCTTATATTTAAATGGTTATGGTTTTTCATATTTAGGTAAAGGTTTTATTATGATTATCGATTTATTATCGTTTCATTATGATCTTCGTTTTTCTATATTGACTATGTCTATTTCTTTATTGAGTTGTGTTCATTTCAAATATTTTATTCAGTAAGTTGAATTTTTGTATTTTTATTTTAATATTAATTTTATGGTTTTGGTTTGTCATATTAGGTTATAGTTTTGTTTTTATCTTCTCGTTTAATGGTTTTTCTATGGGTGTTTCGGGCCTGCGAACAAAGAAATTCTTAGCTTTTGCTTTCTTTGTTACAGAAAAACATCCATATTTTAGCATATTTGCATTCTACCAGGCCCTTGAAAACGTTAGAATGCAAATAATGCTTTTTTTCTTATTCCAATTTACAATATTTATTTCGATTTTTCTTTAATTCTTCTTTGATTTGATATGGGTAGTCTTAGCTTGTGATCCAAGGAATTGTTTTAATACTGAAGTTGAGTCATCTTTAAATTTCATAAAAAAATTTTTTGCACTGATTATATTAATGTATTTCTATATTTATATATATTTATTTTTAATAGAAAGAAAATCATAATATCTACACCATTTTGCATTACAGCTTTAGTATATGACCCTCTTTATTTCTTTTTTATAAGCTTAAATCCGGACCACGGTACCCCAGTCGGTAGAGCGCCGAGCTCGTAATTGGAAGATTGTGGGTTCGGTTCTCGAGCCGACCAAAGACCGTCGTGTACCCTAATGGTGGCTGGTGCACGTAAAATATGTCGTGGCCACAATATCCTCCGTGTTCCCATCAAAATTACATCTCTGGGAGTCACCGTAGCTTGGGAGCTATCCCCTTCGTGTAAAACCAAATTTGTGGTGGCATGTCTCCAGAATATCCGTAGGGGTGCGTCCCAGACCGTCGCCAATAATCCATAGCGCAGTAATGGTGCGACGTCAATCACAAGCTACCTAATTATGTACCTACCTAAAACCATGGATCATATTTTAATTTTTCCATGAAAGAAGATTAAGTTTCTAAAAGTAGAGAAAAAAAAAGTTGATCTTAATTTTCTTTGTTTTTTACATCCATGGTTTTGGGCCGCGATTCCCTAGTCGGTAAAGCGCTGAGCTCGTAATTGGAAGTTTGTCGATCCAATACTTGAGCCGGCCAAACACCGTCGTGTACACTAATGGTGGCTGGTGCAAATAAAATCTGTCTTGGTCGCAAAGTCCTCCATGTTCCCATCCCCACTATACCTCTGGGGATAACCAAAGCGGAGGAGGATCCCCTCCGTGAAGGTTTAAAATTGTGATGACATGTCTCCGGAACATCTCTAAGAGTGCGTCCAAGACAATTGCCTATTACACATAGCGCAGTATTGGTGCGACGTTAAATGTAACCAACCTACCTACATACAACCATGGATCATATTTAAATTTTCTCGTGTAAAATGACTTCATAACAGAAGAACAACGTCACTGGGAGAAACTTTTTTCAAAATGGCAAGTAGAGTACCTTTATAAACTTGTCGTTTTTAGTTAATAACTTCTTTAATTAAAATGATAAAAAAATTCTAAGCGGCTGAAATGTCTTCCTTGGAGTACTCGGAACACATTGATACTTCTCATGAAGCGAAGGACCCTGCCCTCCGTTAGAAGATGCTGTAGCAGACAAAAAAAAATTGACGCCAGTGACAGTAACTTTTTTTTTTATATATATATAGAGAAGAAACACGGAAAAAAATTGTAAAAAGTAAAAAGTATATATTATTGAATTACATTTAGAATTTGAAAAAGATCACTTACATCATAAAATGTATTTCGTGCTAAGTTAACACACACACATGTATATATATATATATATATATGGATTAATGGGAAATTAAGTATAGATATTTTTATTTTTTTATTAGTTATGTTAGGCACATTAATGAGTTAAATTTGTAGAAATAAAATTCTACAAAAAAAAAAAAAAAAAAAAAAAAAATGGTTGCTAATCTTTTTCAGAATTTAACCACAAATTATTCGTTTTCATCCTTTAAAAAAAAAAAAAAAAAAAAAAAAAGGAAGAATATCTGCATTTTATAACAAAATAATTTTTCTATTGATGTTTCACGATTTAAGAATTTGAAATGAGTAATTTAATCGACAACATATTAATATATATATATGTTTATCTTTCTATTTAAAGAACAAAAATTCTTGACATTTTTCAAATATAATATATTTGCTTTTGAAAAATGTTTTCAAACTTTTTCAAACTTTTCTAAATTCCCTCTCATCTTCCAAATAGGTATATCATTTAGCGAATAGTAATAACTATTTGGATGATTCTCTTCCATAATTATTAACGTTGAAATCTCACTCGAGTGTAAAAACATATTTTTCCGAATATAAATGACTCATACGACATTCACAATATTGTCCAATTGTTTTTATAAATATAGAAATAACCAACGTTAGAAAAAAAATTTCTCATAATTTTGATTTCCCTACGTTGCAATAATAAAGCCGCTATAAATTTCTCTTATTTGCTTTTATAGTGAATTTTTTTTTTTTTTTTTTTTTTTTTTTTTTTTTTTTTTTTAATTTAAATCGCATTATATTACTTTTTCCCAATTTTGTAAATCATAAATCAAAGAATCTAAATATAATCTTCTTAAACAAATCGATACTAAAATATTGACATTAGTTTAGTAAATAAATTTATATATTCTGTTATTATTTTAATATGATTCTGGTAAAGAGAATCCTATTAACATGCAAATTACATTAGAAAAAATCCTTAATATTTTGCTATCATGAAGTCTGTTATTACTTGTTTAAACCTGTGTGAAAAAAAAAATCATTTGTATTTTTTTTTTCTTAATAAGAAATATTTAAATGTATGTATCATAATAGAAAAATATTATATGTACCATATGTAATACACTTAAAGTTAGTTTTCAAAATATTTCTTTAGAACATAATCAAGTAGGGAGTTCCGAGCAATTTTATTAAATTAATAAACAAAGAGTAATTAAATGGGCTTATTTCTTTCGATTTTTGAAAGATTTTGTTTCTTTTGATTGAATAACTGTACCAGTTATAATAATATTATAATTATAATGAAACATATTAGCATTGAAATATTTTAAATTATAAAGAAATAATTGCCTGCCAATAATTCGTATTGCCACAGTCACAGTGTTGACAGATTTTGCGACTGTTGTATTAAATATCCACCATTAAAATTTAAATGTTATGGTTGCTTAATCATTTCAAAGGTTAATCGTCTATTATGTATGTCAAATATAATTTCTATTGAATAAAAGTATACCAATATTTTGCAACAATGCATTTTATCCCATTCTTCCTAGATTGTTAATGTGTCAATATGTTACAAAATTTCATATTGATTTGCAAAATTAGAATGCGTTTGACGAATCACAATGCAATTAAATATAAAAATTTACTATAGTTATAAAAAAAAACTGGAAAAAACTTTTGTATACACTGTAAAAAATTTTGTGTAAGAATACACATCATTATTTAGGGAACTTATTTCCCTCAACCATGTTGTGAATTGTTATCAGCTATAGATGTGTAACAGAGGTATATCATGGGACGTTACGCCTCATTGAGGCAGTTTACTTGTCACAACCATGTAGAGAAATGTTACCAGTTATAATTGTGTAACGTCCCATAGTATGCCTCTGTTACATAGTTATAGCTGATAACATTTCTCGACATGGTTAAGGAAAATAAGTGTCCTCAATAATGTTGTGTATTCTTACACAATTTTTTTTACAGTGTATGTAGGGCATTGCACTCGACTCCCCCAGCAAGGAGGACATAAAAACGATCATTATGAGTATTTGGTTTTTCAATAAAACTCGCTAATACCTTTAAAGTGAAAGGTAAAACTATAAATTAACAAAAATTTAAGCATATTTATGAACTTTTTACATTAAAAATTAAAATGTTGTCTGTAAAAGAAAAAAAAAAACCTTTCTTCGGGCATTTAGGGCTATAATTCTCTGAGATAAAAATTATATGCATTTGTCATGGAAAATAATTTGAATAATTAATAATTTTAATCAACATATTTTGTGTTGCGTGAATTTGCATACGAAATATAAATTATATTAAAAACCGCATTTTCTAAAGTATAAACTGTTATAAAACTTAACGATTTTAGCAATTTTGATAAATACTAATACTTTTTCAAAATTATAAATCAATCTAACGTGTTGTAATCGCCGGGAATCAGAATTTTTATAGCTTACATCTCAGTTAAGGAATATTTCAGAAAATAAAAGACTTTAGATAATACAATGAAAATGAAAATTTTGAATGAAGTGTGTTTAAAACTAAAATAGATAAAAAAAAAAAATAGATAATCCCATGGATTATTATTATTATTTAAATTTTGGTGTTTTAGATTTTTACCTAAGTTAGAATCTTAAAAAATTGTGACTAGTGCATACAAATATATATATTTCGTTGGAAGTACCATTTTGTCTTTAGAAAAAAATAGTTTTTTTTTTTCTTTTTCTTTTTTCTTTACCTTTTTTTTTTTTTTTTTTTTTTTTTTTAATCGAGCTTAGGATTCAATGTACATTTCCGGAAGATATTATAAAAAGATCGGTTATCACTTAGTATTCACTAGGATTTAATGTATCTAGGGAAAAATCTATATATTCTGTTTACAGTTGTTTACATTTTTTTTTTTTTTTTTTTTTTTTTTTTTTACAGTGTTTATAATAACAAGGCCCAAGAAGCTAATTTAATGTAATAAGAAAAAGACGAATATTTGACTAAGGTCTCTCATACTGAATTATATTAAATTATATGTAAATTAGTTATGTTATTTGATAGAAATGACTTTTTATTATTATTATTATTATTATTATTATTATTACAGAATGATTTTTCTCGATTTATCTTTTTTAATTCTTCATGAGTCTGAAAAAATCTCTTTTTTGGGGGGAGAGGCAGTTGGAGGAGAGTAATTATTAATAAGAATGACTTATTAAAATAACTGAAACATACCTTTGAGGATAATGTAACATTTAAGTATATTTTAGCGGTATGTTTGAAGCAATTAAACGCAATAATATAGTTTTTAAAGTTAACCAGGATTTATACAGATCCAAGAATGTAGAAGAAGAAGTTCAGACGCATATATTGACAGCAGATACATATATATATATAGTTATAACAAATATCTAAATTCTTATTTATTCAATAAGATCATATTAAAATATTTCTAATAAATCATCTGCTAAATCTTGAGAATCGCATTAAATATTTAAAATCCGTAATTTTAACAAGTGTTTTAGTGTGTAGTATTCTAGTCTAAATGTCGTACAACAGTCCAATTTTAAGGGAACTGGGACGTTCTCGACAACGAAAAAGTAGTTAAAATTGCAGTTTCAAATAAAGGGTTTTCCCCAAGTAAAAGTTATATTTGAATTAAAATATTATACATATAAACAGAACATAATATTTTCATTATAAAACACTAAAGAAATCCTTTTAATTTCAAGTATTTATTTTTTAATAGCAAATCGAATATGAGCTCTGATGCAATTGTCTGTAAATACATAACCACAAATCGGTACGCTCAGAAAAAAAAGTTTTGCATAAAATCACATAAAAATTATCAAAATACATGAGTAAAGGTTCAATAATTATAGTGAACATATTTTTATTTTAATATACACAAAATAGAAATAATAATAAAAAAAAATTAAATGCTATATAACTTGAAATTCTATAAATTATGATTTCTTTTAACATAAACAGCACCCCCCTAAAAAAACTGGTGCCCACAAACAAATAAAAATATGTTTAATAGATGAAAAATGCTTAAAAATATTATATCACAAAATTGCAGATTTGTGTGATGCATAGAATTTTATACGAGCGTACCTAAATATGGAAAAATATGGAAAAAACATGTTTTGAGAAAAATGCAAAAAACTTTGTTTACGTTTTTAAACGTTAATAGTTAAGCTTTCGGCAGTTCAAACCTATACATGTTATATATTTTCGGAATCAGTGAAATATCCCCTATTTTTTGAGGCTAAAATTGAAAAATCGATTTTTTGAAGGTTAAAACGTCCCAGTTCCCTTAACATAAAAACAGTAAAAGGAAGTGGAATTTGTATTGAAAAAAACAAATTTCTCCTACTTAATTTCAAATCATATAAATATAATAGCAACGTACATTGAAATTGCACAAATATATAGACTTTCTCTTACTCTGAAATTTAATAACATAAATACAGATTGAAGATTAAGGGGTAAGATAACAAGTACTATACTGTTCGAATTAATTGGGACAAACATGTTTGTTTTTTTTGTCTGAGTTGGTATGTGATTGCCAGTGATGACCTGAACTGCCTTAAACCGGTTATATCTGCATAGAGGTAGTGTGATGGATTGACCTTGACTATAATTTACTCATTTCACTGGTTTTAGTGTATCACTAGTTCAATTGTGAGCCTTTCTGTGTGGCAGCTGGTGGTTATAATTTTGCATTCTGTGTAACACATGTTACTTTTGCTTGTTCAAAGATGGATATTACTCTGAGGTAGCGTTATAAAGTAATCACACTTAATGAACACACATCTATGACTGTGAGAAATATAGCTAAGGCAGCTGGTGTGGATAAATCAAGTGTTTCAAGAATTTTAAGAACATTTCAAGATCCTGGATCATCATCTCCAAAAAGAAAAAGAAAATGTGGGTGCAAACGGAAAACTATTCCAAGAATTGATAAATTTCTAATAAGAAATAGCAAAATAAATCCAAGAAAGATAAACATAGACCTTTGAAGGGATTTATTGGATTATGGTGTTGATGTAAGCACCTCAACTGTACGGAAAAGGCTTCTGGAAGTTGGCTGTAAGGCAACAAGACTGAGGAAAAAACAATTTCTAACTGTGAAAATGATGAAAAAACATTTAGCATGGGCCAAAAAATACCGTTCGTGGACTGTTAATGACAGGAAAAAGGTGGGTTTTAGTGATGAAACACATTTATTTATGCAGGAATACAAATCAAGTGCAGTCAGACAAAGTGAATGTGAAACTCTCTGACCGTATCATATCCAACAAACTGTAAAACACCCTTCTAAACAGATGTTTTGGGTTTTTTCACAACAAATGACACTGGAAGCTTAGTTCATCTTAAAAGCATGAGGAATTCTGTCAAATACATAGAAATATTAAGCAGTAGGATTGTTCCATTCATGGAAACATTTGACGGAGCATTTCAGTATGATTTGATCCCTTGTCCCAATTCAAAATTGGTCCAGACTTGTATGCAAGAAAATAAAATAAAAGTGCTTAATTGTCCAGGTAATTCACCAGACCTAAATCCCATTCAGAACTTATGACATATTCTCAAGAATCATTTAGCTAAGATGAATTGCACGACAACAGAACAAATGATAAAAAGTTCTATACAAGCGTGGTTCCATGAGGATGAAGTCAAGAATATGAGCGCTACACTAGAGGAGTCAATGTCAAGACGTGTTGAAGAAGTCATTTCTGCTAAAGGAGGACGTACTTCGTACTAATATAGAGATTTATCAGTCTATTTAAGGTATGTAATGATTAAAAGCTAAGGTTTTAGAAAACATCCTTTTTTTCCATTTCTCCCAATTAATTCGAAGAGTATAGTAGTTATATAAACGTATGCTAATAACAATTCAAATTAGACTTCAGAACAGCTTTATTTGACAAACAATTCTGTGTAAGGGCGGCTAGGAGTTGGGGGATGCATACAAATGTTCGGTTAAAGGAGGGTTGAGGGGCTGCAACCTCCCACAGTCACCCATTTTATTATTGTACATACATTTATACAGAATTCAAATCTGTTATGAAATTTCAAAGTTCATTTAAAATTTTTCAGTCAGCTTTCACACGTACCATTCCTTCAAGCATACAATTCTTGATCAAACTTTTCAGTAATAAACTTATAATAACTTCTAAATGAACTATTTCAATTATCTGAAATTAATTGTTTTTAAGTAACTCTGATAATCGGCACAGAAAAACATCAAATGTTAAAACTTCTACATCGGTACTCAGGAAATCTCAAAATACGTAAATATATAAAAAAATGGCGATGAATATTTAGCTTAAAAATACTTCATTTATCTTATTCGTTTGAGGAATTAATTTCAATTCCTGAGAACTTTCCCTGGACGCGATAAAAAATTGTAGTAAAGCACTTCTACTAATTACATTCAATAAAAAAGTATATCTTCGTTTAATTATTGGCAGTCCAAGATATAGTCTAAAGATTATGTACATACTACATGGTACACATAAATATAATCCTATATTAATAACACAACAACAGAACATTAAGTACATTTCCGCAATTTTCAAATATTGTTCCACTATATTCTAGTTCTTTTGTGTAGAATCTTTTTATCATGCATTTTAGAAATGATCTATAACTCGAAAATTTAACTTTCTAAAGTTTCTTTCAAGCAGTATTACAGATAAACATACATGCAGTTCAAAATTAGTCTACCGGTAACGAGTACTGTCATGTAAACCTATGCTAAACAATTCAAATTAGGCTTCAGAAGAGTTTTATACGATAATTAGTTCTGTGTGAGGGGGGCTACCGCCCCCCTCAACCCCCCGTTTCATTAATGCACCTACATTTATATAGAATTTAATTCGGTTATTAAAAAATAATTCTGTTTTTAAAAAATAATTTATTAAAAGTATTATTTAAAAAATTATTTTTTATGATAATGCAGACAATTTCCATATTAGAGAGGTAGTGTAACACTAAATATAAAAAAAAAGTCCATTTTACTCTCAATATAAAAAAAAAAAAAAAAAAATACGATTTTTTTTCTAAGGTTTTTTTTCGTTAAAATAAAAAAAAAATCTATAAATTTGTTTTAAATTATCACAGATTTATAGTTCAACCATTCGTTTTAAAGGTATTCGCAAGCTCTTTTGAATGATACCCATCATGAAAATTTACTCCCCTCGAGGGGGGGAGGCAAGACTCCTACATACACAAAAAAATTTTCCCAGTTAACTATCTCTATTACAAAAAATATATTTTCGTTTCATTTGGTTTAGTGCAGTCTATAGACGTTAAACTCTACTTACCTGCAATTTCCCCCATAGACGTAATGTATTAGAATTCTCTTGATTGTCCCTGTACACGAACCATTTGCTTGATCTTAACGAAAAGCTTACTGTAGCATCCCTATATGATACACATTTAGAATACCAAGTTTGAACTTTCTGCCATAGTTTGTTTTTGAGATATGCTGATAACAGACAGACACACACACAGACACACAGACCATTTGCTAATAACATGATTTTCGTATTCAGGGGACCTCAAAACGTGTAAATATAACAAAATCTCGCGTTCGAAAATTTGACCCAAAATCAATACTTTCTCTACCTTTTGGGTAAGAGAAAGTAATAATATTATAGTTATATATATATATATACGCTTTTATAGAAATGTGAACTAAAAAGCACAAAATATCTATCTTAGTATTAAAATGCAGGGTAAGAGAAAATCGTGTGAGCGACACACCATATTATTTACATACATTTAAATCTGTAATTAAAATAATTTAGAATTAAACAAAAACCATTTTTAAAAAATCTCCCCTGACTGGGCTCGAACGCTAGACCTTTAGGTTCGTAGCGCGGAGCTTTCTCACAGCCACAGCGTTCACGTAGGGAAAGTCTTTTTTTTACAATATAGCTTTTTTGTTTTCTCCCAGAGCGGTTACAAACATACAAACATACATACAGACATACATACAGGTGAAGCTAATAAAAGCGTGTTAATAAAAAAACAAAGACGAACGTAAACACCTGTTCTCATGAAAAATTAACGCATGAAAAAGTAGTACAATACACAGAAAAGGTATTGTTTCCAAAGTGAAAATCACTAATGATAGAAAAATTAAGTTATAAGATTTCAAGACAAGAAATACATACCATTCAATGATATATTTTTAATAAAAATGCATTTTTCAACACTATTGACACGCAAAATAATGTTAATATTCTATAAGAAGCTGGCAGACGACAACATAGATCATATTTACGTTTGAAGAGCTAGTTACTTTGGGGCATGCACTTTATTATTTAATATATTTCTCAAATCAAACCATAGAATTGCTGCAGTCGTATTTTTGACCTTTATGGAAACAACCTTGCGAGCTAAACACAATGGCAATGTCAACGCTTTCTAGTTAATCAGCTTTGTCTTACTGTAACGTAGGTAACCACATGATATCACTACCTAACACAACCAGCAGCGTGCGCTCTTTTTATTGAAGCATTACAGACCATACGCAAGAAATTCCTATTCATATTTGATTCGACCTCGTAAATATTCTGAAATTGAAACATTGCAATACATACGAATTCAATTTCAAGAAAAATATTATCTCGTACAACTTAGACAATGGCGAATCAAAAAGATATAACTCAAAATAAATAAATAAATAAAATAAAAATAAATAATAATAATAATAATAATAATCAACTGAGTAACCAGTGGGCAAAAAAGCAAGTGCAACTCTGCCTCCTCTCAGCCAAAAGTCTGTGGACCGACTCCGAGGTACTTGGATCGATTCCGGATGTTGGGGATTTTCCCTAACTGGTTTTCTTTTCTTTCTTTTTTTTTTTTTTTTTTTTTTTTTTTCAATTTCATCGTGTTATAATCTTAATCTTTGCTTACTGCTTCATTTTCATGAAGACATAAAAGAAGACTTAAGGTCAAGCATACAAATCATATGTATGTGTAAACAATAAGTAAATAAATATTTAGTTGAAATACATCCTAAAACAATATGAAAAACAACATACCATTCATAAAATACTAATGACGTCCTTTGATGAATCGCTTCAAAAGTTTAATAAAATTTTAAGCATTGTTTTTAATTTATTAATAAGTAATTTTTATTTTCTTAGAACTTACAACTACATGGATAAGAATCTAGCATAACAATTCACAAATCATCATAATAACATTTGCAAAGCTTTAATCAGTGATGATTACTGTCAAGCAAAAACTTATTTATTGTAAGCTCGTACTAAGTACTCGCGAACTAACCTTTCGGAAGAAATCTAATCTCCTCTCAAGCTTAGGTAATGTGAATTTGCAACAAAATGTTTGAGATTAAACAATGTTTCTAATCACATTTTGAAAATTAGCTTTGAATGTTTCTGGAGAAAATTGTACAGTCATGCAAAATGAAAATTGAATTTGGTATTTTGTATGTGAAGTAATTATGCTTATGGTGTTTGAATTCTTCAGTATTGGATATATAAAAAAGAAAAAAAAGATTGATAATTTTTGTCTAGAAATATATTTTGTTTATTTATTTATTTATTTTTATAGTAATTTACATACAGAGAGTATTCTTTGGGTTCATCTGATTTATAATAATAATTATATTTCATCATTTTAATCATCAAACGTGAGAAATGAAGACACGAATAAATAAAACAGAAAGTTTATTAAAAATTATGGACAAAGCAACCCAATGTCATCACGTTATAATGAAGGAAACAATAAATAGCAAGGAGACAAATAAGTTTAAGAGTAAGAGAATTCAGAAATGGATTTCTTTGTAATTGTCCAGTAATTATTTATATAGTAAAATTGTGTTATAATTTATAGTGTTATATTTTTTTATTATATATTATATATTGTGTTATATATTTTTTCACTTAAAAGTATGCAATAATTAACACTTTCTCCTACCCATATATATGATAAAGTATTGTTCCTCGTCCAAATTTTCGAAATTTAGTTTTTGTCATATTTACATGTTTTGAGGTCCACTGAATTCTGAAAACATGTTTTTAGCAGTTGGACTATGTGTATGTGTGTGTATTTTATGAACACATCTAAAAAACAAACAACAGCAGGTAATCCAAACTCAGTATTCTAAATCTGTATCATGTACGGTTGCTACACAACCTTTTCGTTGAGATCAAACAAATGGTTCTTGTACAGGAACATCCTAGAAATTTCAATTACATTACGTCTATAGGCGGAATTGCTGGTGTATATAGAGTGAAACATCTACAGGCTGCGCTAAACAAAATGGAATAAAAATATTTTTCATATGTGCAAAAACCTGTTTTGTGTACATTGTGGCATGGAAACCAAACATCATACTTTTACAGGGCTACCACCTACTGTATTCAGATACTATGCTTGGAAATTACAGGAAATATTTCATTTTGTGTTATTATTGCCGAAACGTCAGTGGAGGCCCTCTGTTGAGACTCAAAACGATTTTGGGCTGTGTCTGTGTGTCTGTCTGTCTGTCTGTCTGTCTGTCTGTCTGTCGCGCGATAGCGGCCGCAAAAATAGCGCTATTGACTTGAAATTTGGTACACATGTTCATGAGAGCCACGAAATTAGCTGTATAGTTTTTGGTATGTATTCCATTTGTAGTTCGTATACAGGGACACGCCAAAGTTTTCTTATCATTACGGCCTATGGGAGGAATTTGTATGTACCACGATAGCGGCCACAAAAATCACGCTGTTGACTTGCAATTTGGTACACATGTTCATGAGCCCAACGGAATCAGCTGTATAGTTTTAGGTGTGTATTCCACTTGTAGTTCGTGTACAGGGACACGCAAACGATTTTCTATCATTACGGCCTATGGGAAGAATCTGTAAGTACCGCGATAGCCACCGCAAAAATCAAGCTATTGACTTCCAATTTTTGCCGAAACGTTAGTGCAGGCCCTCTGTTGAGACTCTAAAGGATTTTGGGTTTCGTCTGTCTGTCTTTCTGTCGTGCGATAGCGGCCGCAAAAATCACGCTATTGACTTGAAATTTTGTACACATGTTCATGATCCCCACGAAATTAGCTGTATAGTTTTGGGTGTGCATTCTGTTTCTTGTTCGTGTACAGGGACACGCCAAAGTTTTTTTTATCATTACGGCCTATGGGAAGAATTTGTATGTACCGCGATAGCGGCCCCCAAACTAACGCTATTGACTTGCAATTTGATACATATATTCACGAGCCCAACAGAATTAGCTGTATAGTGTTAGGTGTGTATTCCATTTGTCGTTCGTGTACAGGAACACGCCAAAGTTTTTTTTATCTTTACGGCCTATGGGAAGAATTTGTATGTACCGCAATAGCGGCCGCAAAAATCCTTCGACTGAATTGCAAATTGGCGCACACGTTCCAGCTTTGCATATAAGTAGCTGTATAATTTTTATTGCCATATTTTTTATAAACTGTGTACAGGGACACGCCAAAATTCTTAACATTACGGCGTATGGGGTGAATTTCGTTTAAACGCATTTTAATATCATTACTTTGCAATGAAGAGAATGAAACTAGCGTACGTGAGTAAAATGCTTAAACTTATGTTGTTTGAAAAAAAATATGTGCTCTTAAGCTTTCTAATTAACGTACAGGACCTTACAAAAGTGTTCTGACAATGTCACGTAGTCATCCAAACGATGTTAAATTTGGAACAATTATTAATTTTAAACGCAAAATAAGCTGAATATTTTTTACTGGTGTATACAATGTTTATGGTTCGTTTACAAAGACATACGAAAGAATTTCGTAACATTAGTGCCTATGGACAAATTTTTAATTTAAGCGCGCACTTTAATGCTATTATGCTGAATTGAACTTAATAAAGTTAACATACATTATAAAGATGCTTAAAATCATGTTTACTCTTAAAAAACGATATGTATAGATTAAATAATTTATGGGACCACACAAAATAATTCCGAGTATGTACTGTAATCATCCAAATGATGTCAAATTAATTTGAAAAATTAATGAGTTATAATTTATTCTTATTATTGGCGTTTTTATAATGACTGTGGCTACTTTTCTGGGATACATAAAGGAATTTCGTACTATTACGGTCTATAGTCGGTATTTCTTAAAAGTGTATTTTAACATGGTTACACCCCATCAAATATAATGAAATTTTATTAGAATTTTAAAAGCATATTTTCCTGTTGAAAAATGTGAGCATAGAATTGATAATTAGTTTAAAGGTTACGAAAAATATTTCCGATATGCTATGTAATTTTTTTTTGTATGAACTTTGATAGTTATGAAATTTGGTATTTATGAATTTCAGGGAAATAATACAAGACCATTGTTTATTAAGAATACATATTGTTGCGTACTAGGGGTTTCGTAAGTTGTCCGAGAATGAAAGGCGAAACGTCCAAAAATTCAGTGATTTCTTCACAGAAAATTCCAGAAAAATGCAGGTCTATAAACCAAGTACCAGCTTCAATTCAACCAGTAAACATAGCTTAAACAACAGTCGTTAACAGGAAAACAACAGTACAAACTGTTTATCAATAACACATAAAGCAAGTCTCATTCAAAGAGGCTCAAAGCAAAGCAAGCATTTGACGAAACTGTTGTTGACACAGTTCTGAGATTGGCCGCCTTGGCTAAAAAAATGCTCCTTTTATACTTTTCTGTCGAACACAGTCTGTTCTGGAAAATTCTCGTATCTCATCAGTCAATGAGATTAGAGATTCCATATTTGGTATATCCCTAATAATGATTTTCTCGCCAAAGTCGCCAAAAAATCGCCAAGGAGGGAAACAGTCGCCAAATTTGGCGCCAAATCCATTTCTGCCTTTATTGGAGCTTTTTAATGTATTTTTAAAGAAAAATTAGGCTATTTTTGTACTAAAACGACTAGAAATGCACAAAATTAGCATTTTATCGACTTACTAAGCCTCTTTCAAAGAATTTATACAAAAATAAATGCAATTTTTTACAATTCCGTAACACTTTATATGATATACAAATAGGTATACAAAGAGAGATACAGCAGGAATGTATCTGATTATGGTAATAAGTCGATCGAATCAATATATACTATTATGTAATAAGGAATAAATAAAAATGACCTATTGAATAATGTCTGATGCAAATAGGACGTTGAGGCTCCTGATCTGCAGATCCACTAGTTATTTATTTTCTCTTTTCATATAGAACTAAATTTTACTTGTACTTTATAGACAATAGCCAGAGCTTTGCAAAATTAAACCAAATGTTATTTTCTATTAAATGTAATTCACGGAAATGTTTTGGTACAATTTACTATAGTAACGAATACTGATCCGGAAGGAAAATTTATTTCTCATACCCATACTCTAAACAAAATATTTTTGAAGTTCGATTTTTTGAGTAATATCATGTTTTCAGGGTCCCTGAATACGAAAGTCAAAATTTTAGAGGTCGATCTATATAAATATGGTATCAGCATAACTTAAAAATAAATAACTGCAAAAAATTCAAATTTATTATTTTTAAAGTTCGTATGAGGTTGCTATTTGAAAAGTTTGATTCAGATTGACAAGATTCAAGGCAAAATAGTAACAGTTTATATATATATATATACATAAATGTAGGTGCTATAATTGAACGAGGGGTTGAAGGGGCGATGGGTGTCAGACAGAGTCTCAACAGATGAGTCTCAACAGAGGGCCTCCACTGACGTTTCGGAAAAAACTGGAAGTTAATAGCCTGATTTTTGCGGTGGCTATCGCGGTACGTACATATTCTTCCCATAGGACGTAATGATAGGAAACATTTTGGCGTGTCCTTGTACACGAACTACAAATGGAATACATACCTAAAACTATACAGCTAACTTCGTTGGGCTCATGAATATGTGTACCAAATTGCAAGTCAATAGCGTAATTTTTGTGGCCGCTATCGCGGTACATACAAATTCCTCCCATAGGCCGTAATGATAAGAAAAACTTTGGCGTGTCCCTGTACACGAACTACAAATGGAATACACACCCAAAACTATACAGCTGATTTCCTGGGGCTCATGAACATGTGTACCAAATTTTAAGTCAATAGCGCTATTTTTGCGCCCGCTATCGCGCGACAGACAGACAGACAGACACACAGACACAGCCCAAAACCGTTTTGATCTCAACAGAGGGCCTCCACTGACGTTTCGGCAATTATTATTTATTTATTTTATTTTATTTTATTTTCTGCTGTATATTTTCGTTTAATTTTTTTTTTATTTTTTAAATAAATTATTATTAGGATGATAAACAAGCTAATGCATTTCAGTAAAATATTTTTGCAGGTATTTCTAAGTTGTCCTGTCCCGTATTCAGGGCCGACGCTAGGTATTTTGCCGCCTGAGGCAAGCATTTATCTGCCGCCCATATAAAGTCATCACTACGCAAATGTTTATTAGCATAAGAAAATCAACATGCTAGCTTTAACTAGTGGATCTCCTGCAGATCATATTTGCATCAGACATTATTCAACAGGACATTTTTATTTATTCCTTATTATATAATAGAATATATTGATTCCATCGCCTTTTACCATAATCAGAGACATTCCTGAGGGGGGCTACTGCCCCCTCACCCCCCCCCCGCTGTATCCCTCTTTCTATACCTATCTGCATATCATATATATGTATTCTTAATAAACGACGGTCTTGTATTATTTCCCTGAAATTCATAAATATTTGTGCATAATTTCATGCAAAAAGATTACATAGCATATCAGAAATATTTTGCATAACCCTGTAAAACAAATACCAATTCGTTGCCCACAGTTTTTAACAGAAAAACATGCTTTTAAAATTCTAATAAAATTTCATTATATTTAATGGGGTTGGGGTGTAACCATGTTAAAATACACTTTTAAGAAATACCGACAATAGACCGTAATAGTACGAAATTTTTTTATGTAGTCCAGAAAAGGAGCCACAGTTGTTGTAAACGCCAATAATAAGAATACACCTAATTAATTATAACTCATTAATTTTTCAAATTAATTTGACATAATTTGGATGATTACAGTACGTCCTCGGCATAATTTTGTGTGGTCCCATAAATTATTAATCTATACATACCCTTTTTAAGAGTAAACATGATTTTAATCATCTTTATAATGTATGTTAATTCTATTTTGTTCAATGCAGAATAAATGCATTAAAGTGCGCGCTTAAATAAAAATTTGTCCATAGGCTATGTCACGAAATTCTTTTGTGTGTCTCTGTAAACGAACCATAAACATTGTATACACCAATAAAAAGTATTCAGCTTATTCTACGTTTTTCATGAATAATTGTTCGAAATTTGACATAATTTGAATGATTACGTGACATTGTCAGAACAGTTTTGTAATGACCTGTACATTAATTAGGAAGCCTTACAGCACATATTGTCTGCAAAAAAAACATAACTTTAAACATCACTCTAATGCACGCTAATTTCCCATTGTTGATTGCAAAGTAATGATGTTAAAATGTGTTTATACGAAATTTCCCTCATATGCCGTAATGATAAGAATTTTGGCGTGTCCCTGTACACAATTCGTAAACAATATACACATAAAAAATTACACAGCTATTTCTATACAGCTTATTCTACGTTTTTCATGAATAATTGTTCGAAATTTGACATAATTTGAATGATTACGTGACATTGTCAGAACAGTTTTGTGTGACTAATTCGTGTAATATCGTGTGTGCTAATTTACAATTCAATGGGAGGATTTTTGCGGTCGCTATCGTGGTTCGTGCAAATTATTCCCATAGGCCGTAATGATAAGAAAAACTATGCAGTGTCCCTGTACACGAACTACAAATGGAATACACACCCAAAACTATACTGTTAATTCCGTTGGACTCATGAACATGTGTACCAAATTGCAAGCCAATAGCGTGATTTTTGCAGCCGCTGTCGCGGTACATACAAATTCTTCCTGTAGGCCGTAATGATAAGAAAAACTTTGGCGTGTCCCTGTTCATGAACTACAAATGGTATGAACACCCAAAACTATACAGCTAATTTCGTGGCGATCAGGAACATGAGCACCAAATTTCAAGGCAATAGCGGGATTTGTACGGCTGGTATCGCGCGACAAACACACAGACAGACAAACAGACGGAAGCCAAAACCGTTTTGTGTCTCAACGGAGGGTCTCCACTGACGGTTCGGCAACTAGTTGATCTGCAGATCAGGAGCCTCAACGTCCTATTTGCATCAGGCATATTCAATAGGTCCTTTTTATTTATTCCTTTTTATATAACAGTATATATTGATTCGATCGACTTGTTACCATAATCAGATACATCCCCGAGGGGGGGGGGCGTCAGCCCTCACCCCCCCCCCCGCTGTATCTCTCTTTGTATACTTATCTGTATGTCATATATATGTATTCTTAATAAACGACGGTCTTGTATTATTTCACTAAAATTCATAAATACCAAATTTCATGCAAAAAAAACTTACATAGCATATCGGAAATATTTTGCTTAACCCTGTAAAATAATTACCAATTCTATGCTCTCAAGTTTCAACAGAAAAACATGCTTTTAAAATTCTAATAAAATTTCATTATATTTATGGGGTGTAACCATGTTAAAACATACACTTTTAAGAAATACCGACTACAGACCGTAATAGTACGGAATTCTTTTATGTATCCCGGAAAAGAAGCCACAGTTATTATAAACGCCAGTAATAAGAATACACCTAATTAATTAAAACTCATTAATTTTTCAAACTAATTTGACATCATTTGGATGATTACAGTACTTACTTGGAATTATTTTGTGTGGTTCCATAAATTATTTAGTCTATACATACCCTTTTTTAAGAGTAAACATGATTTTAAGAATCTTTATAATGTATGTTAAATCTTTTAAGTTCAATGCAGCATAAACGTACTAAAGCGCGCGCTTATATTATATATTGTGTTATATATTTTTTCACTTAAAAGTATGCAACAATTAACACTTTCTCCTACCATATATATGGTAAAGTATTGTTCCTAGTCCAAATTTTCGAAATTGAGTTTTTGTCATATTTACATGTTTTGAGGTCCACTGAATCCTAAAAACATGTTTTTAGCTGTTGGACTGTGTGTATTTTATGAACATATCTAAAGAAAAAAATAACAGCAAGAAATACAAACTCATTATTCTAAATTTGAATCATGTACGGATGCTACACTAACCTTTTCGTTGAGATTAAGCAATTGGTTCTTGTACAGAAACATCCAAGAGATTTCAATTACATTACGTTTATGGTGTATAGAGTGTAGCATCTACAGGCTGCGCTAAACAAAATGGAATAAAAATATATTTTCTCTATGCATACAAACCTGTTTTGTTCATATTGTGGCATGAAAACCAACCATCATACTTTTAGAGGGCTACCTACTGTATTCAGATACTGTGTTTGGAAATTACTGGAAGTATTTTGTATTATTTTTTTTTTCCCATATAGAACTAAATTTAACTTGTACTTCATAGACAATATACAGAGCTTCGCTAAATTAAATTAAATTTTCTTATCCATTAAATGTAATTCACGGAAATGTTTTGGCACATTTTACTGTAGTAACGAATACTGTTCCGGAAGGAAATCTTATTTCTCATACCCATATTCTAAACAAAAAATTTTTGAAGTTCGATTTTTTGTGTAATATTATGTTTTCAGGTTCCCTGATTACGGAAATCAAATGTTTAGATGTTGGTCTTCATATAGATGGTATCAGCATAACTTAAAAATAAATATACTGCAAAAAATTCAAATTTATTATTTTTAAAGTTTGTATGAGTTTGCTATTTGAAAAGTTTGATTAAGATTGGCAGGATTGAAGGCAAAATAATAACAGTTTTTATTTATGTATTATATGTATATGTGTGTGTGTATACGGAGGTGCTTTATTTAAACGAGGGGTTGAAGGGGGGAGGGGCGTCAGCCTCCTTCACACAGTATTATATCTAAAATAAAACTGTTTCTAAACATATTCCAGATAATTTTTTAAGTAGATTGAAATTTATTATCTTACCTTATTGATCTTAAGTCCTAATCTGCAGTCTGTCTTTATACAATTAAAATGTAGGGCAAGAGAAAGTCGTATGAGTAACACATCAGATTTATATTATTATTATTTATTTATTAATATATATATATATATATATATATATATATATATATATATATATATATATATATATGCTGTATATTTTCGTTTAATTTACTTTCTATTTTTTATTTTTTTTAATTAAATTAATATTAGGAAGATAAATAAGCTAATGCATTTCAGTAAAATATTTCTGCAGGTATTTCTAAGATGCCCTGTCCGGTATTACTACTAGTTTCGAAGAAATCCCCGAAAAACACCTAACAATAACGTTAACGAGTGTGACATGTGTTTGATCATGACATCTCTTTTATACCAACTTATAAAACTCTCCGCTACAGCTGTAATTTCGAGTTAATAACATAATACCAAGTAACTATAAAAGAAACCCAAAAACTAATATTTAAGATTATCCTTAACATCACGATTATCCTTAACATTATCAACAAAAAAAAATGTCATAATCCATATGCCTTACTTTTCAGAAAATTCTTAAAAAATAGTTAAACTTTAAACCATTTTCTTGCGTCTAATCGAAATCGTAGCAGTTTGTGTCAAAAATATTTTTTTTTTTTTTTTTTTTTTTTTTTTAAATATAGGTTGGCTTTCTGTACGTTTTATTATGTTTTTTATTATGTTTTATCTGGAACTCATATTCTGCCGTATAATTCTTCTTACAAAACAAATTAAAAAAAAATTCTACTCGTGTATAATTTATACAAGCTACTTAAGCCACTTTTTAATTCCTTAAAAAAATGTTCATTAATAAATTATCCGTGTTTTACTATTTTACAAAATAAATATACAATGTTCTCTTCATTCAAAGTATTTGAATAATTAACGTTCTTTTGTTTGAATGAGTTTTTTTTTTTTTTTTTCTATTGTAATTTTAGGGCGGTTTTGGTATTTAAAAAATGTAAATCAATGAAAATATTTTATTCTCCTAACATAAATGGTAAATAATTTTTAAATATTTTATTAGTGTGTATTATTTTTATAATTCCTAAAATGTAATGCAAATATATATTGAACTACCGATTCTCTAAAGTCTTATACAGATAATAAATTGATAATTTAAGAAAGCAAAAAAAATATTTTATTGAAAACATGCATTTATTTATTTATTTAAATATTTTTCTATATATTGTTACCTATTTACTACATTTTAAGTAAAATGGTTTGTTGTGGGCTTATCACAACTTTCCAGGACATGCACCAATTAGAAAACTTATTTTTAGAGTTTAATCTTAAAACTATCCACAAGTGGTGCTGGTTTAACTATTTCTGCTTCTACCTACTTTTTTTTAGAAAATTCAACTTTTCACTGAATTTCTTTATAAAATTTTTGAAGTAAATTTTATACTTTTGTACAGCGTCAGTATTTGACATAAACGTATTGTTAATACAAACAATATTATTATTATTATTATTTTGTCAGGCATTTACATAAATGTAACGATTTAAATTGCATTTTTTGCATGAGGTATATTCTTCATTTTTTATATAATCTTTATACGAATTGTCTTATTGGTATAGAATTTAATGTTGAAAATACATGATTTCTTCAGATGCATGTACGCATATTATTTTAATGTTATATTTCTTTAAATATATTGACTAGTGTCAAAAAACATAATGCAGAAATTAGAAGCCTCATAATGATATGCTTCAGTCATAAAGCCATTTCAAACAATATGTTTTACAGATTGATTTCAAACATACTGTTTAATCTTTAATTTGCTGCTAGTACCTTTTTATTGTCTTCGGGATATAACTTTTGCGGCAATATATGAGATTTAATGTTTCAACTCCACGGCTAAACTTTCGAAATAATTTGTTCAGAATTTTTTGAGATATTTAACAAGATGTGTGAAATCGATTTTGATTGATCAATTATTTAATTGTAGTGTGTTTGGAGTAGTCTCTATCAGATATGTATATATATATTATGAATTTGACTAGTTACCTTTTAATTTTATAAATTTCGCATAGAAATACATTTTTGATGCAGAGACGACATAATTTTTATAAGACTAGAAAGAGAAAGGGATTCGAAATTGGGATTTTTGGACGTCTAAATGCTCTTCCAACTGATAATTTTATTTTAGTTCATAGCTGATCCACACAATTCATTCAATTATCGACAGATATCATACATTTAGTTGGTAAAGCATCGAGTCGTTATCGCAAATTTGGTCACATTTTGCTTTAGTAAAATTTTATTAGGCCAAACTCTGCAGAAATCTATTGATCCAATAATTAAAAATAATTATTAAAGAACTTTTCCTATAAGTTTATAATTTAATATATTATTCTAATTACATGTCGCATTGTTTAAATAATGTTGCTTTATTTCCCTGTAAAGTTCAATATTTGTAGCGCTGCTTTCTTCTTTTCAACATATTTAGAACACTTTAAGCTTCCTTTTTTAAAACTAATTTTAAACCTTTTACGTAAAGTATTACATTAATGGAAACGTAGTCGTGTTCGAGTTATTTATATATGTGACACTTTAATGTCACAAAGTACTTCAATTTGTCACTTCCATTCTGCCTCGTAAAGATTCCTGCTATCATTTAGTACACAAAATTGTCATTTTTGTCGATATACCGAATTCAGGAACATACTATAATAGTCTGAACTTTCGAACAAGTTTTTGTAATGTCATCATAAGACAAATAAATGCAATTTAAATATATTGTACACTATGCTTTCAAATCCTTTTTTCGGCTAATTCAGATGTTATATTATCATACTGTCACAAGAAAAAATGAAATCACTTTACTCTTACATTAGTCATAGGTTTGTAATTCTTTGTGTTCTATTTTTAGACACACCATAACTATTAAAGTGGGTTGATAAATTAATTTCAGAACAGTAATGTTATATAATATATTTTTAAACACAAATGAAAACATGCCTGTAATTTCTAACTGAAAAAAACATATTAGTATTATTAATCTTTTCTTCTCGTTTCAAATTTCAATATGAATATCAAGACAGAATGGTAAAATTTGTGCTTAAACTTGAAAAATTTCTAAAATCTTGAAATATTTTTTTTTTCTGCTTTCCTTTTTATCAATTAAAATTAATATATCCTAACTATCTGTATGTAAATTGAAAACAACTCATACTTGTAGAGAAAAAAATTAATAATAAAGTTACACTTTTTTTTTTCAAATATTGTAAAATATTTCTCAAAGAAATGTGTTTATAAACTTTAAAAAATTCTCAAAAATGCTTTAATATTCAGAAGTACATTCTTATAAGTTAGTAACAAATTTCTTATAACGTCAATTTATCCATCCATGCATAGAAATATAAAGTCTTTCAGAACACCCTTAATCATTTATCAGTCCTAATTCACTAATGTCAAAACAATTGAAACTAAAATGGGAACATTTCCTTTTAGAAAACAATTTATCAACTTTGTAACGCTTTCTAAAAATACTTATCTTCTATCGAATAAATATGTCCTTCAGACAACGGAAATAAAATTTTCGAAAGTTTTACTTCCGAAACTACCAGCTGTGAAAACGTACTTAAGAACGAAAACATATTTTCACACCGTAAATGATTTATGTGGTATTCAAACAATCAAAAGAAGCTTATGATTGTCAAGAAAATTAGGTTACATAAAGAAATGATTTTGTTTCGTCTGGGTTGGAAATACTTTTTTAAATGATAAATTAATTCATCTTAAATTGCCTTTTCTCTTAAGTTGTAGTCATAAATAATATAAAAATAATATTTTTTTTATTTTCTGGAAAAGATTGTATTTAATTTCGAATATAATTTAGCTTTTTTTTTTTTTTTCCCGAGTATAGCAATAATGTTTTTTGAAATGAATTTTCTAATTCACATAGCGCAAGAACGAATGGCTGCGGAATATCGCAAATTTGTATTCGTGAATGGCATGACGTCTAGTTCTACACCTCCAACATTGTTCTTTTACACAAACTCCAATTTTAGAGACATCTACGATTCTCCTAGATTTTTGTGATGTAAGTATGTGTATATGTATGGGTGTGAGTGAATACGATAGCACCTAAACGCTTTAGTGGAACGAGCTGAAATTTAGTAGGTATGTTATAGATCACCGTAGTGTGCACTTTATGATTTTAGTTAATCTAGCACTTATAGCTGTTTGCAGCAACACAAATAATAATTATTTAGAATTCCCCCCCCCCCCACTTTTTTACGGACACAAAAAACAAGTCTTTATCATTATGGCATATGATCTGAAATCAGTTAAAGTACGATAGCGTCCAAATACCTTCCCCGATATAGCTGAAAATTTATATACATTTTACAGGCTCCATCTCACGAAATATATACATTTTGTTAAGTCTAGTCGTTTGGCATTATGTCCAAGGACTGAAATTCTTTAAAGTGCGATATTTTCTAAACGTCTTATTCGAATGAACTGAAAATTTATATACGTTTTATTGGTCACCGTCGCACGAACTGCTTAGATTTTAGTGAATGAAACACTTATGATTTATTGCATTGACACAACAAAAATTTTATTTAGCATTATGTCCTTTGAATTTAAAATTTTTAAAGTGACATAGCGTCTAAAGGCCATATCCGATTGCTCTGAAAGCTTACTTGTATGTAAAATTTGTCATATAAAAATTTATATATATATATACTGTTACATGTATTTTACGTAAAGCCAATGTTACATACTCCATTTTTACAATTCCACCACTTTATCGTAATTGATTTCAATTTGGATTTTACACACTTTTCTTAATTTAGAAAGTTGTTTATTTATGCATCTAGCTCATATCTAAGTACTGAATTCACACTCATTTCCTCTCATCCTGTTGCGCTGAATTTTTGCATACATGTATAACTACGATACATGCACAAGTAGCATCTATCTTAGGGGTGGTGTTTTGGAGGACATAGGTCTCTAACTACCGTTCAAAACTTGATTTTGAATTACAACAAAGTTTCTGTCTTCCAGCTGAGTTGGAATTTTCTATACATATAAAATTCAGGAGAAATATGTTTTCAAGGAGTGATGGACTTGCGGAGGGTTTGGAACTCTGAGCCCCTAATTAAATTGCATTTTTTTTATTTTTCTCGAATTTCAACCTACTTCCACTTATCCGTTTGAACAGAACTTTGACATGCATGTATATTATTCGCATCTGCTAAAATTTCGTTTTCGTATATTTTGAAATAAATGTGTGTTTTTAAGTTTATTTTTTATGCCTTGTTTCCAGAACAAAAATTCAATTCTGAAAATTACAGATCATTATACAAAAACAGTCACAGAAGAAAACAAATAAACTGATTAAATATAATTGAAACTTTCATGAAATGCCTTAATCAGGAATAAGTATATATGTTTCAGCGATAAAATTGCATAATATAAAAAATCAAGATTCGGTAACACACCAACCCTTGTTAAAAAGATTGACGTAAATAAATGATTGTCAATATAAACGACTTTTTTTTTTCTCTAAATGTATGGCGATATATTTTATATACTAATATATAAAGAGGAAAAGTTTGTTTGTATCTGGAGGGTAATCTCTAGAACTACTAAATTGATTAAAAAAAAACTTATTAAATACTACAGTATCTCTGAGTGCTATTGTCTATAATTAATTTTAACAAAATATTTTTTTATTCGAAATTTCTATATTTTAATTAAAATCCATATTTTAATTATAATAATATATATATATATATATATATATATATATATATATATCTGTATATATATATAAATTACGTGTCACGATGTTTGTCCGGGGTAAACTCCTAAACTAAGGAACCGATTTTAATGAAATTTTGCACACTGTGTGCAGTTTGGTCCAACTTGAGAGATAGGATAGTTTTTATCTCAATTTATTGTCACAATATTGTTTTATTGCAATTATTTGTTAATTATAGACCTTTATTAAAGTTGCTCCAAAACATCTGTGAGTTCCATTAATTAAATTGTTGCCAAAAAAAAAAATAATAATAATACGAGTTCATTTTCTTTTGACATAAAAATAAATACATTTAATCAAACGTGAACGTTAAAAAATTATAAAAAGTTAAATTATGCATCTCACGAAAATTGACGTCATAATCAATTTAAAGATTTTATACACATTGATAAAGTGCTAATGTAGTTCTATCATAGATATAGTAATATATATAGATCTCTCATCCCCGTGTTATCGTACAAAGATTTTTGATGCCGAAAAAAAAAAAAAATAAATAAAAGCTTTGGAAACAGCCATTAAGTGGTATTGAAAAAAAAAAAAAAAGAAAAGAAAGAAAGAAATATGAATTTGAAACTGTATCTGGAGTCTTCCATTCCCCTTTAGCAAATAAATTATTCATAAATTTTATTTTCTAAAATATTAGTATGTATTCCCGTGTTTATTCACTCGGGGAAAGTTTTATTTAGACATTTGAAAACCAATTTGACTTCAAACTATGATAGAATATTTATCATTTTCCTTTTAATTAGTATATTATTAGTATATTAAAATTTAAAAGCACGGTATATAAAAAGGTTTTTTTTTCTTATAATTATTCTTATCTTAATTCTCAATGTTTCCCATCTTTATTAACTTGAATTTACTATTAAAATCTTAACATACTCAAAAACCTCTCATCACTTCGTTAAAATACACTAAACTTTTCCAAAATCTTTTTCTATTTAAAATGATACATGTATTTACTTTAAATGTCCAATATTTCATAAGATTTCCAATTTTAAAGTTTTAAAATATTTATCAAATTTACTTATTTTTCTGGTTTAGCCTTATTGTTTTCCTTTTTATAACTACAGCTGTTGCCCTCTTTAAAATATTTAAAATGATGAGGTCATTTTATAGTAAAATTATCCATTATAGCATATATTATATTTCACTCCTCCATAAAAATTGATTTTAAAACCGTCTGTTTCTTTTATACTTTTATTTTAATAGAATTTTAATAGAATTTAATTTATATATTAGTCATTTTAGCAGTTTTATCCAAAGTAGCATTAGAAATAATATACATCACTTCTCCATTAAAATTTATAGGACCCTACAATAAAATTAATTTGTGCTTAATATCAACACTACGAAAATTTTTATCAATCCCTTCCAAATTTTGACCTAAGTTTCAAATCTCAACCCTGTGGGTTTTTACATCGGCTACAACGTTTTCGTCTTTGTTCGTAAATAATAATTTGACTGTACTAAAGAGTTTACAGCCGTATAATTCAACGTATAACTTAGTCACAGCAACGCGTGGCCGGGTCTGCTAGTATATATATATATATATATATATATATATATATATATATATATTGTAACAAAATCTGTTACATCTCTAAACTCCGTTGCTGCTACGATTCAAACGATCGGGCGAAGATTCCAACGATTGTGAGTTCGATCGCCGTCAAGGGCAGTAAAAAAAAAAAAAAAAGAAGAAGAAGAAGTTTAAATCTAAATTATTTATTTCTCACTCATTAATTAAGTCATTAGTTAAATATGTTTACATTAATTATTCTGTTAACATTATGTAATGCCTAGACTTTTCGAACAACAGAAAATTTTGTTCTAGAAAATTTATCAAATGTATATAACCTGATGTAAAATTCATTTGAATTAAAAAGCAAAGTCTCGAAGTGAACTTAAATTTCTCTCTGTTATTTCACTTTGGTGTTTTCTCCACAAACAATTATTTAAGTCTATCCTACGTGATAATATTAAAAATCTAGCTGATGCCACTAGAAAACAAATTTTCATGCGTTTTATTTATTTATTTATTTATTATTTTGACATGGATAAAAATATTTTTTCGCATAAGTAATAACATTGATATAAATCTTTATTTAAAATTAAACTTGCATGTTAAAATTAACGTTATTATAGCAATAAAAGGATTTTATTTTCTATTAAAAAATTTAGGATTTATTAAAAAATATATTTTAGGATTTTCCAAATATATTACGTTTATACATTATTATAAATTATATTTTTCAGTTTGTATTTCATTTTGAAATAACACTTAGTGCATAAGATATATATATATATATATATATTTTAATCTAATTTATTTTACATTATTCTTAGTGTATTTTTTAAAACAGACTAATCTCTAAAATGCATGATTTATTTTTATTTTATTTTATATTTTTATTTGTTTATTTGTTCCGTTTATTTTTATATTTAAATTCATATTAGCTGATTGTCACGTAATTCGACGCATTCGGCTATTAACACACATGACATTCATATCAGCTTATTTTTTGCTTTTAATTAGGAAATAATTATATACTCTTTATATACCTGCATCTATATAAATAAAGATGTCTGTGTGTCTGTACTCTGGGGCATAGACTACTAATTCAGAGTTACAGAATTTGATAAATGGGTAGCTGGGACCATGCAGGTGTACACCACTTTGAAACTTTTTCGAATTTGAATTTATTTATTTATTTTTATTTTTTTTTCATTGAATTTACTATTTAATTTTCTAAAATTTATTTCTTCATTTCAATCGTCTGCGTACCTTAGGAATGTTTAGTGCACTATTTCTTTTATTTAATTCCTTCACCAGAATATGATTTTTCTTTTTTTTTTAATTTAATATATTTATTGAAATCAAATGGTTAAACAGTAGAAAAAATTAAATACGTTAAACTTTAAATTGAAAAAAACTATTTTTAACTGTTATGTTTATGCATAATTTTTATAGTATAACAAACTTTTATTTTTCATTTATTTAATTAACACCTTTAAAAGGGATCTCATTTATCGAGAAAAAGTATAATACTGTACAAATTGAACTTCTATTAAATTAATATCTATTTAATTTTTGTTTATTTAATTCGTTTTAAACGGAAATCTACATTTACTTTTATTTATTAATTATAAAATATGTATCCAAAAAAAAAAAAAAAAAAAAAAAAAAAAAAAATGCGTAGATACAGTCATCTTTAAAATCGCAGTTCTTGAATAATAACAGCTCCACCTGATCGATAATTACCGAAATTGAAGCATGTGCCCGGGAAAGACCTGTCTGCAGGCAGTGGTAACCTACACCCGATGCAGTGCGGGCGGGAAAAGAACTGACATGGCTAGCGGATACCTGAAGCGAGCTTTAGGAGAATTTTAATGTAATTATTTATTTATTTATTATTTATTTTTAGTTTTTATTTATAAAGTTATGTAAGAAATAGTGATTTAATTCTATTGAAATTCATTTAAATCCAGTGATCAGCGTATCATGCGTAGTTTTCAAGTTACCTAATAATTGTGTGTATATACATGGATTTGGTATTCAAAATTTAGAAAAGCTTGAGTCACATAATGTGATCTGCAAATATTTTTTTATGTTTTAAGATATTAAATAAAGTTAAAATAAAGTTAAACTAAAAAAAAAAAAAAAAAAATAAGCTTTTCAAATTAACTATTAGAAATAAGTCAAGAAACATGACATTTAAATTAAAATCTTTTTGCTATACATTTTTACTTTCCGATCCATTTCAAAAATTTGACTATGAGATATAGTGTTTCTATACATTTTGAGGTCCCTGAGTTCATTTTTACTGTTTTTACAATGATGTATGCGTGCGTGTGTATAAGTGAACACGACAGCACCTAAACGATTTGTTAGAATGAGCTGAAATTTGGTGCGTATTTATAGGTCACCATAGCACGAATCCTACTGATTTTGATGAATCTACAACATATATATATATATATATATATTTTATACAGGGAAACAAAGAAAAATTCTTTATCATTATGGAGTACGGGCCCAATTTTTTAAAAATGCAATAACGACTAAACTCTTATTCGATTGAACTGTAAATTTATACACATATTGTCAGTCACCGTCTGACAAACTGTATAAATTTTGGTGAATTTATAGTCATTATAGTCTTTATAGTTTTTTTTTTTTTTTTTTTTTTTTTATTAGGGAAACAAAGAAAAATTCTTTACTAATTATGGCTTATGGTCCAATTATTATAAACTGCTTTAATGTGTAAACACCTTATTCGATTGAGCTGAAAATCTATATACCCACTACACGTCTTAGATGCACGAGTTGTGTATGTTTTGGTGAATCTGGACATTACAGATTTTTACGGGAATACAACGAAAAATTCTTTATCATTATCATCTACGGGCCCAAATTATTGCCAAATAGTGCCATAACGTAATAATAAAAAATACAGAAAAATCCTGAAACACTCTTTTATAACTTTCACCATTGTTTATTTAACCACTTGTCTTACTTTATTTTATTTATACAACCGTTAATTACTTAATTGCTTAAGTCGAGTGGAGTCACTCCAGATTTATTCCTATATTTACCGTAGTTATTTTCTTATGTTTAGCTTCATGATATATATATGTATATATATCATGATATATATGTATATATATATATATATATATATATATATATATATATATTAACCTTTCTACAAGAAACAACTCTAATGAGTGAAATTTTACAATGGTTAAGTTAAATTGAAAACATTCTAAAACTTATGTACAATGTTAAAAATTTTGAACTAGATTGACCCCAAACATGGTAAACAGAAGGTGTAACTTTAAGACAGTGAAACATTTACCATGCATAAGGACCTGTGTTTAACCAAAATGTGGTATTATAATATCTGAAACCATAAAATGGGGGAATATTTTACCATTATTTTTTTTTCAACAATAAACAGAATATCATGGTAGAAGTTTTCCCAATCGCATGGTTTCAGATAATGCAGTACCAAGCATTAGTGTTATCGAGCATATAGAAATTACTTTAGTACGAATTTTAGTTACAATCTAGCACTGAAATTTTATCAATGTGTTGTAATATTTATAGTTCAAGTATTGCTAGTAGAGGGCTGTAACAGTAACGTTAAATTCAATGTGCGTTGATTCACGACACAATAAAGTCATTTTTGGAGTTTTATTCTATAAATAAGAATGACTGGTAGAGTATCTACCGCTAGTACTAATATCATTAGTATTAGTGCATATTTTACTTTAGACAGAATTGTTATGTTAAGCTTGTATTTTGTTTCAACTGCTATATCACTATCTATGTTAAACTTAGTTAAACTTATTTTATATATGTTATTGGAGAAAAAACGTAGAAAAAATTATTCGTTATAAAATATTTTCGATTATACAATCAAAATATTTACTTTTGACCAAATTAAAATTTCAGGCGTAAACAGATACTGCATAAGAGAAAATGGAAAGACAAAATATAAATTATAACTAAACTATAGTTTACTATTTTAATAAAATATTCGAATTATTACATGCACCTATTATCTTATTTTTACCAGAAGATTTTTTATTATTATTTTTATTTATGATACATCTTTTGTAAAGTTCGTTTTACTCTTGTATTATTAATATCGCCAACACGCAATACCAATTTTTTTAGGAAAACGTTTTTTCGTGTATAATTGAATTTTTACGTGTTCACAATACATATGATGTATGAAGATATGTAATGATTTGTAAGAATATTTTCATCATGTTAAAATATATTGAATTTTTATTAATTTATTTAATAAAGTTTTTAGTATTTGACTTTAAGTTTTGATTTTAAATATTATATTTATATATATATATATAAAGTCACTAGCATATTACACAATAGTTATATTATGTACTGAATAATCAGTAAATAGTCATATTTGTTTTTAAGTTTTTGAATTGAAAAAGATTTTTATTTATTTATTTAATTTAATTAAAAATACAATATTTGTAGAACACTGAATATGGAATATATTCTTTTACACATATTTCTAACCAAAATGAGAGAAAAATATTATTTCAAACTTTTGTTCTAACACATTCGCGACCGCTGACGTGTATTCTCGTCATTTCAAGTTCTATAGTTAGTTACCGCTGACGTAAATTCACGTCTTTTCAGATTCTCTTCCTGGTTTCCGCTGACGTGAATTCACGTCATTTCAAGAATTTCTATGGAAACAATACTTCAGTATTATTTCGATAGTGTTATTAGAGTATCAATTTTTTGATAGTGTTATAGTTTCGTTCTAATATTATATAACTAATCTTCATTCCAAGCTTCAGGAAATTACAAGAGTAACATTTCAAAACATTACATTCAACTTTTATCCGTGCTTAAACATCAAAATTTTTTGGCAACTAGCTTTAGTTGATTTTGATATTCCCGGGCAATCAGTTTTAGAAAAGGAAATATATGCCGGTCGCGAAAGTGTATGTAGTGCATTAAACGAGTTTTTTTTTTTTTTCTATATTGAAGAACATTGAAAATTGCGCTCCAAGGAAGGTGCATCGTATTGAAATGAAATCTAGTGCACTTAATGATACAGATGAGATATTCACTTGATTTCATAATGAAGATAATTTAACAAATACAGCGTGTACAGTGCAACTTCAAAAGCGTATCCCTTACATTTAAAGAAAAGGTAATTTATTATTATTACGTACTATAGACTTTAATTATTTAAGGTGTGCTAGTGATTAAATTCTAAGTTTAGAATTTAAATTTCTAAGCATGTGAGGTTTGCGTTGACGCAGACCCCATCTTAACTTAGTTAACTTAACTACTTAAGTATTAAATATGAAATTAGCACAGAGACTCAGATATATGAAAATAAAACTAAGAGTTTATTCGACTAAAATATTGGGAGGATAATCTGGTTTTTGGTAGCTCAGTCAATGGATTTAAATGCTTTATCAAATAAATGTATAATAACTAATTTAGATAATTTGAAATATCTCACCCTAGGATAGCAGAAGTTATAGACTGATGAACTCCATTTACTTAGATGCCATGACTTCCAAACAGATCCGCGGATTCCCGGCAGAATCTATTTTACGTTCACTAATACTCGCACTGAAGCACCACAACACTCATCAAACTGCTTAACTTAAGCACAACTTAATCTCAACTACTGAACTATAACTTTATCCAGACTCTAAGACTTAGCCGTTGTCGTAGACAAACGTCAAACAAGACTTCACTACACTACCTCTTTTACGAAAACAATCTCCATCTTATACTACTTTCTACCAACTTCCTTTCTCTTCATTTCAATCAAACTTCCAAAATCGCTTCCAATTCATCAACCCCTCACAACTTAATTACTTCGTTGCAGCACCATGTCGACACAAAACTAAACCGACCTAAAATTTCGCCGAGTCACTGGCGCCGAAGCGATTTAACCATCCCAACTTAATACTTTGCTGGATCCAGCTTAATTTAAAATAAAATGTGGTGACCTTCTACAGTCTCAACCTCACAAGCATGTTATACGTTATCATTGTAAGAACCGTACATATTTACATCAGTATAAAACTTATAATTCTTTTTTTAACGGTATACAAAGAAAACGTCTAATACATTGCGGCCTATAAGCTCAAAATATTTAAATTTTTCGTAACTAATGCTAAATTGTTTAAAAGATAAAAGAATATTTAAATATTTAACATTGTGAGTTTACTATTTACATTTCTTTTACATGGACCTGCAAAACAAATTTAATGGATTATGATCTACTGAACGACAGACAACTTGGGAATAAAACAAAAACACTCAGATCAGCAACTTTCTTTTTCCTTTTGTTAAAGTTGCACATTAGTGCAGCACAAGTGCGACGTAAAACCCAACCATCGATCAATCAATCAATCAATCAACCTTTTGTTAAATTAATTACGTCTCTTTTTAAATTTATTTAAACATGCGTTAATTACTAAATATTTGATCGGGTCGATTGGAGTCATTCTGTAGTTTTAACAGACACTAGCCTTTCCCGCACAGAACATTTACATGATAGTATGTATATACAGTCGGTAACAAAAGTATCCGAACTTTAGCAAAAATTCCTATGTAAAAATGTCCACTTCATATGATTTTGTTAAATAAATCCTTCTTGAATCCTGTTCTTAGTCAGTGTAAGAACAAGATTCGATAAGGATTTATTTAATAAAACCGTATGAAGTGTACTTTTTTTTTTTTTTTACATAGTAATTTTTGCTAGTATTCGGGCACTTTTGTTACCGACTGTACATATATCGTTTTGAGAAAAAAATTCATAAATAAAATCACTGAAAATTTTCAGTTTAATAAAAATAAAAATAATAATAGTAAGAAAACAGATTTAAATCTTCGACCTCAGCATTATAATTTTAATTAAAAAAATATTTTTTTTTTCTTCTATTAAATTAAAAATCCTTAGAATTAAATTATTGTTATTGTAAAATTCAATTATCTTCTAAAATTCGGTGTAATTAAATTACCATATCGCCATGCACAACAGAAATTCCATAGTTAACAAATGTATTCTCAAAATAAATAAAGAAAAAGAAAAAACTTTCATTCTACTTATAACAAATGAAAAATCTAAACAAATATATCAGATGGCGCCAACAAATTCCCACTAAATAGCCAGTATTAAGTACCAGGTCTAACTGCCTTTAGTGGATTTAAAAATATGCTTCAAAATATGATATTTTCAGCATATGTTTAAACACAAAATACTAATACTTTTTTCATTTAGCATTTAATAGATACATGATAATACCAACACCACAAAAATAAAACTGATTGTATAAAAGCTAGCACAGAAATTTTTACGATTCATTTTTAGTTCCAATTAAGAGAGAAAACTAATTTAAATTACTTACGCCTACAGGAGTAAAAAGGACCATAAAACTTTGACCGAGAAAATTGATGAAGGTTCTCATTAAATTGTTTATTAAAATTGGCCATCACTCAACACATAGAGTAACATGTTGCCATCATGACAATGATAATAAGAATAAATTCCAGACAATTATCAATTGATCGATAAATATTTTACAATTGAACAATTTTAAAAACAATTAAATTCACTTTGTAATTGTATTTTTAATTTAGTTATATTTTTTTTCTTAAAACAAAAAACGTAAAAGCTTTCATGGATAGAAATTTAATTGCAACAAACCTTAATACATCTGGGTGCTAGAGTATATGTATATTAATAGTAAGAAAAATAGTGAGTATAAATAAGTATAAATTAAGAATAAGTAAGTAAATATTTCATATAGTTTATAGTTATGTTAATTTGGGAAATTTTATACGGAATACTTCAGCTGGGAATTCGATTTACAAGTCATACTGAAAACCATTAACTTTAAATGTAATCACATTGTATCTTTATTTGAAATTGAATATACGAACGTTATTTAACATTTAAACTTGTAACACATTAAAATAAAAGTAACAGTGCATAGGAATAAAAGAAGCTAATTGATATTAATTAAAAAAAAAAGCTTATGAAAATGAAATTTGCATGAAAGCAATTTCCATTTTACTAAAGCAAATCTAAATTCCTAACACATGGCTTTTTTGTGAATTAGTAAAGAGAATAAACAATTTAAATATACATTTTGTGAACATAAACAAAAGCGTTGATTAAAAATTATAATAACCCTTATGCAAAATTAAACAGCTTTCCTACATTTACGTTATTTCATTTTTTCCTGAAACAGTCATCATTTTTTCCCCTAACCTTTTTAAATTACAACAAAATATTTTTTGTTTGTCTCCTGCAGCATAAATAAAAGAAGCACGCAATACTAAGTTATTTTTGGAAAATATTATTTTCGTCTGTAACTATATTTTTTACATGCTTATAAAATAACTTTTTAAAAGTGATATTTTTTTCTTTTTTTGGCTACTTACTTTGTAAAAGAGTGTTATTCAAATATCATAAGGTTATTTTATATATATTTATATATATTGTTTCTGATATTTATATTCTAGTAATATGACAAAATTATAGCTTTTATAATTGTATTATGCAATACTTCTAGCTTCGTTCATTTTCTTTTTAATTATCGAAGTTGTAATTTTTGTTTTCTGTTTCATACACGGCACCTGTTGTCACGCATGCAGGGTTTTCAAATAAATCTGTCAAAAAATGTGAGGACAAGTAGAAGGACCGAAAAAGTAGTTTTATTACGTAAAATTGTGTGCGGAAATGTCGCATGTAACTGCTAATGCATAAAGAAGAATTTACGAGATATAAGTGAACAAAGTCTGTAAAGTCTAAGGAAACAAATGACTTAGTGCTTAAACTTTTTATAAAATATGCTCAAATGTGATAAAACCATCACTGATACAACATTCACAGCCACGGTACACGCTGGGAAAAAGTTCAGACATATCTTATAGCAATGGGCGTGCAGCATGTTTAACCATGCGTCGGGCGCGCGGAAATTTGTTACGCGTTTAGTCGCACGGGTGACATATGTCACCCTTTTTGAATATACTACTTTTCTACTTAAAAAAAAATAATAATTTAAAAAAAAAAAATTAAAATAGCTTTCTAAAACAACAAAATACACATTAAAAATTTATGTTTTAACATTACACAAATTTTAGAGCAATACAATTATGAAAATTAAAGAAAATGTTCACCGCATGTCCAATCAAAATATTTTGAACCCCATTTTCGTGTGGTTTTCTCGCTTTGCCTTCCACATTTATAACATCAACCGCGATTACCCTGAGGGTTTGATCATTCTGGTTTTTGAGGTACCTTTTGAAGAAGAACATTTGCCAGACTCTTTAGCTCTCGCGGAAGACAAATGTTTGCTGATCGGCTTTCTATTTGTGGTTTAATAAGTTCCCAACTTACTGTTTCTAAAAAGTCTATTCTAGAAACTTTCTTGTTTATGTTTTTGCTTTTAAAGATCACTAAAGCATTGATTGCACTGCCATTCAAAATATTATAAAAAAGAACCATTGGCGATCATCGTGTAATCCTTGAGACATCATTTTTTCTACAATCCAAAGTATCGACACCACTTTTTGTCATATTGTAAAAAGTGATAATCTCTGGTTTTCGTTCATCTCCTGTAGTTTCATCAATTGTATCTGAATGATGCATAGTTGACATAAGTTGGACAACTTTGTTTTTTTTTAGTGCAGTATGAAACTAGTTTAGCATCTTCGATTCACTCAGGAAAAAATAAAAAGTAAATGGAATAAATGTTCTTTTCAGTAAATAAATAAAGAAAAAAAGATAAAGAAAAAGAAAAAGAAAAAGAAAAAGAAAGAAAAAAAGAAAAGAAAAGAAAAATGAAAAAAAGAAAGAAAAATGAAAATGAAAATGCAATTTTTTGCGTGTTATTTTCAGTGTGTTATGAGAGCATAAACAAATATGCAAACATATTAACTATTTACCAATTCTTTAATTTTATGTATTTCTTTTTAGGATAAATTAACAGATTGAAACCAAAAAGTATCACAAAACAGTGAGAAATAACAAAAAAAAAAAAAAAAAAAAAAAAAAACTACCTTTCAGTTTTAGATTCGTGTTTAGTCGCGGGGGTAACAGGTGTCAACCAGAACACTTTAATTGCTTTGTTTTCGCATACAACAGAATACTGACTTTGAGTAATGGTATAATAAGAATTATGAAGATTTTAATGAAAGGTACTACAGAGAAAGGGAATACAAAATAAACACATTCGAAATGCCATGGGTGACGTATGTCACCCACGCGCCCAACGCAGGGTTAAACATATAAACATCGCTCGGATTTTAGTTATTTCTATTGCAAGAGGCTTTGGAAATTCCCGTTGTTACAAGAAAAAAAATCTCTTTCTAAAACTTAAAGCTCAAAAAGAAAAAAAAAAAAAAAAGAAAAGGAAACGGTTTTTATGTATATGAAACCGGAACTGTCAATGGTATAAATATTCGTAAATGAAAAACAGACCTTAAAAGTAAAAAAAAAAAAAAAAAAAAAAATCTTTTTCGTATCAAATTACTATAAGGAATATAAAGCTGTATATAAGCTGTATTTTTTAAATGAAACACATTTTTTCATAAAATGGTGTATTTTTCTTTTTTTTTTCAATGATTTATCCCTTCAATATAGAAATTAAAAAACTATATATATTCATAAGAAAGAATTGTTTTCACTAGCAATCTCAAATAATTTTAGATTATTTCCCCTTCTAAATATAAAAAATAATTTTTTATTGTTAATATTTCACTGAAAAAAAAATTACTGATTTAAACTATTCTCTTCAAACAATGCTGATAAAAATAAAGAGTTTTTTTTTTTTTTTTAAATACACATTTTCATGGGAAAATATTTTAAAGACTATCATCAAACTATTTAAGCGGTAACTATATGGAACGAACTCAGGCAAATAAAATTGTTTTAAGTCTTCCTTTAATGGCTCAAATAAAATTAAATTAAAGAGCTCACAGAAAGTATTGTGATATTTAAATTTCATTGTACTTTAACGATAAACTATAGTTTTTAAAATGCGAAATGTGTCTTTATATGAACGTATTTCTTTTAATGGGTAAGCTATTTAGAAATATTCATAATAAATTTAGAAATTATTGGTTCATTTAACCATGAAACTAGGAATAGTTTTAAAACATTTGACAAAAAACATTCTTTTGGATGAATCCCAAATATACTATTTCTTCATGTTAAAAATACTTTACCTATTATTAGATAAATGAAATAAAATAAAATAAAAGTCAGTTTCTGTATTAAATGGTTCTGATGTTTTCATTTAAATGATTAAAACTTCCTTAAAGCATAATTTTATGCCTGCAATAAAATTTATTATAATACCGTTTTATTTTTGTATGTACATTCCATTGGCGATTTATAACTTCTGTTGTTCTTTGAAATAAAAAAAAATGAAGAAACATTTTAAAAAAGGGAATAATTTTACAGGAAAAATACATTGCTAACGACGTCTCAATTGTTTCAGATTAAGCGAATATTAGATGCAAAATGATCATTTTGTTTTAAAGATAAATGGAAGGAAGAATTATTTTTAATGAATCAAAAAGAAATGACTTTTAAAAATGTTAAAACATTAAAAAAGTTTTTAATATTTTAAAAATTCTACATGTATATATATATATATATATATACGGAAACTTCCATATAGGTTGCCAAAATTACATAAACCAGGTATTTCTTTTAGACCTATAATTAATTGTTCGCATTTCCCATCTATCTAACGTTGCATACTTTCACAATGAATTTATTGTAGTAGATACGTAGATTTCCATTCGATTCGATAAAATAAATGCTAGCATTTAATGCACTTTCTGGTAAATTTTGCTTGAAGCCTATAAATAAATATCAGTTAAATTATGAATTGCCCATCTGCATAGCACTAGGACGACGTAAAACCCAACCAACCAACCAGTTAAATTATGTGAGAAATATTTTAGAATTTGAAAATTTTCCTAATCAAAGATGTAGTATGTAAGTATATTGTCGTTCTATTAATCATATATAAAAATAAATAAATAAACAAAAATTAAACAAAAATTAAATTTAAAATTAAAACTAAAAGTCTATAAATGAAACTTTTATTGATCTTCACAATAAGCATTATTTTCATTGCGTTTAAATAAGTTTACCATTCAAAGTATTCACTGTAACACATGTAAAAAAAAAACTTTTTATTCATAGGCTTTAATGCATCTAAATATTATTACGCAGATTTGTATAATAATCACAAACGTCATACGCGCTATTTAGAAAACAAACAATTACTTTTTAACTTATAACAATTCCATAACAAAGAAAGCAGATTTGCTAAAGTCAGAGATCACATTGAAAAATAAAATGATAATTTAGCAAATATACAAACATGTTGAAATTATTACGTTTTTGTTAGTATCAATAATAATAAGAATAAATAAGAAAAAAAGAAAGAAAAATATATAAAGGAAATATTTTATTAATTACTTTTTTAAACAATTCAGCGTTAACATTTATTATTTCTAAACTTTCCTTGAAGCGTGGTAAAATATTTTTCGATAACCATCTAAATAAATAAATAAAAATAACGGATTCTGAAAAAGAATAATTTTTTTTTTCGTAAAAATATAATCGCTACATATTTAATCATATTTACTTTTGGAACTTTAATTTCGATATGCATGTCTGTTACACTTTCGTATTTTTCTATTCCAATCAGTTTTTTGCGGATTCTTTTTCAACCATGCATCATTAATGAAACTATATTCGCATGCATACTTTATTTTATTTTATTTTTTTTAAATTCTTTTATTTATTATTATTATTATTATTATTTTAACAGATACGCAAGCTATAAATATGAAAAAAAAAATTACAACCAATAAGGTTAAATGTGCTTCTTTTGTTTATTATGGATTTATTCATATCGAAAATTCTAAAAATAATTTTTATTTGTGATCGAATGAATGCAAATTTTTCGAGAGTAATTTGAAAGAAATAATAATGATATATTTATTCTAACAAAATTGTTTGTATTGTTAATTTATTTATTTATTTATTTATTTTTAATTGTAGTTCTCTGCTTTTTTTGTCCTTACATTAGAGTAAACTTTTAAGATTTGTAGTAATTTTTGCAAAGGTATTTTTGCACTTTAGTATAAATAATGAACAATAGAAGCTTGTATTGATTTTTTTTTTTTAAACCCTAAATAGGTTTTATAAAGAAGTATCATTTATATTTTAAAATTTTCTTTCTAAGCTAATTGAAATACAGTTACACAAAATACGGAAGTGTACAAAAACATCAACTGCTCAAAATGCAGAAAGAAATAAAAAAACTGTATGATATTTGTTTATAATTTATTATCAAATCATTATTTGAAAAATTCATTATAACTTGAAGGAATTTAACAGTAAGTTTAAAACATTAAATAAAATCATCGTAAATTTGAAGTTAGACAAGTTTTTATGAATTTTTATACACTGATAGAAAAAAAAATCCCAACACCAGGAAGGAGCTGTGCTAGATAAACGAAATTTGGTAGGCGTGTTTATACATCTGAAAGATGGCGTCGATTAAAATTTCGAGCTACGCGCATAAGTATGGCGCTAGTAGCAAAACTATGAACAAGCAAGTGAGGTTTGTTTAAATAAGCGCTGTAAGGTTCGTGATCGTTATTTACAGTTGAGATTTGACGTAGTGGGTTAATGTTAGTCAAGGATGCCTCTAAGAAGACGAAGAAGCCATTATCAACAGCTCACTGAGTTTGAACGAGGTCGTGTAGTAGGGCTACGAGAAGGTGGGTTTTCTTTCCGCGATATTGCAGAAAGACTTGGCAGGAATGTATCCACTGTGCATGAGTGTTGGCAGCAGTGGTCAAGGGAAGGTACTACCTCAAGAAGACCGGGTTCCGGGCGGCCACGTGGTACTACTGAGAGGGAAGACCGCCGTGTTCGGCGTATGGCTGTGGCTAATCGTACTGCGTCTGCAGCTGAAATTCGAGCTGCAGTTGGCACCACAGTGACACAACGAACTGTTACAAATCGGTTACTTCAAGGACAGCTCCGAGCCAGACGCCCTGTAGCGTGCATTCCACTGACTCCAAACCACTGCCGTTTGCGACGTGAGTGGTGTCAAGCTAGAGCTCATTGCAGGACGTAGTGGAGATCTGTTGTGTTTTCTGATGAAAGCCGGTTCTGCCTTGGTCGCAGTGATAGCCGTGTGTTGGTTAGAAGGAGGCCAGGTGAACGCCTGCTAGCGACCTTTCTGCGGTCTAGACACACAGGGCCCACTCCTGGAGTTATGGTTTGGGGAGCAATTTCGTATGACAGCAGGAGCACTCTCGTGGTTATCCCACGCACCCTGACTGCAAATTTGTACGTCAGTCTAGTGATACAACCTGTTGTGCTGCCATTTATGATCAGCATTCAAGGGGGTGTTTTCCAACAGGATAACGCTCGCCCTCATACCGCTGTTGTAACCCAACATGCTCTACAGAGTGTCGACATGTTGCCTTGGCTTGCTAGATCACCAGTCTTTCTCCAATCGAGCACGTATGGGACATCATTGGACGACAACTCCAGCGTCATCCACAACCAGCATTAACCGTCCCTGCATTGACCGCCCAAGTGCAACAGGCATGGAACTCCATCCCACAAACTGATATCCGACACCTGTACGACACAATGCATGCACGTTTGCATGCTTGCATTCAAAATTCTGGCGGTTACACCGGTTACTAATGTACCAACATTTCACATTTGAAATAGCTCTTCTCGCCAATGGCTCTACCTGTGATCTTGAAACTTTAATCAATTAAATATGTTACCTAGACAAATGTATTGCTGAAATTTCATTACTGTACAATAAATTTTTCTTGGTGCTGGGATTTTTTTTTTCCATCAGTGTATAGTAACAGGTTACTGCACTCCTAGTTAATTAATATATTTAAATGAATAATAATAAAAAAAAAACCTTTTTTATATCAATTTATAAATAAAAATTTATTAATAATCGCGCTAAAGTTCGTCTTTGAAAATTTCCGTTTTAAAATTCTCTCAGTAGCAAAAATCCTCTAAGAAACAAAAAACGCATTATTGCCACCCTCTTCCCAAAATGTAATTTTACCATAAAAGAAAAAATGTCTAGAAAGGGTTTGATATCATTCCGCACATCTAAGAATCCGAACATCTATGAATGATTTAATGAACACCAAAAATAAAGTCAATAAGGACTAAAGAGCTGTTACAATTCATTTTCAATAGTGCATAAGAAACAACAGACATTATTTTCAAATACATTCCTCAAAAATATTAGGGGAGCACATCTTTTAACGAAATTAGGCAAATACTTATCGATAACTAATGTGCAATGAAACATCCAAAATTTAAAAAGTGGCAAAAAGTAGAGGAAGACAACTTTAATGCAAATCAACGTTTATGACGTCAAAAACCAGAAAAAGAATATAACTGCAGAAATCATAAAAACTTCTTTTTCTCACTGTCTCAGTGGTGAAATTCAAAGGTTTTGTTTTGAGAAAAGGTGACATGAAAATGTCATAAAATGATCTACCGGAATCCATGGCTTGGAGTATTTTCGGGAGACTTGAATCCGGCCAAATTCAAAGAAGTGTAGCAGACGCTGTTTGAATGGCAAGAAGTGTCATTTTAAGAGGGTGGAATCGATTCCAAGAAACAGGGCATGTTAGAAGTTCACCAAAACAATGATAGAAGGTCGTCTGCGTGCTACCACAGCAAATAAAGACCGATATATCCCGTTAACATCTTGTCGAGACAGAACAGCTAATGCTACTCTGCTGAAAAGACAAATTTTGGTAACAAGACGAACTGTCTCAAACGAAACAATCTGAAATAGGCTTCACCAGGGTGGTCCCTATATACGTAGGCCTAGTGGTGTGCATTTTTTTGAAAGCAAGACACCGTGTGGACCGAAGATGGGGACTGCTGAACATCGAGATTGAATGCAAAGTGATTCGAGTGAAGTGCTGTTCTAGATTCACTTTAGAGTGTGACACCAGATGTGTTTCGGTATAACAACAGAGGGGTACTCAAAAAAACCATATATTCGTTAGGAAAAAAATAAAAGTATAGACGAGATGATTTGATGGTATGGCCTAGAATCAGCTTAGGCGGACGTGCGGACCTGTATATCATTCGGAATGGCAATTTCACGGCCCAAAGTTATGCAGATGAGATTCTGAGACCTCACATCGCTGCAGCAGTTGGCGATTCGTTTATTTTAATATGCCAGACCTTATACGGCTCGTCTTGTGGAGAACTTTCTTGAAGCTGAAACAGTACAGCGTATGGAGTGGCCAGCATGTTTTCCTGACATAAATCAGATCGAATATTTTTGGAACACATTCGAACTAAGCGTTGCTGCAAGACCAAGGCCTTCATTTACAATCCAAGATTTGGAGATCGCACTTCTTCAAGAGTGGAACAGTGTTCCCCAAAGTCTTATTCAGACCCAGGTAAAAAAATCAGCAAAAAACCTTTAAAAAAAACCTTCAGGAAAACTGCAGGTATTTCGGACTATAGCCTGCATCTTTTTTACAGGTAAAAAACCTGCACGTTTCCTGAAGGTAAAAAACCTGCAGTTTTTCTGAAGGTAAAAAACCTTCACTTTCCCTTTTATTTGTCCGAAATAACTGCAGTTTTCCTGAAGGTAAAAAACCTGTAGTTTTTGATGAAGGTAAAAAACCTTCACTTTCCATTTTATTTGTCCGAAATAACTGCAGTTTTCCTGAAGGTAAAAAACCTGCAGTTTTCCTGAAATTAAAAAAAACCTTTATTTTCCCTTTTATTTGTCCGAAATAACTGCAGTTTTCCTGCAGGTAAAAAACCTGCAGTGTTTCTGAAAGTAAAAAAAAAACCTTCATTTTCCCCCTTTAACCTGTCCTATATATCTGCAGTTTTCTTTAACTTTGTTCCCGAAATAAATTTTCTTACATATAAAAAAGATCTATGCAGTTTTCTTTTAGGTATAAAGTTGTTGTACCTAATATCTGGGTTTGATTTTTAGTATCCATTGTAATATATGAAAAACAAAATATTTGCAAAATTTTATTTACTTTTATGTAAAAAAAAAGTTATAGAACCTTTAACCCACAATTTTATGTTTAATAATATCAATTATATTTCTTTAAATAAAGTATAGGCAGTCATTTGAAATAGTCATAGTAATAAAATAAATGGAATTTTTTTGTGAAAAGAATACATAATTTTGTGTACAGTAGCTAAAGCTTAATAAAAAGGTAACACCTGCATGAAATATGTACGAAACTTTGAATAAACATCATAAAGCAGAAGAATACTCTTGCTTAGTATAAAAAAAAAAAAGACTTTTCATCAGGGAACAAAAAAGGCACAATGGTGAGGTTCATTCTGCTTTGTTTGCAGCACTTATGTCTACTTTATTCCCTTGAGAAATGACCTTTTTTTTTTTTTTTTGGCTTTAAACATTTGTTGCAAGCTCTTGCATGTTATGGTGTCAGGGATCGCGTTGGTGAGCTATAGCGCACCATTCATCCCAATTTTAATGAAAGAGATGCAGAATTTTTGAAATTGCGGGTCAGAAGGACCCGTATTTTTCTCCCATAAAATATCCTTTATTCTAAAACAATAAATTTTCTTTTATTTAATTCTGTGTCATCATTTCAAAGCAATTTATTTTCCTTTGCTATTTAGCTCTGAATTTAGAAGAATGGGAGAAAGATTCTTTTTACCTCCTTCAAAACCAAACGAATTCCTGGCTGTATCCTTCTCTGTGGGCTGTATCTGCTCCAGTCGAAAACAATGCCGTCACTTTTCTCCCTTTCCTTGTGCATTCTGTCTGATGGAGCACATGCGAAATAACCCAAAACCAGTATCAACATAAAGTGATAATAGACTGGAGATGAAATGCCTTTTTTTTGGGGGGGGGGGGGATTTGTTTGTTTATTTAGTTAGCAGAATCAATCTCATCATAATTTGCAACATTATTAGTAAATGTTATTTCATGGAAAAAAAAGTGCTCTTTTGAATAAATTGCAAAATACAATATAGTACCAATTAACTGAAATTCGAAAATCCAGAATAATTTAATTTCTTTTTTCTTTCATGATTTTAAAAACATTTAGTATTGAAAAACAAAACTTACTTCACTAAAAAACAAAAAAAAAGAAAAGAAATAATGTCAAAATGAACCAAGTCTTTTATAATGTTTTTTAATAATCAGAAAATAAAGTAAATTTATTTTTCTCTGGAAATGGTTAAAAATGTTTATGGTCTGGAAAATCTTCTGCAACCAACTACAAAAAAAATTCTCCGATTTTATTTGGTGGTCTATTTCAGGGTTAATTTCTTGTTCAGACAATCTTACTTTCTAAAGGTAAAGAAAAAATAAAAACTTTTCTTTTAGCGATTTGCTCTTATGATCCAGTCACCATTACATTTAGTGGCACCAACAACGCAGCAACTATGAACCACGGCGCTGACGGAAAGGCAGCAAGCAAGCAACCAACCCATGTCGGCCGAGGCCAGTTTCTGAAACGAAATCTGTGTGAAAACACACACAGCAACTGAAAATAATGCAAGAGGAGAGAAAATATGAAAACTTCTGAAGATGAGGGAGGGTGGAAATTTCATTTCAATATTAAGAGGGGGGGGGGGGGCTGAAATTAAACAAACGGCCAGCGCGTGTATAGGAGGGGGCTGAAGGAGAAGGCAGGACTGCAGATGCAAATTTTTGTTTGATAATCGGCACTTCCAGTACCATTCTATGCCCAATTTGACTTATTTTTCAATACATTTTTCTTTCATAAATAATATTTAGACGATACAATAGACAATTTTCAATTAAATGTACATGTTAATATATGTGTATTATTTCCGGTATTTTTTATTTTTGGCTCTAGATTCAAAAGAAATAAAAATATTGCATTCAAGAACTTTTCAGAATTATTCAGGAGCTGCTTCAGAAACAAAAACTACTATTACTAAAAAAAAAAAAAACTTATGTATAAAAATTCATATAAATTATTCTTGCATAATGATAGTGTTAAAATGAATATTAAATAATGCATCTAAAATATTAGCTTTTATTTTTTTATTAAAAAAAAAGTTTTTAGATATTTTTAGCTAACAACATGTGCAAAAAGGTAAGTTATTCTTTATATATACACTATTGTTAGAGAGTTGTGTTTTATAGTTCAAGAAAAGCAATTATGGAAAAAAAAAAATCTGGAAACTTCTAAAATCCTGAATATTTCTCGCGAAGGATGGATCTGAAGGATCCGGCGGGTCCTGGATAATGGATCCTATGCTTTTTTTTTTTTTTTTTTTAAATATCTTTAATAAGAGACTCTTTTTTTTCTTTTTTAAGATTATTAATCTTATTCAAAATCTATTGCTGTTGTTAAAATGATCATAAATTTTACTTCTTTAAAACTTCTTTCAATTTCATTAAATAATTTTACTTAAGCCTTAGTTTTTAAGAACACAAAACGCGAATGTCAACGTATTCAGTGTCGAGATTTTCAATTTGCACATGCGTCACGACACTTTGTTCTGCATTTTCAGTGCCAGCGCTGATATCAAGGAGACTCTGATTGGAGCGTTGCGGCATCGGAAACGTTGATATTTGCTTCCAAGTTCTTAAAAACCAGGGCTTTAGTAATGCACTATTTTAACTATATGATCAAATACAAGTTTAACAGAGGTAAGTGCTGATTTTCCACGACAAAAAATAATTAAGTTAGAAAGTTATTTTCTTTTTAATGCAATGTTTCAAAATGTAAAACGGAATTGTGAAAAACTTTTTTGTGTTTGTGGAAAATATGAGCAGTTACACCCCCCCCCCCCAAAAAAAAAAAAAAAAAAAAAAAAAAATTATACACATATGTTTTTTTGAAAAAAAAATATATATATATAATAATAAAATAAATTATTGTGTATTAAGACATAAGAAATGGAGAATACTGAAATTTCTGAACATAAAAATATATTGTACTAGAATATACAAACATTTTAAAACTATGCATCATATGTATATTTGATTTATTTACTTAATTTTTTTATTATTATAGAAAATACATGTATATATATATATTAAAGAGTGAAAAGTGATATAAAGAAATTTTTATCATCTTCTTTCTTCTATTTCTTCATAGACTAAAATTCTCTCATTCACAATTCCGTCATTTTATTTCTCTCATACAGTACCTGAAAAATAAAAGGAATTTTTTTATTAGCAATTTTAGTGTAATCAGGAGTGAAAATGGCTTACACTCAAAATGCCTGAAAGCTGATAGCAACAATCTTGGGGGTGGGGGGAAGCTTAACAACGGTGGTGATCTCGTGCAACAATACATAAATACAATTTTACTACAGAACAATATAAAATAAACAATCATACAAAAATAAGTTGAACTCATTCAATTAAATATTTTATAGCAATGTTTGACACAACACAATATAAATAATTTTAAATAATAAAAGTACTAGTTTTAGTTTTGATAAAGAAATTTTTATATGTCTGAAGAATGCTCAGAATCTGAAGAAAATGGGAATGAACATGAAAGATCCAGTATGTGTACGTTCCCATAGAATCTCAGTAACGGGTAAAAGGTGAAAAGAATACACACATAAAGCTACCTATAAAGGGAGATCTAGGCTCCCTATGTCGCTGTTGTTAAGCACTGTTTTATGTGTTCCTACCAAGGCACCTATAGGGGGGCTCTAGAGTTCCTACCAGAGAGCATCTAAGATGTCATACGTAGCGCATTGTCATGGGCAAAAAATGTCTGTACATTGCAGACAAATTTTTTTATGACTGCATACAAAATCTGTCCAAAAGTTGCAGCAGATTTTTTTTTTTTTTTTTTTATTAGTGCACACAAAAACTGTCCGCAAGCTGTTTTTCTGTGTCCACGACTATGTCGCCGCGTCACAGTGTTTCTGCCACTCGGAAACAACCACACTGAAAATCTTAGATTATACACATAAGAGTAAGCCTGCACAAAATCTTATTTTGCTCAGTTTTTAACACTATACACTAAAAAGATAAAAAAGCGTTTTCCCACCAAAAATCAATTGTATAAAAGACTGCCTTCTAAACGAATTTCGTGTCTTTCCTTACCATATAAAAATAAAGACATTCGTTTGAAAAATATCATGAAAATTTTTACTGCATATAAAGGCTTTTTTAACTTTCAATTTTTACTTTAACATAAAAGGCAGCTTTCATAAAAAAGTTATTTTTTAAACAATATAATACAATAAAGAACCACAGAAATTATGTTAAAGTATTAAAATCGGCACCCAATACGAGAAGTATGCAGGATGTCAAATATTCTGCATATTTCGTATTTTGTGCTGAAGCTAAAATTTTTTTGCTTAAAATCAGCATTTTATTATTTTGTCAACTTCGCGCTAAAACTAATTTACTTAAAACGAAATCAGCGAACATAAAACAGACCTTTGACAAATGCTTTTTTATGATATTCAGACGACGAAATTGCATATAATTCGGTAATCGGACCCAAAAATTATGGATATTTCGGCAAATATATGCCAAAAAAAAGGTAGGAATTAGGAATCGTGCTGATTTTTTACTCAATATATATATATTTAATACTTGTGATATAATTTTTTTTAAATAGCACAAATTTTGTCGATTATAGTTGCGAAAATAGTGTCCTATTTTTATTTAGAGAAACAGAGAAGCAATCGCTTATTTGAGCAGTTAGCCGTGATGAAAGTAAATTTTGTTAAAATGTAAAATGATAAATTTCGACAATCCACTGCAAGAATATTATATTTTTTTGTAGTGAATTGATGGCTTATTTCAGCACATAATTTAAATGATTAAAAGTAAATTTTATCAACAAAACGATCCCGTATTTAGTTAGACTTTCATATCTCATATTTCTGCAATCACACATAAAAATAAGTAATTTTATTATTAGGTATTATTATTATTTGTGAAATAATCGCATTTTTTTTTTTTTATGAAAAACATACAAAATTTAAAAATTAGCGGTAAAACTATAGTCTATATTAGCAATTAGTTGCTATTACAAAAATTTTAAAATATCGGTAAAATGATTAATTCGGTATTTCGGAAAATTTGTTGAGTATATCGGTTATAGTCTTTGCAAAAAAGTGCAGATTTCATGCATTAATATAGAGATAAAGCCTATTTCAGCAAACAATTAGGATTAAAGTAACTTTATTAAGTAGTGGCGATATGATTATGTGTTTCAACAATCAGCCACAAAACATCACAAATTTCGGAAATCACCTTTGAAAAGAGTGCAAATTTGATCGATTAACGCCAAAAAAATATCGTATTTTAGTAATTAGTTGCGTTTAAACATAGGTTTTGGACAGTTAATAGTGAAATGATGTCATATTTCTGAATTAGGCTGCAAAATTATTGTGTATTTTGGGATTCAACGTTGGAAAAAGCGTAAATTTAATTGATTAGTGGCAAAATATTTGAGTATTTGAAGATTCAACATTATAAAGAACATGATTTTCATCAATTAGGGGCGAAATAATAGCAGGTTTCAACAATCGGCCGCAAAAATATAGTTAATTTCAAGAACAGCTTTGGGGGAGGGGGGGGGAATCGCAACATTTCATCAATTAACGGTGAAATAATAGCAGAATTTGGAAAATAATTGTGATTAAATGTAAGTTTTGACTATAAGAATTGACAGCGGAAAAAAAATCCTGTATTTTTGAAATCGGCTGCAAATCTATTTCGTATTTCGGTATTCAGTTTTGAGAAAAAAAAGCTCAAATTTCATCACTTAGCAACGAAATACTTGAGTATTTGGGAATTTAATGTCAAAAACCGCAGAAATTGCATTGATTAGCGACGAAAAAAATTATGCATTTTGGCGATCAATCGTAAAAACATCGGGAATTTCGGGAATCAGTCTTAAAGAATTTTATCGATTGGTGACGAAATTATAGCATGTTTAACAATTAGTTATGACTATAAATATAAATATTGCTAATTTCACATTTATTTTGCACATGCTGCTTATTTTTTTTATTTTTTTTTTAAGTTCCAAAAAAACTAAGTGCATTTTTTTTTTTTTTTTTTAAATATAATAATGTAGACTTATTTAAAAAAAAAATAATAATAATAATAACAACACTTTTATCTATCTGATCGAGCATATATCAGAGAGAGACAAATAGATACCTACTATTCTTTATAGAATTATGTGTAATATAATTATTTATGGGAAACAATGCTTAAGGCAGTTACGCATTAAAGCCTGCACTAATTTTAAAATATTTGTAGATTACTATTTAAAAATTTTTAAATAAACTTATCTCAAAAATAAATATTTTGAAATTATTTAAGTAAAAATTGTTGAATTGTAAATTAGAAATATTTAACTACAAATATTTTACTGGGCCCTAATGATTTTAATTATAATTTTTATGAAATTTCAGCTTTTTTGGACAAATAGATTTTGAGATACATCTAAAAAACTATTGCCACCAAGAGCCCAGGTTTAAGATTGAAAAATACCAAATTACTTAAAATTTATTAGTCTGTGGTAAAATTTTCTCTAGACCTTATAAAGTCAAAATTGTGTGTTCATTGAAATTATAAATTTTAACATCATTGCATGTTTCCATCTGTAAATGGCTGCTAAGCTTACAATTTTAATAAATAATTAAATTAAAATAGACCTGAATCCAAGAAGGATGGTACCTACTGTGTTTTTTCGTTAATTAGGTGAGACAGATGAGTGTTCTCTTTTTATTTGTATTTGTTTTATTTTGTGGACTGTACATTTTATAAACCGTTTAGTCAGTGGTGAATAAAGTGCTCTTTCGTCTATCAATATGTGGTTTTTTACTCACAAAAAAAAGGCCTTTTCTATAAATCCCCCCTGCCCCCCTTTTTTTTTTTTTTGAAAAAAAAAATGTGAACACTAAAATTATAAGAGTTCAATTTTAGTTGTAAATATTTAGCACTTTATAAGAAAAAACACAAATCGAGAAAAATGTGCTTAACAATATGGTTTTTGATTTTTTTCCAAACTCGCCAATTTGGCACAGTTCCTCGATTTTTTCGAAACATGGTCAATTTTACATGTTTTAAAGAAACTATCTAAAAATACAGCATAAAAAGTAGTTTTTCAAAAACTTCAACAAAGCAAAATACAAATTTCCATAATTTTCATAAACAAAAACTAACAAATATTAAACATTACAAAAATAATATAAATGCTCAATAACCATAATATATACATATATAAATAAAATAGAATGTTTTTTTACTTACCTGTTTCCGAAATTTTGTACAAAAGTGAAAAAGAATGAAATTCTTTTAAAAAGAAAAAATTAATCTTGTGCGGAAACCAGTGGTGTCATCAGAAAAAAATTCAACAGTGGGCACAACCTGAAAAAAAATTTCTTTTTAATAAAATTCTGATAGCATAGTTTAAAAGTGTTTATTAGAATTTACCAGGGGGAGGGGGGGGTGTTGAACCCTTGCCCTATTGCGAAAACTTCTATTAAACCAATAAATCAACATTTTACATAACATAAAAAAAGCAACCATATCAATTACAAACGTATCTCCTACAGAAATTAACAAATAGCCTACTGTTGCCAAAATTAAAAAAGTAAAACCAAACGAAACATATCAAATAAACTGCTATTATACCAGTGTACATAGGTAGGCTGGATTTAACGTTGCACTAGTGCTGTGATACAGGTAATTGGCGACGATCTGGAATTTCGTTTCGCAGCAATCAGTGATACGAACAGTCGGCAGCAAAAGTATTCAAGCACTAGCAATAATCCTGTCTAAAAAAAGTACACTTAATACTCCTTTGTTAAATAAATCCTTGTGAAGTCATGTTCTTAGACAGTCTAAGAACAGGATTTACAAGGATTTATTTAACAAAATAGTATTAACTATACTTTTTTGACATCGGAATTATTGGCTAGCGCTCGGATATTTTTACTGCCGACTGCACATCTGTGTGCTTCGTGTGCATGAAAACCCCCCAAAAAATCACTGGATAGATACCTCACCCGCATACTGCACGAATCTTTAAAACACACAAAATTTCGTGTTGCAGCAATCAGCACCTCTGTACACTCCGTATAAATGAAAAAAAAAAAAAAAAAAGAAAATCATTGGATATCTCACCTGCTTAATGCATGAATCTTTAAAGTGCACAAAATTTCATTTTGCAGCGATCAGTAATATGCATGTCTGTACGCTCCACATACATGAAAAAAAAAAAAAAAAAAAACTGGATACTTCACCCGCATTCTGCATGACTCTTTCAAATGCACAAAATTTCGTTTCGCAGCGATCAGTGATGTGTATATGAAAACCAAAAAAATAATCACTAAATACGTCTCCCACAAACTCCATTAATCTTTAAAATGTACGGAATTTGATTTGGCAACAATCAAATACACTAAAATTACACAGCTTTAAAACAGAGCTGTGCTGAGTACTTGGTATATACTCGGTACTTGGTCTATCTACCAAGTGCTCAGTACTCGGCCAAATTTAGGCTATGTATTTGGTCTATCTACCAAGTGCTCAGTACTCGGCCAAATTTAGGCTATGTATTCGGCCAATACCGAGTAGTTGTGGGAATTTCACAATTTTTATGCATTATTGAAAGAAATGTGTTAATGAGAGATATTTATTTTATAACTAAACTAAAAAACTATGAAAATATAAATACAAAGTCATTATAATTAAAATTTTTGCTAACTTAATATAGAGCCCAGTGGCAGGAAGTGTTGTAGCTGTCTGCGACAGGCTTTTAAAATTTCATAATCTGTCTGCAAAATTTGCATGTAATCAGGGGTGAAAATGGCTTACACGCAAAAAGCCTGAAAGCTAATTGGGGGGGGGGGGGCTTAACATCAGTGGTGATCTTGTGCAACAATACATGAATACAATTTTACTGCAGAACAATGTAGTATAAACAATTGTGTGTATTCATTCAATTCATCTCAATCAATTAAATATTTTATAGCAATGTTTGACACAATACAATATAAATAATTATAAATAATAAAAGTATTAGTTTTGATACAGAAATCTTTTTTAAGTGAATTGTTTTTCGAAAGTAGCAGACAAATGTTTTTTATCAGTGCAGACAAAAACTGTCTGCAAGCCGTTCTTCTGTGTCCGCGACTATGTCGCCATATCGCGGTGTTTCTGCCACTGGGGTATAGAGATGATTCATGATATGAGCTTTTAATTATAACTATCTTGTATGTATGTAATATGCATTATTTTATAAAAACTTAGTACATAAAATTGTATCTATAAATCACACAAAAATAAAATATTTTAGAAAAAAAAGAACCTCTATGTAGTATTAACACAAAATTTTAGTTATACATTTGTGCAAATAAAAGTAAGACACTTTCAAATCGGTAAGAAAAGATTGATTTTGAATTTTATACAATAAAATAACATAAAAAACTATCACCTATTCGGATACAGTCTACCGTTGAGCAAAAGGTGCATTTATTTAGTATTTTAAGAACAAAAAAAAAAAAAAATTAATGTGAAAAGAGGAGGGGGCAGTTAACTGAGTAAAGGCTTTTATGGCATTTTACGGTATATATAAAAAAGGTAAATACACTAAAACATTATTTAAAACGTATTTTCATAATCAAATCTGTTGTTTTGCCAGTAATGGCCCAACACCACCTATCATTTTACATTTCTACAATCTGAAGAGTAATAAAACGTAACCTTTAAAACACCATAGTGAAATTACCACATTTCAAACATTGATCATTCAACGACACATAAACATCGAGGGCACCAATGTTGGCATCTTTATCAGTGATCAAAAACAAGACGCCAAGCAGTATCGTAAAGCACATTCCCTCATTTTCTATTTTATGGATATTTTTTATTTTATGTATTAAAATCTAAAAATACCTACTCCTTAAAATTTTAAAAATGACTACTTTTTCATGCTCTGAATTTTTACATTAAATTTAGTGTATTTTATTGTTTGTGCCTGAAAAAATTTATATTCTTTCTTCAATTCAATGCTTTGCACACTTTTTAATCAATAAATGCCTTTTTTACAATGGATAAAAAATTTGTATAATTAAAATTACTTTGATGTGTAAAACTGTAAACATTTGCAATTGCAACATTAATAGAATTTCTCAGATTTAAGTACAATCTAAACACCTTTCAATGTTCATTAGAATTTGTAATCTGAATCACATTAAGTTCATATTCAGAGTTCTGATAAATTATAATGTATGAATTATGCTGAAAGGAATATTATTACAATTAGCCAGTCCATATAATATAACGTGAACTCATAACTTAAACTTACAACTTGAGTTTATACATACACATTTACTGTATACCTGTATATGACTCATTTTATTTTTGAATATATTGAGAAGTAAATTTAGTATAAGCTCACAAAAGATCAACTTATTTTTTTCTGCTTTATTTTATTTAATTTTTTTACTCCTAATGCCAAATTCTATCTTTTAAAGAAGTACTCTCACTTCTAGAAAGAAAAAAAAAAAAAATCCTAGCAATAATCCTAGCAACATTCAATAAATAATAATACATTCTGTTTATTTAAAAGTTGTTAATAAATAAATAAATTACATTACATGATATTCAGTATATAATTATATGAACAGCTTTAGTTGTTTTAAAATGAAGCTCATTTTTTAAACATTTCTAGCTTTGAACCTAATGAAGACAACAGTGTCATTATTTTTATTATCTTCTTAAAGTAAATGTGACAGTAATGAGCATCCTTAAGGAATTTCTTTAAAATTATATTTTATTTATTTATTTTTATTATTAAGCAAAATTTAACCAAATTTATATCGTCACATTATTACTCTTACAAATTCACCCTAATTCAAAAATTTTACATTAAGAATTTCTAGATATTTACTATAATAATAAATTAAGTTGTAGTATAAATAATAACTAATTTCTAATTAGATTATTCTGTTCTTTAAAATTTGATCAGACGAGTTCGGTTATTATAAACATAACTTTAAATATTCCGAATGAAATCAAATTGCAACACTGATGAAAGAAACTGACGATTACAAGCTGATGAAACATAACTTTATATTACATACTTGGAATTAAAAAAGAAAAAAAAAAGAATAAATGATTAAGAATAAATAATGAATATTAACTTAACTTGGTAAATCAAAGCTAAAAGTAAATCCGTGTAGTCAAAGAGAGTCGGGCACATTTCTTCCATGACGCTGGACGTCCATGTTGGATGTGGATCTTGTAAATAAATAGCGTGTGTTGCCATACCTGTTTTTCGAAGGCTACAAACTATGCCACAGAAATTCTTTGATTTAAATTAGAAAAAACAATAGCTTGATAGAATAATTGATATTTGTAAAACATTTAACATTCAACCAATATTAAAATATTCATGAAAAATGAACTATGTTTTAAAATAAAGATGAATAATATACATATAATATTTTATATTAGAGTATTTTGAATGCTCAAAGCTTTTGAAATTAATTTGAAATCGATGCTTTCTTTTTAAGGCTTTTAGTTGGGCATAAGAAATGGATTTCAGGATCCTCCTAGTTTGAAATAAATAAATGAATAAATTAATTAAAAATAAAAAAAAAATAAAAAAAAAGTACATTTTTTAAAAATACATTTTTTTTTTTTAGGTAGATTTTGAAAAAAAAAAAAAAAAATTCTTTAAAAAAATAAATAAATAAAATTGTCTTACGTGGGGTTCCGAGGACCACTGGGGGTGTATTGAAATTTTTAAAACACACTGATTATATAATATAGTAAAAAGTAATATATATATATATATAATATATATATATATATATATATTGCAAAATAGGAATGTACAAACAATTTTGTGAATAAAAATGCACAAACTTTTCAAATAGAAAATAAGCATCAATTTTACACAAAATATGTGCACAGTTTTTACAACTTAGAATCTACACTTTTTTGCATGTATATATATATATATATTTAAAAAAAAAAAAAAAAAAAAATGCAAATTATTTCGCAAAAAGTGCTTTTTTTTTTTTTTTTTTTTTTTTTTTTTCGAAGTATTCACAAATATTCAGTTTTAATGCAAAAATTGCGCATAATCTACACTTTTTTTTCAAAAAAAGTGCAAACAATTTCTAGCTGGGCTTACATACACTAGAAATTATTTTCTCCCCACCCAACCTTCTTTACAATGTCAGGCTTCTTCTCTCTTTAATATAGAGCTGACTTCTGTAAAAAGATTCGATCCTATGAATATTACAATATTCTGTAAAAAGATTTTCAAAAGCCTTTAAGTTACCTGCATGAAAGGCAGTTTTCATTTCCCTTCAAAATTCCTGATATAATCTAATTAAAATCGTCTAAGTTATTGAAGGCAATTTGAAGGTGATAAGCTTTCTGAAATAAACCTGTATGAAACCTTTAAAAAAACTTTATATTTCCTGAAGGAAACCTGCAGTTTTTATTTTTGTATGAAACCTTTAAAAAACCTGTATGAAACCTTTACAAAATCTGAATATTTCCTGAAGGAAACCTGTATTTTTTATTTACCTTCAAAATACCTGTGGAAACCTTCAAGATACCTGCAAAGTATGTATTTTTTTAAAGGTTTTTTGCTGATTGTTTTACCTGGGGAACCTCATCGTATCCATGCAAAACAGGTATGAGGCAAATTCAGCAGTTTGGGGGGATAACACCCCATATTAAACATGTTGTATCCTTTCAAAACACTAAATTATTTATCATTTACATGTTACCAAATCGTTGCCCTGAAGCACCATTTTATGTTTTTTCTACCATTCCAAAGAATTAATGTTCCCATACACTCTATTGCATTTTGTTACCCATGTATTCTTTATTTTATTCCCATACATGACTGTAGCACAGTCCGGTTTCTTCACTTTTTTGTTTGCTCCCCTAACTTCTTGAGCAGTGTATATGGCTTATAATTTCTAATAAAGAAATAAAGAAAGAAAGAAAGAAAGAAAACATAATTTTAAAGCGCTTAGTCTAAACTAAATTTCATAGTCATATGAAAAAAAATAGCCATAGCTAAAACCAAATTTTTCTTAGTATTTCTTAAGAATTTTATATTGATTCATACTATTACATCTACATTGTAATGTACAAAATTGTAAACTTTGCCCTTTTAATTTTTGATTATGTATTTTTCTTTTTTTAATGAAAGTTTTCTTAAAGTTTAGGCTGTATACTTCAAAATGTTTGTTGTTTGGTATGAAATACTGAAATGCGTCAAAGAAACATTTTATTCTTTGTGAATTTTCTTATTGATATTCGTTAAAACATGTACGTGGTGATTGGAAAATGTTTGGCCAAAATTTAAAGGAGGTTAGATGAAATGAATAAAAAAGCATTCTTAGTATAATACGTGTCCGTAAACGCCGTGTGCATGTGGCATAGGGCGCTACATAGGGCAGTTAAATATAGCCGGCAATGTTGGAATATGCCATTATACTGATGTGCTTCCGTACAGCATGCAGCGCTTCATGAATGCTGAACTAGCAGATATCCATCTGTTATCATTGAAAGAAAAACATGTCCCGGATTTCCGGCTAATTTCGACTGCCCTAAACAGCCCCTTTACGATCTTCAGACTTTTAATATTCGTCACCTTTTGAATTCTTTAAAATTTTGGTGAAACATATTCTAATCACCTTGCATGGAGAGCGGATTCTTCGAATAATGAGATTATTTTCTGAACACTTTCTTTTTTCTTTTCCTTTCTTAGTGTACTTTTTTTCTTCTTTTTTTCTTCTTTCTTTCTTTCTTTCTTTTTTTTTTTCTTTTTTTTTTTTTTTTACTAAAAGAAATCACATTTTGGAAGAAGACAACAGCAATGCTTTTGTGAAGATTTTTGAGGATATCAGTTTCTTTCTTGTTTTTTTTTTTTTTTTTTTTTTTTTTGTACATCGTACATTCAGCTAACTAATAATATTGCTTTTTAACAACATGTACAACATTTTTGAAAGTATTTTTAAATTGGCACATTTTATAATTTGAAAGTTCGCAAATAAAACAATCCTTTGATAATATTTTCGTTTTTAGGATTTTAAATAAATTAAATTATGAAAAAGGAAAATTATATATATATCTATATATATATATATATATATAGATATATATACTTAAAATAAATTTTAAACCTACTTAAGACGGTACTCATTATTGAAAAAATATAAGGCGATTTTTTGCTTGCTATAGATTATATTTTAATAATATAAAAGGTGTTTTTAAACATATGCGTTTAAAGGATTTCATCAATGTATGAAAACATAGATTCTTATTAATATGGTACTGATTAAAGAATACTTATTACAAAATAATTAATTTAACACAAATAAACTAAATAAGAATCGAATCCTCTACTTTCAGACTCAATTCAAGTGATCTACCAGTGTACAATCTGGTAGAGCACTTGAATTGACCTTAAATCACCCATTGAATCATCCCTAAGTGAGTTTGCTTTAATTCAAAATTAAACAATAGATGAACATTTGCATTTGAAAGACAGATTCAAATTTGTCATCAATTCATCAAAATTTTCTATGGAAATGAAAACGTCTTTGTTTCCATATCAAAACCTGGAATTTAGTTCACGAGTATAGTAATGGCAAAATTGTTATAGTAACTAACAAAAAATGAAATGTACACAAGGATAGCAAGTTCTCGTAATAATTGAAAGATCACTGCAAGATGTTATTATTATTCTTTATTTATTTTTATAAATTAGATCAAACGAAAAAAGTAATTGCATAATTGCTGCTGTTAAATTCGAACAATAACATAACTCAATATTTCTGTAAAGTCCATATAACTAAATAAAACTATGCTTTGATTTTTGAAAAAAAAAATAATTTCTTTGTTCTTAATTACTCTTTATTAAATTGTTGTTTATAGATATGTCTGTATCCAGTACGAATGTTACGTAATATATATATATATATGTGTGTGTGTGTGTAATATATGTATATATATACACTCATGTCCATAAATTAAGGATAATTCAGATTCACACTAAAATCGAACTTTAATGCAAAACTTTCACCTGTAGAATTACCACACACGTCTTTAAGAATAATATGCAAGTTATAGGAAGCCATCAGATGACGCCGATATGATGTTAAGAAGGTGTGTAGAGTGAAGTGTAAGAAGGGGGTAGATAAGGAATGGGAGCAAAGAAGGAAAATTGGTCACAAGCGTTCTGTGTGCCGCTCAGTGCTACAATCGAATGGTTATGACACAGAGGACGCATGCAGATAATTCTTTACGTGGTAGAATTATCGGCCGACTAAAATGTGGGCGTACTCAGATAGAAGTATCGGGAAACTTAAAATCGCCCAAAGTGTCATCTCTAGGCTTTGGCAACGATTTCAAAATGATAGAAATGCCATTCGACGTTACAGACTCGGTCGGCCCCGAGTTGCAATGCCGAATGACCACCGGTATTTCGCAGTAACAGCCAAAATAAGCAGATAAAGCATAGTCTCAGACCTGTCTCGTCAGCTGTCTGAAGCCACGAGTGCTACAGTTTCAAGACAAACCGTGTATAGACGTTTGGGATATATTGGTCTATATGCTCACAGACCTGTCAGATGTGTTCCACTCACGGCAATGTACTGTGCCAGCGGTTAACTTGGAGTAGAGAATATTTAATGTGAACAGCGGCACAGTAAGCTTGTGTGATGTCTTCCGACGAGACCAGGTTTAGCTTGCAGTGTGATTCACACCAGACATTCATATGTAGAACGTCAGGTACCCATTACCACCAAATCAACATCATTGAACTACACCATTACTGTGGGGCAGGAGTGCTCGTTTTGGGGGGGGGTCATATTGGACACCTGAACAGACCTGCATGTTCAAATCGGAAGAATTGTAGGCCAAAAATATTAGGCCATCATTCGGGAACAACATGTACGTTTGTTTAGGGGTGCCATGATCCCAGAATTTGTGTTTATGGATGACAATGCGCGTCCTCACCATGCAAACGTTGTACACGAATGCCTACAATCTGAAGCTATCACCCGCATGGAAGGGCCAGCATTCTCACCTAACTAGAATCCGATAGAGCATGTGTAGGACATGCTTTTCTGACGAGTTGTAGTCCGTCAACCATCTCCTACATGTGTACCGGAACTTCAGGGAGCATTGCCTACTTAGTAGAGTAATCTTCCGCAAGATCAGATCAATAATTTAATACTCACTATTCCTAGGTGTTGTAAGGACTGTTTTTCATCATCTGGGAGACATACTATGTATTAACCATCATGTGAACAATGCAATGTTAAGTTTTTGTAAGGTAGATAATTTTTATAATTGCTTGAGGGAGCAAAAATCGTAGTTTTTTATAAATGGTATCATACATAAATCACCTTTTTTTGTTCTTGATCTTTTGTTTAATAAATGGACTTTAGGAATAAGTCATGTTTGTTTTGCTTCTGAACCTTTATTTGACTCAGCTAGCATTATCCTTAATTTATGGACATGAGTGTATATATATGTAATATATGTATATATATAATATATATATATGGGGGGGGGGTTGTATGTGGAATAAAAGTTTTTAAAAAGTGTTCAATAACAAAATGAGCTAAACTAACATCCATGAAGTGTATTTTCATCACTTTTGAATATTTTGAACTTCGATTATGTGTTCTGCAGTCGGCAGTAAATGTATCTGAGCCCTAGCAAAAATTCCTATATAAAAAATGTACTCTTAGTACTGCTAATGAATCCTTGTCGAATAATATTCTTAGACTGACTAAAAACATGATTCTACTAGGATTTATTTAACAAAACAGTATTAAGAACTTATATATATATGTATATATATATATATATATATATATACATATATATACATAGAAATTTTTGCTAGTGCTCGGATACTTTTGCTTCAGACTGTAGTTACCATAAATGTGACATAAACGTCAGAATTCTGTTTTACTTATTCATTAAAATATTTAAAAATATCATAAAAATGATAAACTTATAAGAAATTCAAATGTAATTAGACATATTGTCAGCCTTTTTAATGTTCCTTACTTGAAAAAGAAATCTAAAATTTTATATGTAATAAAATAAATCTAACGTCAACTACACATGCAACAAAGCTACAAGGGGGCAATATAAGTATGAGCTTGATTTTTTTTAATTATATAAATACTGCGCATAATCAATAACAAATAATATGTATATTGAAAATACCAGAAAAAGGAATTTAAATTTGGAAATAAGTACATCTTTAACAAATTGTCTTCGTCAAGATTAATTTAAAATTACATTTCTCCATAGAAAAAACGTATTTTTAAAAAGACTTCGATATATATATATATAAATGGTTTACATATAATTAAAAAGCTTACTTGTCCAATGAAAAATTTTAACAAAGTTTAATTCATTAAATGATTCTAAAGTTCCATTAATGCTTAACCTAATATCTGCAATAAAAATTCAATCTTTTTAAAAGATCGCTGTAATCTTCATCTCATTACATGAATAATTTAGATTTCAAGTTGCTTTTGTAGGTGAATACATAAAAGTAAAACGCTTTTAAATGAAAAAAAATTCTTTTAGGGAAAATATATCGCCGTTTCCATTTGAATTATTTCGGGATGCCATTTACAATTCAGGACTAACATAAATAAACGCGTTAAAATATTCCTGAGAAATCATGCAAGCCAGTGTAATTTTCTATGCATCATTTAGTTTCGAATGGAGGTAATTACGTACCATGTGATCTATCTATTACTTCGTTTGTAATTCTGGAGATTTCTGGAATTAGTATTTTATTTTGTCATAATGAATTATAAGGAAAATTAGAATGAGAGAAACCTGTGAAGCTTAAGATGATTTTTGGAAAATGCAGTTCAATTATTCACATAAATACAAGCGTACTGTTTATGCTAAAAGATAATTTTCATTTTAATGTGGTGGAAAATTATTATGATTTATAAAGCGACACGACAAGAATTTATTTAACAAAGCAGTATTAAGTGTACTTTTTATTTATTTATTTATTTTTTTTTAGGAATTTTTGCTAGTGCTCAAATAATTTCGCGGCCAACTGTAGATTTTGACAGAGTATAGTCAGACAAACTTTATGAATGCACCAACAACCGTAAATAAATTATTATAATTAATGTTCGTAGTAACAGTTCGATGAATTCGGCCTTAAAAATATTTAACGGAACTTTCTCTTTTGGAATCGGTTTTAGCACACCTTCACCCTTTTCTAATTTTCCTTCTTAAAAATGCATTTTATACAATTCAAAATGCTTATCAATTACAATTTTCATCATAATTTTTGAACCAAATGTTTAGAATTATAAATGAGATATCAATATCTTTAGAATTGTTTATATTTCAACACATATTTATTTTATTTATTTTAATTTTTTTTAAGTCAGTTTTGTTTAAGACTAGTGGATCTGCAGATGAGAAGCCTCAACGTCCTATTTGCATCAGACATTATTCAATAGGTCATTTTTATTTATTTCTTATTATATAATAGTATACATTCATTCGATCAACTTGTTACCATAATCGGATACATTCCTGAGGGGGGCTACCGCCCCCTCAAGCATCCGCTGTATCTCTCTTTGTATACCTATTTATATATCATGTAAAGTGTTACGGAATTGTACATAATTGCATTTATTTTTGTATAAATTCTTTCAAAGAAGTTTAGTAAGTTGATAAAATGCTAATTTTGTGCATTTCTAGTTGTTTTCGCGTTAAAATAGCCTAATTTTTCCTTAAAAACTCATTAAAAAGCTCCAATAAGGGAAGAAATGGATTTAGCGCATAATTTGGCGACGGGTTCCCTCCTTGGCGATTTTTTGGCGACCTTGGCGAGAAAATCCTTATTAGGGATATACCAAATATGGAAGCTCTAATCTCATTGCTGATGAGATACGCAAATTTTCTAGAACAGTCTGTGTTCGATAGAAAAGTATAAAAGGATCATTTTTTTCGCCAAGGCGGTCAGTCTCAGATTTGTGTCAGTTTAATCAAATGCTTGCTTTGCTTTTAGCGTCTTTGTATGAGACTTGCTTTATGTGATACAGCTTAATAGTTTGTACTGTTGTTTTGCTGTTAACGACTGTTGTTTAAGCTGAGTTTACTGGTTGAATTGAAGCTGATATTTGGTTTATAGACCTGTATTTTTCTGGAACTTTCTGTGAATAAATCACTAAATTTTTGCAAGTTTCGCCTTTCATTCTCGGACAACTTACGAACCCCTAAGTACGCAACAATATGTATTCTTAATAAACGACGGTCTTGTATTATTTCCCTAAAATTCATAAATACCAAATTTCATAACTACCAAATTTCATACAAAAAAAAAAAAACATAGCATATCTGAAATATTTTGCGTAACCTTTAAACTAATTTCCATTTCTATACCCACAATTTTCAACAGGAAAACTTGCTTTTAATATTCTAATAAAATTTCATTATATTTGATGGGGTGTAACCATGTCAAAATATACTTTTAAGAAATACCGATTACAGACCGTAATAGTACGAAATTTTTTTGTGTATCCCGGAAAAGTAGCCACAGTCATTATAAACGCCAATAGTAAGAATAAACCTAATTAATTATAACCCATTAATTTTTCAAACTAATTTGACATCATTTGGATAATTACAGTACATACTCGGAATTATTTTGTGTGGTCCCATAAATTAGTTAGTCTTTACATAACCTTTTTTAAGAGTAAACATGATTTTAAGCATCTTTATACTGTATGTTAATTTTATTAAGTTCAATTCAGCATAAACGCATTAAAGCGCGCGCTTAAATAAAAGTTTGTCCATAAGCTCTAATGTTACGAAATTCTTTCGTGTGTCTCTGTAAACGAACCGTAAATATTGCATACATCAGTAAAAACTATTCAGCTTATTTTGCGTTTAAAATTAATAATTGTTCCAAATTTAACATCGTTTGGATGACTACGTGACATTGTCTGAACACTTTTGTAACGTCCTGTACACTAATTAGAAAGCTTAAGAGCACATATTTTCTTCAAACAACATAAGTTTAAGCATCTTACTCACGTAGGCTAGTTTCATTTTCTTCATTGCAAAGTAATAATATTAAAATGCGTTTAAATGAAATTCACCCCATACTCCGTAATGTTAAGAATTTTGGCGTGTCCCTGTACACAGTTTATAAACAATATAGCAATAAAAATTATACAGCTATGCAAAGCTGGAACGTGTGATTTGCAAGTCAATCGAAGGATTTTTGCAGTCACTATTGCGGTATATACAAATTCTTCCCATAGGACGTTAAAATAAGAGACACTTTGGCGTGTCCCTGTACACCGACGACAAATGGAATTCACACCTAAAACTATACAACTAATTTCGTTGGGCGCATGAATATGTGTACCAAATTGGAAGTCAATAGCGTGATTTTTGGTGCCACTATCGCGGAACATACAAGTTCTTCCCATAGGCCGTAATGATAAAAAAAACTTTGGCGTGTCCCTGTACACGAACTACAAATGAAATGCACACCCAAAACTATACAGCTAATTTCGTGGGGATCATGAACATGTGTACCAAATTTCAAGTCAATAGCGGGATTCTTGCGGCCGCTATCGCGCGACAGACAGACAGACAGACAGACAGATAGACAAGCACGCAGACAGAGCCTAAAACCGTTTCGAGTCTCAACAGAGGACCTCCACTGACGTTTCGACAATTAAAATTCCCTAGACCTTTAATTATTTGTTTAATGTCCTATATAACAATAATCTTCCTACATTGATCCCTGGGATATCCTGAACCTCCAGGATTCTTCCCGGAGGAAGAACGGAGATGTTTGAGAAGTCTGAGGAAAAATCTAATTTGATATTTTTAGGAATGATTTTACAGAGAAGTTCTCGGGAGATAGTGCTCGGGAACTATGACGGAGCTACGAAACTCGAAAATTATGACAATGTTCTTACGGAGGCTGCTACGGCGGACATTTTGCATTCTTACGGAATATGCTGGGAGAAATATGGGAAATGCGGGTTACTGTGGAAGAATATTTGCTATATGGGCGTATACTTGGAAACTTTATAAATATTACTCACCAGACATAATATATAGTGCATTTGAATTGTCTAATGTGACTCTCTATGAAATAATCGCAAAATAGTATACATTTAATTCATTTTAATTAATTAGAAAATTTATTTCATTTCAAAACCATTAATTAAATACATAACATTTTGGACTTTATATATGTATATATATATCTTATAAATATTTTGAGCACTTTTTTAATTTTAAAAAACTATGTTTAAAAATAATATTAAAGTGCATATAAACATTACCATGTAGAACACTATATGACCATGTAAAATGTTTTAGTAATAGGTGCCTTCCATAGACGGTAATGGTAGGAGATACTTTTGTGCGTTCCTTTACACGAGTTTCAAGTACTACGTAAACCAAAAATTTATACAGCTGATTCTACAAGACATATAAATATTTCTGTAAATTTAAAAGCAATCTGATTATTTTTGCGACAGGCATACTGAGAAGTTTTAACAAGGAGGATTCATTTCTTTATTTACGTAAAATATTAACTAGCCTAGCTTTGCCATCCTTACTGGGCGGCCACATTTTATACATAAGATTTTGGAATATTTCCGTTTGTTTTTGATAAACATTTTAAAAGTGATGGCAGAAAAATTTCAAAAGTAGGCAGAGTAAGTTTTGCAAGCAGACCTGTAGAACGTATGTACACTATTCGTAAGTCAGCAGATATGCCGTATATTTCAAGAAAAATGTATGTACGTTCGTAATTCAACTTTCAAAGAAAATAATTCAAATATGTTAGTTAATGTCAGTGCATAGTTCGTAGAAAAATTATTTCCCCTTATTGAAGTTTACCTAGAATTTAAATCGCGTTTACGTAGAACCTGTATTTACTGAATAAACCTTACCGAGTTGCTAGTAATATATTCCACAATTCGTCAATACTTTAGTCTTTGTTTGCAGGAAAATTAGCATACCTTAAAATTCGAAGTGTCCTTTCGCATTTTGCCCAAATTTTGATAATATTTGCATACAGTGTGAAAATCGAAAATGATATTCATTTTTTATTTTATTTTTTATTTTTTTAAAAATAAAGTGAAAATCGATATGTCATATTTCATATTTTTTTAATTTTTAAAATGACGCACACTAAAGATAAGGGCACCGTTAGATATTACAAATGGTGATATAATTGATGACACGTTCATCAAAATATTCGTTTCCAATCACCTTATACGCGCCAATTTACAAAACGCAAAGATTTTTTTTCCCTTATCTTCTCTTTTCTCGTGTTTTTAAAGTAGTTCGTTCGTTTTATCCATTCTCCTAGTGATGTGAATTTGATCGTACAGAATTAGATCACAATTTTTTCCTCGGGTTAAAATGTTTCCATTTTGTTCTTTTTGAAGCAGCTTTGTGTTTTATTATATAATATTTATAGGCGTATTGCGTTACTCGGAGTTAATTTGAGTGGGTTTTTTAAGTCACACACGTGCTACACTAGGGGCAACTGGCGACGATCTGGAGACATGCCATCACAAATTTAATCTTTCACGGAGGGCAAGGCTTCCCATCTTCGAAGATTCCGAGGTTGTGGTACAAGGAGGCAAACTAGGAAATCTTTAAAATTACAAAAATCATATTATTAACTAAATTTAAAGATTTACATTTATCATTTGTTTTGCTAAAAACTACGTTTCTTAAACATTAATTTCATATTTATGTTTATATAATTAGTATTACATTAAATGTAAGATATTTAATGTGCTAATATTTCTTTAAAAATAATACATGATAAAGAAAACATACCCTCAATTGTTTTCACAAAAGTCTCTTCATCATAATTTTATTTATTTACTTTTATAATTAAAAATTAACCAATCACACAAAAATATATTTGTTTCTTTAAAATATTTTGAATATCTATCAATTCCCATTCAGTAATTTAAAAGCAGTCAAGCTAAAATATAAATATTTACATTTCCAAAATAATTTATCACACAGAAATAAGCTTTCAGAAAATGCTTATCAAATCTTTCCGCCAAAGGGGACAAAATATTTAGAATTTTTCACTTTCATAATCGCCTCTGGAGTGAATATATTTAACGTTAAATACAGATTTTTCACATTATAAATGATTTACATGACATTCAAACAATCATAACTTATCACATTCGAAAGTATAAGTTGCACCGAGCAATCAGTTTAAATCATCATAATTTGGAATTGGATTTTTAAAGTAATTTACATTGTAAATTATTGTCTACTTTAACACGAAAGTTTTAATTGTAAAGTAATTCTTATTCTTACAATATATTTCAACGCCAGCAGTCAAATGTGTTTTTTAGTAATTTTTTAACAGGAAAATTTATAATTAAAAAAAAAAAATTAATTTTTTAGAGGAAAGACAAAAATGTAAAGTTTTAAGTGGTTTTTATTGTCAGTGAAACATAAAATACATCACTATTTCAAAAATATATTAAAGTAAATAATTACGCCCCATTTTGTGAACAAATTAAAAACCTAATGTAGAAACATCACATGAGGATAAAAGTGACACAAGATATTAGTTTGAAGCTAACAGCAGTTTCATTAGATTTTTTTTTTTTTTAATACTCTTAAATAGATTTTTGTTCTTGTTCTTGTTGTTTTAAGCATATGGAAATGTAGAAAATTAAATGGAGTTCTGCATCTTATTTGAAAGAGTCGAATTGATCTATTTATTAATAAACTCCCCTCTCTTTTTATTTTGAAAATTCCTTAAAACTTTTTTTTTTAAATATTTGCTTTAGATTTTTTTAGAAATTTCTTCCTGCATAAATTTATTTAAATAATGGTATTTTTAACTACGTTAGTTTATATGTATTATTATAGCCGATGCTTTATCTATCAACAGAACACGAATTATAATTTGTAAAATTGTTATATTAATTTGAATACTATAAATAGATTAATTTTTAAAAAGAATAGAACACAAAACAATACTTTTAAAAGTGCTTCAGTAATTAATGAGTATTCATTGAGCGGCATTCACTCTATCAGTATTTGATTCTGCGGTGTTATTTAGATTCCGAAATCTTTCCTCAAAGCCTAATAAAATCTAATTTATATATATATATATATGTATATACGCAGTCGGTAACAAAAGTGTCCGGACACTAGCAAAAATTCCTTTGTAAAAAAAGTACACTTCATATGGTTTTGTTAAATAAATCCTTATCGAATCATGTTCTTACACTGACTAAGAACAGGATTGGACAAGGATTTATTTAACAAAACCGCATGAAGTATACTTTTTTTGCATTGGAATTTTTGCTAGTGTTCGGACACTTTTGTTACCGACTGTACCTGCGGTCTTAAACAAAACACCAACTCGAAAACCAATACCTATTCTTTGTGACCGAAAATCTCTCGAAAAAATACTAAAAGCCCTTTGTGAGAAAAACCTCTATGGGAGAACAAAAATGAAAAATTATCTTTGTGATCGACATGTTGATCACGATCGGCTTATTGCCATTCCAGTATATTGTCGAATAAAAATATGCTTTTTTTTATCTGCATAATTTTTAATTTCAGAAAATCATGGTTTCTTAATTGAATACCATTTTTCTTTAATTTTAATTTTTGTATTATTTGATCCAAAAAAAGCACAAATATCCATTACTGAAGTCAGAGCCTGATTAAGAGGGAAGCACACATTATCTCCGCTCTCACAGGAATATTTTTACAATTATTTTTTACTTCATGTCATAGAAATTCCACGCTTTGACGAGGAAATATTTTTTATAAAAAATGAACGGTGTAAAACAATCCAATTTACTCACCTTTATTAGACACCAGAATTCTTTTAAAATAATTTTTAATGAGAATTTTCTGTTTATTATAGGAGGAAAGTATTTGTTAAAAAATAACGGTGTAAGTATAAATAATGTGTGCTTCCCCCTTAATCAGGCTCTGACTGAAGTTTACAGTAGAAAAAATTGTATTAAAATAACAGCTCTGAAAAATGTTTGTTTAACTATTTTTCTCTAAGCCGGTTAAAATTAACATATTTGTCAGATTTTTTTTTTTTTTTTTTTGTGTAGAAAAAGTATGAAAGAGTTTGTGATTTTTACTGAGGATTTTGTATGACATCCCAAATTTATAGGATTGCTTTTTATTGTTAAATGAAATCGTTCTACGCTTATTTAAAGTTAAAAAAGTAATGTAGAAATTTTATTAAGTATAAATTTATGTACATATCATTTATAAAGTTTGAAAATGATTGCTAGAGCAGAAAAATGCAGAATATAGTTTATCATCGAGAAAATAAAGATTAATTGACATAACGATATTCATCACTCCAGAATGCGTTTAAGACAAGCAATTAAATAATGATTTTTTTTTAATATATAACGAGAGTTTATATGTATACATATGTATATATATCTTTTCGAACATGATATTCTAATCACTCTTTCTAAATGCAATGCTTTCTCGTATTCTTTAATTTTGGTAATTTAACAGACATAGATTATTTATCATTTTGGGTGTATTTTCTGTCTTTATTATAAAAATCCGAAGCTAAATTAACATATTTATTTATTTATATTTATTTTTTTATAAACTTTTTCATCTCCAAGATCGTTTTTATTGGTCAAAATTTTTGTTCGTACTTTATAATTTTTCACATAAACATACATTCTAAGAAATATGAAATAAATAGAATGGTCAGTTTTATCCTTTTTAACAATGATATTCCAGGCTTAAATTCTATTTTCTGTTGCAATATCCAAATAGACAGGTCTTATACTTTCAACGTCCAAAAACTTTGATTTATGCGAAATATGTACATACTTACGCATACACAGATGATGATCATAACATGGCTAAAAATCGGAATTGCTCAACTAGATGCTTTAATTGCTAGAAATGTGCCTTCTAGTTGCAAATTTGGCCATCTTCAAAAAGTAAAATTTTGAGAAAAGCTGATTTTTTGCTGCACTTAACCAAAATAAGACAGGAACGAAAACGCCTTAGTTTTATAATCGTTAGTGCAGTATACCTGAAAACTTGAAACAGGGAGGCAGGGGCACGTGAAGGTAGAAGATTATTCAAATGTTTATTTTAAATTTGGCCTCCTTTGCAAACTATTTTGGAGTTAGCCGATTTGAAACAATATTGACTTTATGTTAACTAAATTTATTGTGATTATTGGATTTTTAGGGTTACAAATGCAAACAATGGTTTGTTCAGTTAAATTTTATTTAAAAATAACTGATTTCTGTTATCTGATAAAAAAATAAATTATTAAAATTAAATATATAGGGTGTTTATAAAGTCCCGGATCGATTTTGATGTTTAATAACTCATAAAATAATAAAGATAGATTAAAATTAATAACATAAATGGTTAGATAGACTCAAAAAGTTTCATGGCCCTTGTCAATGAACTTCCACGTGTGCCCCCTTCGTCGCACGGAGAATATCAAGTCGATAGTCAATTTCACGCCAGGCAGCGGCTAGCATGTCGGCATCCACAGAGGCTATTGCGGTTGTAATTCTCACTTTTAAGTAGTTATTCGACTGCCGCTCGAATAAAACATCACATACAAAAGTACTACGTAGAACAAACACATCAAAAGTAAACATAACATTGCAATAGTTGCCAAAAACAAAAGAGAGAAAAATGCAATTAATAAGCAGACGATATTTAGAAAAGTGCAGATATTTAGACTGGAAAATGAAATTATCTGAAATTAACCACACGCGCAGACGATATTTACAAAAGTAAAGATATTCAAACCTGAAAAGAAAATATATGAGTTATTCCATCAATAAATGCCATAAGTTTGTTTATATCTTCATTATTTGATGAGTTATTAAACATCAAAATGGGTCCGGGACTTTATAAACACCCTGTATATATATATAACAAATAACTGATATCCACAAAAAAAAAAAAAAAAAAAAAAAAAAAAACTATAGATAATTATGAAAATGTGTCACAAACGGTCCCAAATTCATTAATTACTAGATATTCTTTAATACAATGGAAAATCATTCGAATTTTAAACAAACTTATATAATCACATAGCTATAACCTGCTGAATCATCATAGGTATGTTTTTACATTAATAACATTTAATTAGTTAATCATGACATACTATGGTACTATTATGTTCTCAATAATTATTACGTTATTACAACGTAATAGTACATTACCTTCAGATTTTGGCTCTGTTCCTTTTCCATGTCGTAGGCTAACTTTTCATCTTCTTTAATTGATTAGAAGATACTTCTTCAAGCTTCTCCATTGCAGAAGAAAACACGAAATTCAATTATTAGAAACTTTGTGTGCACCAAGAAAAGGTAGTCACAGGCGAGAGAAAAATCGATAACAGTAACCTAATAAGCAAGTATGCTGCTTCAGTTAGGAGGAGAAGAATCTCGATACCACAGAAAGGGAGATGTCCGGTTTTGAACTGACCACCCTGAGAATTTCACAGGTTTCGCAGCACATAATGATTTTCATTCGTAGATAAATCATATGGAACAGCTTTTGGATGCTTTCTTGTTTCCGGATCGTGAAAACGGTTACTTAGAACTAAAAACAAATGAAAAAACGCATTTTCAAAATTGAAAGCGTTGGCCAATTTTGCAACTAGACGGCACAAATATAAATTTATAATATTCTGCAGCACACCATTTTTGAGTTATGTTAGACATAACTTCTATTTCGTAAGTCGCTTTTGCAATATTTCTTTTTACTTCATTTACGGAAATAAAAATAACATAATTGGTTCTGTGACAAAATTACGTAAGAGCAAAAACATGGCAATTGATTAACAAAAATTTATTCTATACAAATATATACAGGGTGTTCCAAAAGTCCCGCACCAACTCCTAACTCGAAAATGGGTTGGAATTGTCAAAAATGGCGAAGCATGTGTTCGATGAACTCGAGAAGGACCTCTTTTGGGGAAAAATAGTTTGGACCCGTGTGGGGGGGGGGGGGGTCTAGGGGGCCGCTATGGAGAGAAACTTTAAAATTTCAAATGGGAAGGAATGATTTGTGATACATTTCTGAAAACTTCTCTTTAAAATAATAAAATTGATATAAATAGTTTCGCCCTACGATCATTATTAAAGGAGATACATAAGTTTTTAGACTTTTAAATTGTGGATTTTATTTTTATGTATCAACTTTAATAATTATTGCAGGATAAAACTACTTATATGAAATTCATTGTCTTGAAGAGACATTTCAAGTGATGTATCACAATACATATTTTACTGTTTGAAATCTCAAAGTTGCCCCCCCCCCTAGTGGCACTCCTACCACCCCCTTACCCGACCCAAACATTTTCGAGTAAAGTATGTCTGTGATACATCCCTAGAAACATCTCTTCAAGACAATGAATTTGATATAACTAGTTTTGCCCTGCAATGATTATTAAAGGGGACACATAAGTATAAAATCCACATTTCAAAGGTTTAAAAACTCATTAATCTCCTTTAATAGTCATTGCAGGGCGAAACTATTTATATGAAATTAATTGTTTTGAAGAGACGTGTCTAGGAATGTATAATAAGACATACCTTCCCATATGAACTTTTAAAGTCGCCCTCATTAGCAGCCCCTACCCCCTCCGAGCCCAAACTTTTTCACCAAAAAAGGTCCCTCTCGAATTCATTGAACACGTGTTTCGCCATTTTTCACGATTCCGACTAATTTTCAAGTTAGGTGGGGTGTGTGGGACTTTTTGAACACCCTGTATATATATATATATACATATATCACTGTAAATTATTTCCTTGATCCTTATAAATGTTTACTCAAGCCTAAAGCATATTTAAGCGAAAAGATATATAAAAAAGTTTTAATCAAAATTTGCAATTCACATTTATTCATTATTTATTATTATAGATTATTCTATCGCTTTTTATTGTTCATATATCTACTAATTAGGCTTATTTGTATTAAATATTTATTTGTATTTCTACATAAAAATTTGTGTGCATTTCTGATAAAAAAAATATCACAGTTTATATTTCATTCGTCAATAAGAAAACACTTTATGCACGAAAAAATTTCTAGTTTTGAAAATAACATTTATTATTAATTTTTTATTTTATTTATTTATTTTTTAATAAAAAGCGAAAAAAAAATCTGTTGAAAGAATTGTTTTGTTTGAAAAGCTGCTTGGTTAGAACGTTTTAAATGTGTTTTTTTTTTTTCTTTTTAAATGTGATTTATGTTCATTTCGTTTGCCTTTTTAAGCGATATGACAGAGAAAGAAAAATAATGACACTGGCTTTTTTCTTAAACCGGAAATGTAAATTAAAATGATTAATGTTTTAAAACTCAGAGAAAAAATTTCCATTTCTTTAAATTCTAAAAAAATAATTTTATTTGGGATATTTTACTTCAGAAAACTAATTTCAGAAATCCATTGAATATTTGTGACTTGCCGGTTTTAATTAAAAAATGTTTAGAAATAAAAAGCAAAACAGACAAAAAACTATACATATTTATATATTTATTTACATGATTTATGCCTTTTTACTTGAAATGACATTTATTTTCTTCAAATTTATGAAAATATTTAAATATTACCATTTAAAATGACAGTGACATATTTTTCGAATGAAAATGTGAAAAATAATAAGAAAAAAATAAATTAAAATGTTATGAGTTTTAAGTAAATTTAAAAGTTATATTATATTTAAAGTATACTTAAAAAATTATAGGTCATTTTAAAAATATCAATATACATTAAATAACTTTTGATTGAGTGAGTTCTGAAGCATGAAAAACTTGGGAAAACTATCTTTTTTTAAAGTGTTATATGATCACATGATTTATGTGACATGGTTTGTCGCTTATAAAAAAAAATTTATACATTTTTAAAAAACTTTAAAGTAACGAATGTCAAAGTTGATAATTTATTTTTTAGAAGAAAATATGATTACACACACACATATGTATATATATATATTAGCATTTCAGAAAAACTTCCATTGCTAATAGAATTTATATATGTGGTAGCGAGCCCTTACTTCCCCTAACATTGGAATCCAAAGCTGCCCAGCACGGAGTAATATTAATAGGAGTTGAAGGTCCAATGGGAGAAAGCTACGAAACTGTGATCTAAATTTTTGGTAAATATTGAGGGCGCCACTTGTCATTCCTCCCTACCTCGGCGCGGATATACTGTTGTTTTCAATAGAATTTTGCTGGAGTACATTTAAAATTTTTTATTTTAAGCAATATAATTTCTTTGTAAGTTCTTAAAACTGCATAATTCAGATGTTTCAAATAAATGCTTCGTTCCTAGCTGTAAAACAGGCTATGATAGTGATAAGAAAAACAAGAAAAAGCCCTAGGAGAAAAATAAAGTCCGAGTTCGTGTTTTCTGCACCTAAAGTAAGTTTATTTTTTTTCTTTACAAAATTACATCCATTCTCCTTCCTCCCAATTGTCTGTTTTAGCTAGCTTCGGTTCATAAGAATCGTAATTTTTTAAAAGTTTTCTTTCAAAGTAAAATTAGTATAAAATGGCTCTTAAAAAATCATGTTGGTTAGAATACTCTATTTAATGAAATTTGCTTTCAATCGAAATTTTTTCAGCTTGATATTATTTTTAAAAAAATAATTAAAACGAGACATTTCCCCATTGAATAACATTGCGGAAGCTGGAGAGAAGGAAGGATTGCACGCTGGCGCCCTCTGTAAACATTATAAAACAACATCACAAAATTTCAGCGTTACCTTCTTCTCCTGTCTTATTACTCCGTGCTGCCCAGTTTCCTTTTGCCGTAGCCTGAACTCCAAGCGGGATGAACTAGCGATTGGCGAAGAGCGCAGAATTTTACCGGAAAGATGCAACTGTGACGTAGACGGGCGCCGCTTCCGGAACGCACGTCTGCTAAAAGCGTTCGGAGAGGAGAAGTTCAGTCGACGGACGGATGACAAGGACGACACATCGACGAGTGCGCCTCTTGTTTTCGATGACATTTTAGCCGTGCCGGAGACTGCGGAAAGTGCGAGACTGCGTACTTTTTGTTAGAATGACTGAAAACAGAAGTAATGAGTGATTTGTTTATGCCGCGAACTGTGCTAATTGAACTATTAATCGAACATTTGATCAGCAGTACTACTTTAATGTTAACGTTTTCTGTAAATATTTGTACATAAACCCGTAATTTCCTATTAAATTTTAAATGATTAAGTAATTAATTGAATTAGTACTTTGTGTTTTAAATGCCCACAACGATCGGCCATCCCACAAGAAAAATCAGAAGTGGGATGGAACGTCAATTTTGATGGAATATTAATTTTTATTTAGCGTAAATTCTGATAGACATAAACTGTTCTTAAAACACAGACTTCAAGAACTGAAAAAGAATTATTTGATAATTCATTGAACTTTTAAAATATAGACTGAACTTTTAAAACATAGACTGAACTTTTGAAATATTGACTGAACTTTTAAAAACAGTGTTGAAGTTTCTTCGCATGCTTAATCATGCTATGAATAGTGATTACAATACAGAATATTACGTCTGGTCTGAGATTCCTATTGGATGAATAATTTTTAAAGTGTGTAGTGATGCTTCATGATCGACAGAAATTTACACACTTATGAACTCTACTTAAATTAGAGCAAAGAAGTGGCCATGGATTCTACGGAACAGCTACGAATCGTCTGGATAGAAGTTTGAACAAGAAATCTGCACCTGCCGTTATTTCTGCTCTACGAAGGTACGTAGGTTTTGTTTTGTTGCATGATGGTCTCTCTTGGGAACATTCCTAAAATTGGTGTTGCACTAGGGACGGAGAAGTACAATAAAATCAAAATTATGCATCGGTTTTTATTCAATGACGAAGGTGATCGAAAAAACAGATGCAGAATAAAAAAATTCTCCGGATTTGAGTTTGTCTTTGATGACGAAAATTATATTGAAAAACAGAAGTTTATAGACGATAATTTCTCACTAAATGAACTTATAATAATTTGTAATACATTAAATGTCCCTTTTGATGGGAGCAAAGAAGAATTAAGAGATAGATTGTTATTAAATTTATGTAATATAGAATTATTAAAACAGGAAAATTCTGAGAACAATTCAGATGATGAAGATTCTGAGAATGAATCGAGCAGTGAATTCGAAATTCAATCGGAAAGTGGCGATAATGACGTCACGAAAATTGATTCCTCGGTGCAATGCCATATAAATAATAATGATAAATGCCATAATGATAATAATGATGATAATATTATTGAAAATTATGATAAAACTAAAAAGAGTAATATTCATTCTGAAACTAGTAAAAATGTTGGAACACATGGTGCATTAATATCATTTAATGATTTTGAAAATAGTATTTTTAAATTTAGCGGTGAGCCGCATGAAAATATAATTGAATGGTTTACTGAATTTGAAGAGATGTCGAATATGTTTAATCTTAACGAACTGCAGAAAATTATTTTTTGTAAACGATCTTTGAGCGGAAACGCTCTGCTATTCATCAAGTCTGAAAAAGCGCTATTTACATATAAAAAACTAAAAAAAGCGCTTATTGATGAATTCTGACTTGAGATTAACTCTGCCTCATTGCATGATATCTTAAGTAAAAGGAAAATTAGAGGCAATGAATCCGTTACGGAATATTATTTTAAAATGCGTGAACTGTCTAAGAACGGGCACATCGATGATGCCGCTATAATGCACTATGTGATCCAAGGAATTAATGATAGATCAGAACATAAAATTATGCTTTATGGGGCTAGAAATTTATGTGAGTTTAAAGAAAAAATTAAATTATATGAAATTTTCAAAAAAGATAATGAGAAAAATAAATCTAGATTTGATAAAATAGATAATGCAAAATTGAAAACTGTACAATATAATGTACATGAAAAATTTAGTCCTAAAAGTGAAGTAAAAAACTTTGCTACAATTGTGGTGATAAGAACCATTTGTCTAGGGATTGCCCTCATAGAATGAAGGGTCTGAAATATTTTGCATGCAAACAATTTGGGCATAAAATTTCGGAATGTCCGGGTTCAAAACCCGAAGTTGAGGCATTGTGTATTGGTGTAAATCAAAACATGAATAAACTTATACAAATAAACAATGTAAATTTTACAGGTATAATCGATACAATGTATAATTTTACAGGTATAATCGATACAGGTATAATGCGAAAGAATGCTTTTGAAAAATTGAATATTGATAGATTAAATTCGATGAGTACTACTTTGAAGGGGATCGGGAAAAGTTCCATAAAGCCGTTAGGTTCATTTAATGCTGATCTTAAAGTTGACGAATTTGAAAGTAAAACTGATATTTATATTGTAAACAATGATGTAATACCATATGATTTGTTAATCGGCATGAACGAGTTAATGTTAAGTGAAACGACGATAAATGAAAAAGGTATTTTTGTGAAAAATAAATCTAACTCACTTGAAGTAAATCTAGTAACAGTTCTTCCAGTAAATGCATATAAAAAAGAAATTAAGACGAATGTTGTTATTGATGCCCCCATTAACTGTAAAAACAAAATTGTTGAGAAATCCCCAGAAATAAATGAAACATTAATTAGTGTTGGACAATGGGAAAATAGAACCCCTCAATCCGTTACGCTGTCAAAAAAATCATTAGAATCTTCCGAAAAAGCCGTAAGTGAAAATGACGACGACGACAAGAATGACGAAAGTGATGACGATAAGATGCTTTTAGAGGACGATAATAGTGAAAATGATGACAGTGAGGAAGAGGAGGAGCCTCGATCGGCCATCCCACATATATATATACATTTACAAATCTTTATAAACTTTCATAAAATATTTTTTTCAACATCTTTATGATAATTTATAATCAGTTTCCATACTTTCAATTTTTGTTTATTTATTTATATAAAAGTAGTTAATAAATTTCGTTTGGTTATAGAATAATGTGATATTTATGACAGTGCGATTTAAGAAATGGAATATATTACTATTGACTCTGACTTGAATTCTAATCTAGGTAAAATTACCGTCAGCAATTTTAGTTTAAATTTGGATTTTCTGAAAAGAGAAAAACTTAAGTTGAAATACAAATGATTTAAACTAACCATTAATTTAGAAAGGTCATTGCTGTTAGTCTAAAGATAGACAGTTGTTACCAAATAAGACAACGCTGATGACACTATGTATTAGAGTCCTGCATCGGGTCGGTAGCCCGATTTCACCCAAACCCGACCCGACCCGCGATTCGGGTTCGGGTCGGGTGGACTACATATTTTTCTCTTGCGGGTCGGGTTGACTGATTTAGTTTTCGTGCGGGTCGGGTTCTGGTCTGGTTGAATAGATTTTTTTTTTTTTTTTTTTTTTTTTACTGCGGATCGGCTTCGGGTTCGGGTCGGGATTAGTTTTCAAAGAATCAGTCGACTTGAGAACATCTTTCAAAATACTTTCATATTTATAAATCAGAAATTTGTGTGCTCTATACACCCAAGATGAATACACACTAACCCAAATAATTATAGTAATATCCGAATAAAGCAATGAATTAAAAAAAAAAAAAAAAAAAATATATAATTTAGAATGTAAACTATTGAAAACAGGCTACTTCTCCCAGAGTAACCACACGCGTGATTCATCTATTTTGGTGAATCACATCCTTTTAAAATAGATTGTGAATTTAAACTGATTATTAATACATTTTCTCTTGCAGATGTTTTTAAGAAGTTATAGGAATGTATATTTAGATGTGTTTAGCGGACATTTAGCTGGTGTCCATAACACTTTATTATTACTTTCTTCTATATTCAATAGAAGAAAGTATTATGGGTTCATAAAAATTTTCGATTTCCTGTTTTCGGCGGATTTACAGGTTTTGAGAGAACTAGAACACGATTTGACCATTTTTAGAAAATGTCTGTCTGTCTCTGTGTGTGTGACAAGAATTTTGTGGCGACTATATCTCAGGAACTACTGCACGTAATTGCAAATAATTTTATATGTAGAATTACCTTCACCTAAATTAGTGCATATCAACTCTTGTGTCAACAGGTAGCACTGCTATGCAGCAATTCTCACAATTTAAGGGAAGACCATATCTCAGGAACTACTGCACAAAAATACATATAAATTTTGGTGACAACTGCTCCACAGGTGGCGCTGCTATGCAGCGATTTCCACAATTTAAGAAAAAGCTATATCTTAGGAAATACTGCATAAAAATGCATATAAATTTATATGTAGATGCATCTTAATGTACGTTAGTGCCTATCAATTTTTGGGGTCAACTGATCAACAATTTTTGGGGTCACTGATCTGTACCGCGAAGAAGGGTTATATTTCAGGAATTACTGTGCAAAATTTGATAAAAAAATATGTGTGGCTACACCTTGACATAAGTTACTGCGTATCAACTTTTGGTACTAATTTCTCAACAGGTGGCGCTGCTATACAAAGATTGCCTCAGTTAAAGAGAAGACTGTATTTGAGTTTCTAATACGCATAATCAAACAACACCTGATATGTGAGAAAGCCATTATGAGACATTATGCCGATCCAATTTGGATATATACCTACTAATAGGTTGCGCTGCTATAGTGCAGTTTTTCCCGAGAACAGGAATGCTATATTTCAACTTCTATGACCTTTAACCTTGCGAAACTTAATACATGAGATAACCATTAGGAAAACACCTTTTATGAGATGTTAATTAAACTTTGTTTGTTTGGATATTTTGTGTTAGTTTTTCCAATATGAAAATCGTCTGCATTCATCGTGGTACATAATTTTAATAACAGTTTTTGAAAATTATTTCAACTGAGTGAATTTATATAGGACAATATAGAAGAAAGGCTTGTGGTGGCCACAATATTATTGCAATTTTATTATTGTGTGTGAGATAAGCATTAAACAATAAAACTACAATCACTAAGATTCAAATCCCTTTTTGTATACTTGAAGTACACAACACACATAAATACTTACAAATTATTATTTATCCATTTTTCAGATATTTTAATTTTTAACTTAGTGTATTAATAATTATATTTTTGATTTTTTTTTTGAAATGATCTACAAGTAGCGTGACAATGAAAATTTACATTATTTTATAAATTAAAAATGAGGATTTTTAGATGAATTATTAACTTTCATTTAGATTCGGGTTTCGGTTCGGGTTCGGGTAAAGAAAATCAGGTTTCGGTTCGGGTTCGGGTATAAAGAAATCGGGTTCGGGTTGTCAAAAATTCTTTAGTGCGGGTTCCGGTCGGTTTTCGGGTCGAATAAAATTTATTTGTCGGGTTCGGATCGAACCTCGGGTTGATTCAAAATTCACTTGTCGGGTTCGGGTCGGGTGACTCTACTATTCACACATTCATTTATTACTCATTCTCAGGTTTAATTTATTTATTTATTTATTTTAAAAATGTAATAATATTTACAAAAAAAAAAAGTGAGTAAACAATTAATTTTTCAGCTTCTATCAGCAATTTGACACTATTTAACTTTGAAAACAAAACAACGTACTTAAGTTTTAGTTTTTTGAGAAAGTTAGCGGCGATTTCCTTCTCAATAACTTTACATATTGTTTACAGGTGATAAGATCACAAAACATGCTGTAACTTTTGCTTGTAAATTACTCATATACACAAATTACATAGTGTTCCAACACACTGTAAATAGAAGCGTCTTAAATTGAGTCAGAAGTGTGTCTGAAATGTCAATTCAGACACATAAATGTCTGAAACACCTACGCATGCAAAATTTCAGACGCATGTGCTGTCTTAAATTAAGACACGTAAGTGTCTTTTTTATAAATGAGCTCAGATAAGTGTCTGAATAAGGTCGATATGTCTGAAATTAAGACATATAACATTTTCAGACACATAAAATTTCAGACATTTTACAATTTTATGCACTTAAAAATTCAGACATTACGAATTTCAGACACTTAGAAATTCAGATATTTGTATTACTTAACAAATTTTCCATATGGAATCTACTTTAAGTAGCATGCATATTATGTTTTAACATTTTTTTTAAACAAATAAAATTGACATTATTTTATGTAATATAAGTAGTTAACTTATTTAAAATACTTAGACACGGATCTTATTCTGTTAAAAATTAAAAAACAAAGTTAATTTTTATTTAAAATTCTCACATGTAATAAATCAAAAAAATATTAAGATAAACGAAGCATGTAACTTGTAGCTAAGAAAGCGAATTCGTAGCTAAACAATCTTAAACAATTTGCGCATAATTGATTTTTTTTTTCGCTTTTTAAAAATTATTTTATGTTTCCCTACACTTCAAAATGTAAAAGAGCATTTTTTTTTTTTTTTTTTTTTTTTTGGTTTTATGTACATAGTTTGTTTTCTTGCAAATACCAGTTAAAAAAAAAAAATCGTTTAAAATTCCTAGGCTACTATTTTTTCATATTTATTACGCATTTTACAAAAAAAAAAAAAAAAAAAAAAAAAAAAAAAAAAAAAAGAAACTCTAAACCTCTACACATGAAATTTAAGATAATATGTATTAAGCTTTACTTCTTATGAACAGATTTATTGCAAAGACATAAAACTTCAATTTGTTTTACGGATACTAGAATACATTTCGTTATACAAGCAGAGTACAGCGTGAGCACCGATGGCTTGATTGGGAAGACACTCGACTTTGAATCCAGTGGTTGTCAAGTCGATTCCCGCAGGGGGCAACGGGGACTATTATTGTAAAAATTATTAATATATATATTCTATGCTCTAGGAGATTTTAAAATCTATTTCTCACAGGTAAACAGTATAAAACGCATCTTCTTATTTATTTATTTATGAAAAATATTCACTTCAGACAGGATCAAAGATGGCGGAATTTCAGACGTTTCGAGTGTAAAACGGTGTGCCTTTTAAGACACTTTTTAGCATCTTAAAATTGAACACCCGTTTCAGACACAATTTTGTCTGAATTTCAGACACTTGTATTTACAGTGCAGAATTATAATGAATTCTCCGTTATAGTCTCCTTTATCCTCCTCTCCTTGCTTTTATTAGATTTTTTATCATGTTAATCATTCGAGTGCGTGAATCTTACATGCGGCTCTTGTTATGAAGACTAATGGAAGTATTCACCATTAACTTTGACTCCCGGTTCAACACAAAATCTTAAAAAGCGTCTACAGGCAGGGTACCGTTTTCCAGCAAAATTTGGCACACTGTTTCTCCCATCTAGCAATCAAAGATTTCATATAATCCTTGACTGGTTATTTTGACGTTAAAAATATCTGAAAATATCTATACCGCTAGATGGCAGAAACAACGCGTCAGAATTTTCTAAAAAATTGCACCCCGCCTTTATGCGCTTTTCAAATTTTTGTGTTACACCGGGAGTTGAAGCTATTGGTGAATAACAGCCTAAGATAAGAATCTATGAACATAATACGACAAAATATATATATATATATATATAATGATGAGCGGTGCACAAAGTATACACGCCCTGCTATTAGGAACACATTTTTTAGTGTCAATGTTCAGTAGTAAAAGTGATTAAATTTTTTTGGTTGAAAGAACACACAAATTCTACTGTAATAAAATTTCTTGTTATAGAGATTGATATTTAAACAGTGAGACACAAATAAGTACCTAATTCTTGAAGAACTGATAGATATTATATGTGACGTATGGCTGGCCTGAAATTTATCGGAATTTTCAAGTTTGGAATATTTTGTATATACATACTTTACAGAAAATCTCAAAATTATACGAATTATTCTTAAGTGTTCTGTCTGTTTTAGAAAATGAGAAAAAAACTTATTTATAATATTTAAGGTCACATATAGTAGTCAAACTATTATATTAATAGTTTTGTTCTTAATGCCCTGCTCCTTAAATATAATCTAAAATCAGTTACTTATCTAAATAATATTATGATTTAAGTAAAATTATATATTTTTTTAATAAAAAAAAGAAAAAAAAAGAAACAATCATTTGTTATCTTACTCAATTTCCAAATTAATACATCTCGTAAATTGGGGAATTTTTTATTAGTCTTACATAACGCATTTAGCCTATTTATCTGAAAATTAAAGATACAGCCTTTAATGACAAACATTTATTAATTTTTTTTTTTTTTTTTTTTTTTTTTGAGTGTTTTACTTGATAGTAAATGCAATTTTAGGCTAACTTTGGTGATGTTTATATCAGATAAAAGAGGATTTTACACAGAAATGTCAGTAACAGAGACACCTTTTCAATTGAAAAGTAGATTTTTTCATCTCTGTGTCCATTGGTAAATGGATTTGGTACAACTTCATTAAGTTCTGAAGGAGATTTAATCAGGGAACTTCTTGGTTTCTAGAATTCGTCCTACAACATAGCCAAATAGCGATACTCGTCATATGTTGTTACTTTCTAATTTTATGAAGCGGAAAACATATATAAATAAAATGGGCACAACTAGATGTTTTAAATATCCAAAATGCTGCATTTAAAAGTTAAGGCAAACCTCTTTTGAGTTAATGCGGAAATCTCTAAAATGAAAAGTCACATATTTATTATAGATATTTCTAAAACGGAAAATCATATACTACTGTAAAACAAAGGTGTACAACTACAGTTATAACAGCTTAAATACTAAGTTACGGCATTCATACAACTAATCCTTTTATATGTTATGCGAGATACTCATATGCATACCTTAGTGCTAATAAGATTACTCCTATGTATGTAAATGTTTTTATTATCATGTTTTCGCATTGTTAATAGTAACAAAAATCATAGAAAATTTGTAAGCAGATTTAATTTTACAAAATTGAATCCTTGAATTAGTACAATAAATTAGAATCAGTCTCGAGTTATTTTAATTATATATAGCATGGAAAATAGCACACAATTATATAAATAGTATTTAAATTTGAGTTAACTCATTTTAATTGTTATAATTATTTAAGGTTTCGCGTCATTTTATTATGCTATATGTAATTTGTGCTTATCATCAAATAAACTGTTAATCACATTTAAATTTTGTCTCTTTTGTGGCTGGTCATATAATATAACACACAGAATATATATATATATACTAGCGAGCTTCGCCCGCTAGCAGTTCACTATTTTTAAATGACTCACTATAATGAATGAATTCTCAAAATTGCATATTATCACTCATTAACACTATTCTTAAGAAAATAAATTTAAAAAAAATCATTTCTGATCGGTTAAAAACTCACTACGGGTCCCCACTGCCTTTGGAAGCGTAGACCCGTGCGCGCACTGCACTCAGCGCACGCGCATTCCTCAAATATCCTTATGAATTCTCATTATTCCAAGTTATTACTCAAAAACTTTCATTCTTAAGACAAGGAATTTTTTTTAATCATTTGTGATCGGGTAAAAACTCAAACCAGGTCTCCACTGCCTTCAGCAGCGAAGTCCCGTGCGGCGCTGTGATCGCTTATTCCTTCACCCTCCTTATGATTTCTCAAAATTCCAAGTTATTACTCATAAACTTTCATTCTTCAGAAAAGGAATTTTTTTTTAATCATTTGTGATCGGGTAAAAACTTAAGCCAGGTCCCCACTGCCTTTGGCAGCGAAAACCTGTGCGGCGCTGCCCGCGCGTATTCCTTCACCATCGTTATGATTGCTCAAAATTTCATGTTATTACTCATAATCTTTCATTCTTAAGAAAAGGAATTTTAAAAAAATCATTTATGATCGGATAAAAACTCACACCGGATCCCCACTGCCTTCGGCAGCGCAGACTCATGCACGTTGCGCGCAAATATTCCTTCTCAACTCAAACTTTTATTATTAAGAAAAGAAAACAAAAAAAAAAAATGATCATTTAGCATGGGGTAAAATGTCGCACCGTGTCCCCACTGCCTTCGGCAGCACAGTTCTAATACGCGCGCTGCACGCACATATTTCTTTCCCACCCTTCCTGCCCCTCCTAATTAACCTACATATACCAATTTTGAACGGTCCAACTCCATTTCTAACTTTCCGCCCCCCCCCCCTCCTGCTTCGTCTTCTATTCTATAAATTTATGCAGGTTATTCGATAATATAAAAGTATTTAAAATATCTTGCAAATGATGTGTAAAAAATAATTTAATCATGATTAGAATTTGAAATATTGAATATTTAATATATTACAGCGCTATCTAGCGGTAAACATTTCTGTAATCTACTGTTCAATTCTAAATCAACGAAGCTTTTAAATGATGTATTACTTATGTAATTATTTTAGTTAGTAGCTGAGATACAAAAGAAAACCTAATCAGGACACCTTAAAAAATGTAATCAGGTGAAAACTCTAATTCCACTTTCGATAACATAAAAGTACTTTAAAATATCATTCGAATAATGTATTAAAAATAATTTAATCATAATTAGAATTTTAAATATTGAATATTTAATATATTACAGTGCCATCTGGCGGTAGAAATTTCTGTAATCTATTGTTCAATTTCAAATCAACAAAGCTTTCAAATGATGTATTACTTATGAAATTATTTTAATTAGTACCTGAGATTCAAAAGGAAACCTAATCAAGACACTTTAAAACGTATAAATCAGGTGAAATCTCGGATCCCGCTTTCGATATTATAAAAGTACTTTAAAATGTCTTTCGAATGATGTATTAAAAATAATTTAATTAGAATTAGAATTTGAAATACTTAAATTTTAAAATATAATAGTGCCAATTAAAATATAAATTAAAATGTCATTTTTTTGTTTATTGACCGAAATCGATGACTATTGAAATGCAAGTTTGTCTTGTGAAGTGAGGACTGTATAGTAAATTTTGTGTGCGACATAGGAAAATTACAGTTTTTTGAAATTTGCAATTTTTAATCCCAATCAAAAAAACACGTGATCTCAGTCAGTAACACAGGAGGTAAAATCATTTCTTCTTCTATCTCTCCGAATGGGAGTTCCCTTGGTAACCCAAATATGAAGCATTGTAATACGATTCCATCGGCAAACGCGATAAGCTGGATTCAGAATCTTATGTAAAAGTACGGAGATGCAGAAGATTAAAAAAATTATAACTGATTCATTTTTTGAAATAATCTCTGAATCTTTTCAGATCTGTTTCGTGTAATCGAGATCTATATATATATATATATAAAAAGAAAGGTTTATATCTAAAAATTTTGAGTTATAAAATGTTTTGTGAAAAAAATCTACGTTTCGTAAAATCTAAAAATATGGATCGCTAATACTTATTTTGTTAAAATTTTTATATGGTTCGAAAGAGGATTAAATAACCTTTCAAAATATATCTGTTGTTAAGAAATGGGACAATTACTATTTCGTATAGCACGATTCAAAGAAGACGATCTAGAAAAAGAGAAATTTTGACCCTTTAAACACTTTTTTTTTAAATATAAAAAATCCGTATTTTTAAAAAAATGTGTACCAAAATTGGTAATAAATGCTCCTTCTCGTGGTACAGGCATATTTTCAATTTCTCAAACCGTTCAGGAGGGATAGCTTTACAAAAACCTGCAAAAATTTCCCTCTCTGCTTCTTCTTTTGAGAAACGCGCTGGAGTTTTTTGACTCGCTTTTTGATTAGACATAAGTCGACGTCTTAATTAATATCTCCGCTAATTATGGTCGCATCGCTTAGAAATTTATTTCGATTACGTGATGAAGAAATTCTGCGTCTGTCGACACCGGGATCGAGTCTCTCCGATCGATAGCCGCGGAGCTTTAGCTGTCAGAACGCGTTTTTCACAGACACACAGACAGACACACATATGGTCACAGATTTAATTAATAGTAGAGCTATATATATATACACACACACACATATATATATATAAGACTTATCTCGCAATCTAAAAGTATGACTTTTTTTTTCATAACTGAAAAACGTTTTTTTTTGGGGGGGTGGGGGGTGGGTGGGGGGGGACATATTAATATTTTGTATTTCAAGCAGTTATAATATCTAGTTCTTCACCTCTCTATAAAATTCTCGTTTACAGTATTTTTCAAGTTTTTCGAGATGGCTGTGTAATTGTTTGTTTGTATTTCTCCTGTTTTAGGAATGGTTAATCCTAGAATGTTCAAATTTATTCTTTATACTACTGAAACATTTAGTAGTGCGCCTCCTGGTTTGAGAATCAAACATAAGTGGCATCGAGCTCGTTATTGGAAGTTTGTGGGGTGTTTCCTGAGCCAGGCAAAGATTGTTGTTAATATTAATGACTTTTGATGCATCGAAAATATGTCTTCACTTAAATGTCCTTTATTGTGTGATCTCGTTCCTTCGTGAAGAATACAAATGTTGAGGGAATTTTACCGAAATACATTTAGGGATGAATTTCAGACCATCCGAGCTGTATACAGACATTAATCAGTCCTACCACCAAAACCTGTTTTAGACGTGGATGCAATAAGTAATAATATAGTATGTCACTCACACGACTTTCTTTTACCCTAAAATTTAATACTATAAATAGAGATAGGAGATTAAGGGTTAAGTTAACGAGTACTGTTATGTAAACCTTTGTTCAAACAATTCAACTTAGGCTATGGAGCTTTATTTAACAACTTTATTTGACAAATAATTCTATGTGAATGGGTCTTCCGCCCCACTCAACCCCCGTTTTATTATTGTACCTACATTTATATAGAATTCGAATCTGTTATTAAATTCAAAAGTTCATTTAAAATTATTGAGACAACGTCCACGACAACATTCCTTGAAACTTATCAATCTTGATCAAACGTTTCTACTAACAAACGCATTAACTTGAAAATAAAACATTTAGATAGCCAGAAATTATTTGCTTTTAATTTACTCTAACAGACACAGGCAAAGATCAAACTATAACACTTGATTTCGGTATTCAAGAAGCCTCAAAACATTTAAATATACAAGAAAACAATCGATGACTATTTAGCGTAAAAAAATACATTTTTTACCATATGGCTTTGAGGAATTAATTCAAATTCCTTAGCAGCTTTCCTGGACATGGTAAAATATTATATATAATATGGTATAATTATAGTAAAGCACTTCTAGTAACAAATAAAAATGAATGTTATACCTTAAATATTGGCAGCCTTGTATATCTACTGAATGTTATGTACACATCACATGGTGCACATAAATATAATTCTAAATTAATAACGCATGGCTCAACCTGAAGTACACTTCCATCAATTTTCAAGTATTGTCCCATTATAAACCAGTAATAATTATTATAAACCATTATAAACCAGTCCTATTGTAAACGAACAGCAAATGATTTCAACACCATATTCTACATTAAACATGTTTTTACGCATATAAAAAAATATATATTCGTTTCATTTGGTTTAGAGCAGTCTATAGATGCTAAACTGTACTTACCTTCAATTTCCACCATAGACGCAATGCATTTGAATTCTCTTGGGTGTCTCTGTAGATGAACAATTTGCTTGATCTCAAAGGAAACCTTAGTGTAGCATCTCTATATTATACACACTTAGAATACAAAGTTTGATCTTTCTGCTATAATTTGTTTTTTGAGATATGCTGATAACAGACAGACACATACACTCAGACAGCCATACAGACACACAGACAGACACAAAGACGGACACTTATACAGACACACAGATAGACACACACACAGACCAACCGCTAAAAATATGATTTTTAGATTTAGGGGACATCAAAACGTGTAAATATAATAAGAAATCAAATTCGAAAATTTGAAACCAAAACAATACTTTCTCTACCTTATGGGTAAGAGAAAATAAGTAATCTGTGTGTCTCTCACACGACTTTCTCTTACCCTCAAATTTAATACTATAAATACAGGTTGGAGATTAAAAGGTAATATAACGAGTACTCTTACATAAACCTAATTAAACAATTCAAATTAGGCTTCGGAAAAGCTTTATATGATAATGAGTTCTGTATGAGGGAGCAAGCTACCGCCCCCGCAACGACCCGTTTCCTTAATGCACCTACATTTATATAGAATTTAATTCTGTTATTAAAATTAAAAGTTTACTTAAAACTATACCGACACGTTTCACACGAAACATTCCTTGAAACTTATCAATCTTGATCAAACTTTTCCAGCAACAAATGTATATTAACATCAAAATGCAACATTTGTATCTTCTAAAATTATTCGTTCTTAAGTCACTCTAAGAGACACATACAAAGATTAAACGTTAAAAAATTGAGTAAGGTAATCAGGAAACCTCAAAACGTGTAAATATACAAAAAATAAGCGATGAATATTTAAAACATACATTTTTTACCATATCTCTTTGAGGAATTTAATTCCGAATATCTTTCCTGGAAATGGTAAAATATTATTAGTAAAGCACATCCACTATCAACAAAGAAGATATTTATCGCTTAAATATTTGCAGCCCTGCATATCTTTCGAAAATTATATACAAACTCAATGGTGCATCTAAATATAATTTTATAGTAATTATATATGGCCCAGCCTGAAATATACTTCCATCAATTTGCAACGATTGCCGCACTTTTATCTAGTTCTTTTGTGTAGCCGTGTAAACAACAGTCAATGATTTCCCTACCCTATTCTACATGCGACATGTTTTTATGCATATAAGAAATATATATTCGTTTAAATATGTTTAGTGCAGTCTATAAATGTTAAAATCTACTGGATATTTCCCCCATAGAAGTATTTGAATACTTTTAAGTGTCCCTGTACACGAACCATCTGCTTCATCTCAACGAATAACTTAGTGTAGCATCCCTATACGATACCGAATTTGGACTTTCTGCTACTATTTTTCTTGAGATATGCTGATAACACGCACACAGACACACAGACAGACCACAGACCGACCACAGACCATTCGCTAAAAACATTATTTTCGTATTCAGGGAAAAACAATACATTCTCTGCCTTATGGGTAAGAGCAAGTAAAAACGGTTTGCTGTCAAAATTTCACATATAAATGTGAAATTTTGACAGCAAACCGTTTTTACTTTACTTACCGTTTTGTCTCGTTTGTGGCAAGATGTGAATCTCAATATTTGTATATGACTTCAAGCTTTTAAGTTAGAAATAATCGTTATTTATTTATATCTAAAAATTATTTTAAAATTTAGTTATAAAAATATATATACTTATGTTTAATAGATATACAGGTATATCATGTGATAGCTACGTAAGATTTTCTTTTAATTTAATTTTATTAACATTCTCGGAAATTTAACAGCAGTTGCAATTAACTAGTCAAATTAGTTTTGCAAATTTTAATAAATATTTCTGTCAAATTATAAATAACAACATTTTTCTACTTTGTATTAGTCAAAACAATGTTACATTAAAATGTATAATTTTAATTAATTTTAATCATTTAATTAAAGTGTTAATTAATTAGAGTGAAAGTTCAATTAAATTCATCTCGACATGTTAACTGTCAAAACGAAGCATATTTATTCAAATGTAAAAAGTAAAAAAGTCTTTATGGTTAAAATCGAAAAATCAATATTTTCCTCAAAACTTAGCCTGTGGAAACATTTAATCAAAATATGTAAATTTTCTTCCTTTTATCCGCTTTAAATGTATGTTTTGAATTTCAAAATAATTACAAATTATAAAATTATAAACTATATAAATGAAAGTTTGAGTTATCATGTTATAAATTTACCAGATTTATAAATATTGAAAAGTATTTCTAAATGTAGTATTAAAAACCTATTTACTTTTAATTTTGAAATGCTTTGTTTGTGTAACTTTGATGATGGATCCCAATGGCAATTTAAATTAGAACAAAGTCTAGGTATTTCATTTAGTTTAGTTTGTTGGACTTTAAAACTGTGTTTATAATTAGATAAGAAGTCAGAATTAAAACAAATTAGCAAAATTTAGAGGGTGCTCACACATTTTTGTAACGATTTTGACTTTCTTCTTGAATTGAAACCTAAAGTCTTAAAATAAAAACATGAGTGACATCAAACTGTAATAGGGCTTAACTATCTTCTTCAGTATTAAAAGTATTTTTTGCTTTAACACGTTCATGCCGGCGCATTTTGTTTACATAGTCTTCTTAAATGCATCCGAGCACTGGCCAATAATTCCGATATCAAATCAATAAATCCTTGTTGAATCATGTTCTTAGAGAGACTAAAAACATGTTCGACATGGATTTACAGGGTGGTCCGAAAAACATGATATAAATTGTATTTTATGTTTCTGATTTCAAATGTATTGATGCAAATATAGTTCTTCCATATTATAATAGCACATATAGTGACATTTCAGTTGAATGCTTAATTACAGGAAATAAAGAATAAGCAATATACAATCACGAACCTTTTAAGATCGATTATATATTGTAAGAAAATTTTATGAGAATAACCGATGTAATGTCCCCGTTCGAAGGGCATGTCGTTCAGAGTTCAAAACGAAAAGGACGCTTAGCGAAGAGATAATCACGCAGTAAGTTATAGCACTCTAAAGTCGCAGTGATTTTTAAGCCATCAGATGACTGATGTAATCTCCCACTGATTTTCATTGTTTACATGTTGATGGACAGATATGAATCTACAGGGAATGTTTAGGAAGGAAAAAAAAAGGCATCGGGACGAAAATCAGCAGTTGTTACTGTCGACATCAAGGAGCCTGCACGCGCATACTTTGAGGATCAGCCAACCACGTCCACTCGACAGGTGACCCTACAATTAAGCATACCCAAAACATCATTACAAAGGCTAATGAAAGCAGTAGGATTGTGTCCATAAAAGATCCAAATGTGACAGCCGCTAAAGGGGGGGGGGGATGCTGTGCAGCGGAGAGATTTCGCAAACCACATAATCGAGGAACTTAAAAATGGTTCCATCAGTTAATACAAGATCTGGTTCAGTGATGAGACCCATTTTCAGTTGAATGGTTTCGTGAACAAACAAAACTGGTGCCACTGAGGTACGGAAAATTCTCATCTCAGCGCCATCTCTTCACTGCATCCACAAAGGGTCATGGAGTGGTGTGCCATATCGTCGAAGCAGATAATTGGTCCGATATTTATTGATGGTGTGGTCACAATTAATTAAGTCTAAAATCGTAATTAAGTCTAATTAATTAAGTCTAAAATCGTACCTCATGTTTTAAAAGGAAATCGAACCCAACAAAAAGCTATCGTAAAACCTTTAAACACCTTTGTAGGAACTGTGGACAATAATATAAAATCTGATTTAAAGCTAATCAAAATAAAAAACATGATGTTCCACGTCTAACCCCGAAACATGTTTCTTTTGCATAGAGACTATGTCCAGATTGTTGTATGAAAATTATCTGAGAGGTGCAAAATGGAAAGATATAATTAATATTGATGAGGCGTGTATATTATTATGTGTTTTCATCAGAAAAAAAAAACGATTAACATGCGAAAAAAAAAAAGACTTAAAATGTTGGTTCAGAGAAAACAAGGAAAGTTTTGCTAACTTTTTTTTTAAATAGTTATTCGTGAATTTACTTATAACGGAAAACTTAAAATAAGTAAACTAGAAAAGATGTCATAATTAACTCGAATTACTATCAGAAATATGTTTTAACACCTATTTTCAAAGAAGAAATTCCATCTTCTAACCCAAGCAATCTTCACTTTGTTTTATATTTGTTTTCCAAAAATAAGAAATAAAACTGAAATTGAAGCTATTTCCTTTAAATACACCCCACCCAATTACCTTGACGTGTCTCTTACGGGTTGTTGTACATTTGGACTTTTAAAACAAGCTCTTTAAAAGCTGTACCCGAAAACATTGGATTGATTATGGAAGATCGTAGAAGAGGAGTAGAATAAATTCAACCTCGATGTTTTAATAAATGCTCTGTTATCAATGAAATCAAGATTTAATACGATAGTTTAACAAAAGGGCTATCAGACTGAAGATATCAGAAAGTAAAATTATTATATTGGGTTATATATATATATATATATATATATATATATATATATATATATATATATATATATATATATATATATATATATATATATATATATATATATATATATAATATATATAATATATATATATATATATATTGCAAAATCGTTACAATAACGTGTGAACATCCTCTGCAATATTACGTTTGGACAAATATTGTACATATTCCTTTGTCATGTTACTAAATTGCAAAAAGAAACACTAAATAAACAAAATATTTCATGAAAAAAAAAACTATTTTAATTAACTAAGAAACTCATTAACAAAACAGCTTAAGGAAGGTCTTTTTTCGTTTTTGATATTTTATGAAAAAAATAATTTTTATTTTATTTTTTCATTCATATATAAATAAATGTATATATGTATATACATATATATATATTCGGATATATTAAGAAGTATGATGGGAAAATACTCGAAGATAATCTCAAGTTGTGTTATTGAATTATTATTATTATATTTTTTTTACTATGTTAAACTTATATATAAAATATGATACGTATCGATTTTAATCCATACATATACACTGTAAAAACTTCTGTCAAAATCGCAAATTTCTGTAATTTTCTTACAGAATTTTTTTTTTCGAAAATTATTCAAATTTAGTTTAAAACTACGTCTCAATCTTTCAAAAGAAACATTTTTATTCTGTGGAGAGTTTAACCATCAAGCAATTATATTAATTTCATCTGGTGGTTACATTTCTTTTTCACTTTTGCATACGAAAAAATGATATCAAAGCAGGATAAAAAAGAACTACGAAACACAATTAATTGTACTTACGTAGCTGTTAAGTATCATTGTCGACTTTGGTAGACTGTTTCTATCCCCAAACAGACGATAGAAAGTGAGTAAAGATCGAAAATAAGTTTAGAACATGAGTTGAAGCTCCGGTCTCCCAGGACCTAAACCCTAGTCCTGTCATCGGGGCTACACACGTATGCAAAATTTTAGCTCAATAGAAAGATAAAAAATTAGTTAAACAAATTTTGCACTTAATGTAAAGGCCAAGGTGCTCAACATTAAGTCTGATACTATTTCAGCATGCATTCTCATCAGCGTTATAACAAATGTATGCAAAATTTGAGCTCAGTCAGCTATATAGTGGGTGAATATTTAATTATTACATTTTACTAACACACATAAACATATTTCCAGCATTAAAAAAAAAAAAAAAATTAAATAAAAGCATATAAACAAAAACATGTAAAATACCATTTGAAGTCTTTTTATCAACAATGCCTAGTGCGTCAATTTTTTCATGTTGTTCAAGTTTATATCATCTTATGGAGAAAATATTGACCCGTTAAGACATTACGACTTGAAATTGAATAGAATGTGATTTCTAGCAATGTTCTTTCTTTCTTTTTCCTGTAAGTCGTATTACAGAAAAAATGCTTTACAAGAAATATTTTCAATATTATATAACTATAACATTAACATAACCATAAAATTAAATATATGTCTGGGCTTTTAGTTTAAAAATAAGCATTGATTATTAAAAAGTCAAATTTAAACTACATATTTCCATTATTAAATAAAGTCGTCTGAAATGACAGTTAAAAATACATTTTGAAATTTCTTTTACACAGAAGTGTTTTTATATAAAATAAAATTCCCTAACAAAACATTCAAGTAGAAATTTAAATCAATTTTTAAAAACTAAAAATGCATATGAATCTAAACATAAAGAAAAATAATCATCGTTCGCATGTTTTTATCCCTCATGTATTATTTTTATCTTTTTCCTTTTCTTTATATCATTTTCATGCATATATTTCTTTTTTAATTAAAAATAAAATCCGTTTGTGGTTTTCATTTAATTCATGTACCATTAAGAAGGCAATCTGAACACGCTTTAGTGAATTCTCATATAAAAATACATTTTATGAGTAACTGAATTTCTTTCTTTCTTTTTTTTTTTTTTTTTTTTTTTTTTTTTTTTTTTGTTACAAAGAAATATGGGTAAATTGTAGATTCAAAATATGTTTTCTGTAAACTTTCTTTCCATGAAACAATTCACCGTTTATAGAAATCATACGGTTTCATATTAAGCTGTATTTTTTTGTTCAAATTCGTAAGAAAGTAAATATTTGTGGATGTAAAGAGAAGGAATAATGAAAGTAATTTATCATAGAAACTGAAAATATGTTCGTCATTGTTGTTATTTAATTCCCTGTAAAGTAGCTATTTGTTCAAGCATTTTTAATATTATTTAAAGTATTAAAACGTAGTTAAATAATACTAAAATATCGCATATAACTTGTATTTGTATCTTTAGGTATTATAAATATGTACAAATACAAAATTTCTGGAAAATAAAGAAACAATACTTTGCGCATGAATTCTTGATATAATTCGTGAGCTTATATCGTATGTGTACAAAACTCTAAATTGCTTTAAATTCTTTTAAAATATACAAAAGTCTTCATGGAGCAGTTCAGTGAGCTTCATATCATGAGCTCATGAGCTAAAATGACCTAAGTTGACAAAGATTTACTGTTGAAATTATAAACGTTATTTTCAACGGTGCATAAATCGTTGCATGCTAATACACATGAACAGTTACTTTCGTTCCTTTCTAATGGTTATGTTTCTTTATCCATTCTCATTCAGATAATATGATTTTAATTAAAATTATTGTAAATTAATTTACCACAAATTAAAACTATACGATAACGAATATAATGAAGATAATGTAGAAATTAAAAATAATAATAACTTTACAAATTTAAATTTATATATATATATATATATTATTTTTAATGATTCGATTAGTGAATTGTTAAGTAGAGCTAAACAAAATATTTCACTATTTAAAATTTAAAATAATTTATGGTATTTAATAAATTTTTATTCTTTGCATTATTTATAAAATAAAATTGACAAAAGACTTTATATATATATATACATATATATATATTCTAAAAAAATCTAAAATCTGTAAAATCTAAAAATTTTAATTAATGCTACTTTTCCTCTAGTGAAAAATGCTATTGTACCTCGTATTAAATTGCTCTACATTAAAATACATTTTTTATGTAATTATATCAGTTAGTCCTATACAGTTTTTATATCATATATATATAAATATTCATGTGTGTGTGTGTGTAAAAGAAAAAAAAACTCAGTAAACTAAAAAAAATTATATTTAGTTTTGGTAGAGCTTCATAATGCAAATTTATGTAACATTAAAATTTAAAATGATTTTGGAGAAGTATGATTAGACCAGTTTAAAATTATCATTTAAAAATGAAAATGAAATAACTTCATTAAAAATATATATATATATATATTTTTCCAATGTAAAATAACTGAAATGATTGAAACTGAGAGTGAAATATTCTATTTTAAAATCTAGATGAGTTTTCTGCCGAGATTGCATAACGACACAACAAATATGTTTCTTTTGCAAGATTATCTAGCAACGCTGTTAAAAGAAGTCGAGAAGCTTTGAGAAACTTTTAGAAATGTAATTTAGTTTATGCTTCTCGTTTTTCCTATAAACATTTCCTGACATCTAATATAAAACTTATCTTCCTAACTCCCTTTTACCGAGTTATTATTACTTTTCTATATCTAAACCTTTTTATATTTCAGTGTTATATTACTTTTCAAAATTCATGCTCATAATCCTTTGTTTGCTCATTCAATTTATGTAAAAATATTTTTATACAGTCTGTGTATTTTCTAAAATAATTATGTTTAGAAAAAAAAAAAAAAAAAAAGGTGAATATATATATAATTTTTAAAAGTTAAATTTCATCATTTATGGATGAAGAAATAATAAAATAATAATAACACTAATAAAATAATTCCTCTTATGTTTAATAAAATAAAAAATAAATAAAAAATAGAAACTATATGTAAGTGTCGAGGATTCCCCGTTCACTCTTCTCTTTCCAGAACAACTGACATCCGCCAGAAGAAAGTGACGCTCGCCTAGTTGAAATCTTTTGATTGCGTCACTCATTCGTTTTTAAATGTGAAGTATGCGATAGATGTGTTTTAGAATCAGAACAGAAAAGGACCTTGAAGAGTAATGGGGCCACTAGAAAAGCGGTTTGTTTACAGACCTAGAAAAATAACTTTTAAAAACTCTCAGAACTTATAACTTTAATGTTAAGAATTAGTTTAATATCAACTTCCAAATAATATTTTTTGTGTGTGTGTACTCGTTTCATGTATGTTAGCCAAGTATTAATGTGTGTGTTCTCGTCAAGCAGTGCTCTTTGTTCGCCGACTCTTTATTAACGGATATACTTTATTCATAGCTTGCCAACTTCCACACCCGGACCCACTGCGCTAGAAGCTTTCAGGTGAGATCCATCCTTATTTTTTAGTTAAGAAGTTTATATAGCAAATAAGTTTATTTTAGAAGAATATATGACTAGGTTAGGATTGAGAAATGTTTTGTTAGGTAGTTCAAGAATGCTGTAAATGCTCTGTAAGACATAGAATTAAGATTTAAATCAGAAGTAAGAATTCGTTGCAGCAATAAACTTTTGCCATTCCAGCCGTAGGTTGTGGTTCAGCTAATTAAATATCCATATCCATTATAGATTATTGAAAAGATAATAAGTATAAAATTTTAAATTTTGTATCTATCATGGCTAATAATTTAGTGATTGCTAGAAAAGAGAGAGCTGTCATAAGAGACAGTATTAACGAATTCATTAATAATATAGAAGCATTATGTAACGACATAAATCCTAATGTTGTGGTTTTAGAAGAAACACTTGAATTAATTGAAGCGACTACAGTACTAAAAATTAAAGATCCGGAGATAAAAACTTTAACTCAAGAAGTTCAATTAGAAGCCGAATTAGAAGCGGCAAATGAATACCGCGAGAAAATACTTACTTGGCGATTTCGAACCAACAGAAAATTAAAAGAACTAAAGAAAAGTGAAACAAATGTTTCAGTAGAAACCGAAACAAGACCTATTTTAAAAGAGGCAATGCGCATCAAATTAGCAAAGCTGGATTTTGCTAAATTTACCGGGAACGCTGCTGAATGGCTGACTTTTTGGTCGTCATTCGAAACGGCTATTCATAATAATGAAAGTTTAGATAATGTAGATAAATTCAATTATTTGATATAATTTTTAGCACCTGATCGCTTGAAATGTATTGAAGGTCTCTCTGTTACCGCGAGTAATTTTATAAAGGTAATAGATATTTTAAAACAAAGGTATGGAAAAGACCTCTTACTGAATGTACATTTGAATAAATTATTAAATATTGCCCCACTAAAACATTCAAGTGACATTAAATCGCTCAGAAAATTTACGATGACATACAGATTAACATTAGGAGTTTAGAGTCATTAGATGTTTCTTTAGATAGCTACGGCAGTTTATTGTTACAGATATTACTAAAACTCTAAAGATTTAGCATTACAATTTAATATGGAATTTCATGGTGCTAATTACGGTGTAAATGATATATTATCTTTCTTAAATAAACAACTCGTATCGTGAGAAAGCTTAATAACTAGCAGACAAGATGATTGCGGCGCCAGCCATTTCTCCCCTAGAGCTCAAAGGTTAAATAATCAAAATCGTAGAGATGTTTTTTCCCCCGCGTTAATAAATTTGATACTCAGAACCGGAAACTGCCTACTGCTTGTGATTTATTAAATGAGAATAAAAATGATATGTGTAATATTTGCTCCGAATCGCATTTAAGTAATAAATGTGTCAAAGCTCGTAATTTACCATTTGATGAAAGAGTTAATCTATTGCGTAAGAAAGGCTTTCTTATTTATGTTTTCAGCCTTCGTATCTAGCTAGATACTGTGTATCAAAAACTTTATGCAAGTTATGTAATCCTATGCATTCAGAAATAATGTGAATGGAAATATAGATTTGAAACAGGAAATAAATAACTACGAAAGAAATGATCAATCTAAATCGGCCTTACCGAATCATAATTTACAAGCGAATGTTTATTATCAGACGTTAATAGTAGCAATTTCTAACAGTGATGATAGCAAATCATCATATCTTCGGCTAATTATTGACTCCGGATCTCATAATAGTTACATCAGTAAGTTTGCAGCTGATAAGTTAAAATCAAAAAGAGTGAATAAAGAAACAATCAGACATGGAATTTTTGGAGGCATGGAAATGTCAGCTGAACATAATCGTTATGAATTTACGATCGGGAGTTTAGATAATAAGCTTAAGTGTAAAATACAAGCACTAGATCAAGAAAAAATATGTACAGGCGTGAATTTATGTCACGATGATAAATTATTAAAACTCTTAGAAAAGGAAGGTGTATATTTATCAGATGTCCCTAGAAATAATAAATATTGTTTATACCAGAAAATTCCAGACGAAGTATATATACTTTTGGGAGCTGATATGTCCGCTAAACTATTCACAGATGACATAAAATATTTTCCAAAATTGGGATTAACTACATTTAGAACTAAATTGGGTTGGATCATTTTGGGCAAGACAGAGGGTCACAAGAGTGAGCAGGACAATTTTTTAGCGGTTCGTTGTCATTACATGTGTCGAACGCCAATTTATCACCCAACTGTTTTAATTTTTTTTTTTTTTTTTTACATTGTATTTACTTAAGGGTATACATAAGTCAGATAGCATCCTTTCTTTTTTTTCTGAGGTTATTCTATGGGATTTTTGTCGCTTCGTTTTAGAAAAATATCTTATTCAAAAACAAAGTTTTACAATTTTTTTTTCTTATATTACTCTTTGAATATGTCCCCTTTTAGCTTGGTGAGCATTTTTTTGAAAAAATAAATCTAAATATTTCGTTTAGAGATCCAAACTTAGAGCCCTAAAGTTATTTATTGAGATAAAATGTTTATTTATTTTTTATTTATTTATTTTTATTTATTCATTTATTTATTTATTCTATTTTATTTTCTTTTTGTCAAAAAATTGCTCACTAAGCTAAAAGGCGATATATTCCAAGAGTATTAAACAAAAAACGGAATTCTAGAAACTTCATTTTTGAATGAGATAGCATTGTAAAATGCATAACATTTTAGAAAAGTAAGAGCAAATCTGAGTATGTATGGCCTGAATATATATAAACTTTCCAGAAACAATGATAGAACAAAAAATGAAGATAAGGGAACAGTTAGTGAAAAAAAAATCTTATTTTCTTTGCAGTGGTGGATTCAGCTTGCGTTAGTATAAAAATTTTTGAGGTAAGATCCGTTTACACGATAAAATACCAATACCATATGACAAAACATTAATTAAATGCTGTAAAATTAGGGAGATAACTCATTGCAAAACATGCGAGTAAACCTTTCCTTCCGATTGTCACAGATAAAAAGGTTTAAATAAGTAAAACAATTTAAATAAGTTCAATGACACTAAGTAGTTCGAAAAGATGAAAGATCAATGCGAGGATTTTATTTCTCTTTTAAAAAAGGAAATAATTAAATAATTACTGTTGTTAAGTTCGAGAAATAACTAAAATTTTCTAAATAACTTAAATTTAATTTCGAAAAGTACATTTCTCTAAAGCATATATAAATAAACAAATTATCACTTGATAATAATAATAATAATAATAATAAATTTTTATTCTTAGTAACTTTTTTTTTAAGATATTGATTATAGATATCTCCAGTACGTAAATGTACATATACATACATACATACATATATATATATATATATATGTGTGTGCGTGTATATAACATCGTTTGTCCTGAGTGAGTATATGACTGCGTAAGTGAGTGATTCATCAACGCCCGGCCGAAACACCTGGATCTAGAATAGAGTGACCATATTTTTTTACTTGAATTTGTGGACAAAGATGGCGGTGTCCTCGAATTTCGAGGACAAAAAAATAAAAAAATAATTAAATCACCTTAAATTGTAAAATTTTATTAATTTTTATGTATAAAGCACCTTATTTCAGCCTATTTATTATACGTATAATAAATTACTCTAATAAAACATTAATAACTTTATAACCGGCGTCCCCAAATGTGTTGTAATTTTTTGGGGACGAAGGTAGTTTGTCCTCGAAATTCGTGCTTGTCCTCGAGATTCGAGGACATATGGTCAGCCTAATCTAGAAGCATGAAATTTTGTGACAATGTTCACTCTATTACGTAGATATCCACTAAGAAGCGATTTTACAAAATTCCCCCCTAAAGGTGGGGGGAAGGGGGAGGTGAAGACTTGAATTCACAAAATCCTTCATACCTCAAACAAAAAAAAAACAGCTATCTGTAAAAGTTTTGCTTTAAAATATAGCTATCACAAACATCTAAAACCAATTTCTGGAATTTCAGAAATTCGGTACTGAAGGGGGAGAAGGGTGCAAAACATGATTTCACATAATCCTATATACCTCAAAAAAAAAAAAAAAAAAAAAAAAAAAAAAAAAACAGATATATGTAAAAATTTTGCTCAGAAAAGAAAAACAACCTAATTACTGGAATTTTCAAAAATTCGCCCCAAGCGGGGCGGGTGGCTATGGGGCAAAAAAATAGAAATGCAGTTAGACCATTCGAAATCGGTAAAGGTAGATTTTAGAGGCCTGCAAATCGAATGAGGATACTTTCGAAAGTGTAAAAAAGATAAATAAAGTGTTAGATCGTTCAAAATTGGTGCATAGAGGTTTTTTATATCTACGAATCGATTGCGGATATTTTCGAATTTGTAAATTTATTAAGATGGGCAAAAAAATAATAAGAAGAGTTAGAACGATGAAAATTAGTACTATTAGGTTTTAAGGCCTGATAAATCGATTGCAGACATTTTCAAAAATGTAGAATTATTACGAGGGGCGGAAGGGGTACAGAGCAGAAATAAAGAAATTCTGATAGAACGTTGGAAATTAGTATCATTAGGTTTAAAAGGCCAAGAAAACGATTGCGGATATTTTTGAAAGTGTAAGGTAATTGGGAAGGGGGGGGGAGGAGGGAACACGCAAACTGTGCGCGTGTGTATACGCTGCCACAGTCAGCAGGGGTACGAACCGATTATTCTACCGATAAGATTTTTTTTCTTTTTTTTTTTTTTTTTTTGTATTTTATATTTATGTTTTTCACTTACGGCAATATGGTGATTCCTTAAAAGCTTCGAACAAAAATGCGCACGTACAGAGCACAATGGTCTGCGCTGCCAAAGGCAGTTAGGACCCGGATCGACATTTTTCACGATCAGATTTTTTTTCTCTCTTTTTTTTTTTTTCTCATGATAAAAATTAAAGTAATTTTGAGGGTTCAATAATTATAAGTATTCATTTAAAAATAGTGACCAACATATTGGGCGTAGCCTGCTAGTATATATACATATATATGCACACACACATATATCTATAAATGTGTTATGAAAACCTTTCGAAACATTGCAGAAGAAGAAATGATATATTACACGAAGAATAGAAAAATAAAAAAAATGGGATCAATGTGACATTGGTACAATTTTTAAGGGATCACACATTATAATTTAATTTCTTAAAAAATATAGCTTAATGTATAATGTTCAATATCATTCTATTTTTTTTATTTACGAAAATATTAAAAAAATATTCTAACTTATCAAGGGTTGGATTGCAATTAAACATAATGACATCTTTATACAATCTTATATTAAAAAAAGTCTAAAATTTTAAAGTATTAAAACAAACCTAACGTCATCTACACATGTAAATAAGCTATAAACAGGTTATGTTAAAACTAAAATTTTCAAATTATTACTTGTGTGAAATTTGAATTGTAACATGCATTATTGTCGGAATTTAGCTAACAAAAACACGCAAAATGCGTTTTCAAATATTGTAAATTTTATTTTTTTATGTAGATATATACTACTGATAATCAGAAAAAAAATCTCCCTATTGCAAAAATCGGAATAAAAATTAAATTGTGAAAGAAATATCTCTTTAACAAATTGTTTTCATCAAAGTAAATTTAAAATTTGCATTTCTGAATGCAAAAAATATATTCTTAAAAATCTTTCGATATCATATATATATATATATATCTTAAACCTACTTAGAAAGCTACTGTGCTCAATTAAAAAATTTTAGCAAAGTTTAATGCATTAAATTAGTCTAAAATTCTCGTTTAAGCGATTAAATTTCCATTAAAGCTTATCCTAATAGCTGCAATAAAATTTAATCTTTTTAAAAGATCGCTGTAATCTTCTTCTCATTACATCAGTAATTTAGATTTTAAGTTCCTTCTGCAGATGAATACAAAAAAAGTAAAACTCTTTTAAAATAAAAAAATTCTTTACGGGAAAATATATCGCCGTTTACAGTTGAATTAATTCGGATGTCATTTACAATTCTAGACTAACATAAATAAATGTGTTAAAATATTTCTAAGAAATTATGCAAGGCAGTGTAACTTTCAATGCACCATTTAGTTTTGAATGGAGGTGATTACTTAACATGTGATCTATCCACTTCTTCATTTGTAATTTTGGAGATTTCCGGAATTGGTATTTTATTTGGCCATAATGAATTATCAGGAAAGTTTGAATGTAAGGAACCTATGGAGCTTAAAATGATTTTCGGAAAATCTAGTTCATTTTTTCAAATAAATACAAACGTAGTGTTTATGCTAAAAGACAGTTTTCATTTTAATGTGGCAGAAGTTTATTATGATTTATAAAACATTCACATTAAAATCATAAACGAAAGGAAATTACTAATGCATATATAATTTTCTTAATAAATGTCAGATTACAGTTGCATTTTTACTATATGTAATTTAAAATTATTCAAAAATTTTCAATAAACTTTTTAGATATTAAAATTGATTAAATTAGGAACTTTTAATGTTAATTAATAAACAGAAATTTTTAATTGCGTTTAATAAATATTCGATAAATTTGCATAAAATCATTAATTTATTTAATGTTGAAATTTATGAAATTGTTCCATTATTTGCTTGAATGTATAAAATACTTTTAAGTTACGTATAATAAAAATATAAATTTCTTAAAATGAATGTAATTCTTCTTCTTCTTCTTCTTCAAGGATTAGGCTGGGAGCCTGTTCCGACTTCTTGGTCTAGCCCCCGTTTTCTCGGTCTGCAGTGGTCTCGCTTGTTCCTTTGAATGCTGTAGAAGGCAGCTCTCGGTAGTCATCCGCGAGTCATACATTGGACCTGATTTTTCCAGTTAGTGCGGTATTTATTTTTCTTATCTAAGAGGCTAAAAACTTTTAATTAACTTTTAATATCTTTATTTCTGATTTTGTCCATAATTGTGTAGCCCTTTAGAGATCGTAAGAACCGTAGCTCTGCTACCCGAATTATGCTTCTATCGTGGGTACTCAGGGTCCATACAGCAAATTGGGCACTGCCATAACCTTATAAATTTTCAGCTGTATCTTTACTTTCTCTTACCCGTAGTGTCGAGAAAGTATTGTTTTAGGGTCAAATTTTCGAACGTGAGTTTTTGTTATATTTGCATGTTCTGAGGTCCCCTGAATACGAAAATCATGTTTTTAGCAAATGGTCTGTGTGTCTGTTATCAGCATATCTCAAGAACAAATAGTAGCAGAAATTCCAAACTCGGTATTCTAAATGTGTATCATATAGGGATGCTACAATAAGCTTTTCGTTGAGATGAAGAAAATGGTTCGTGTACAGGTGTCAAAAAGGCGTTGGAATTCGTATAGCTTTTTTGGTGAATCTCTATCATAGACAAAGGTGATATCACATCCCAGATATGTGATGTGTTGTATTTGTTCGATGATTTTATTATCAGTAATGATTTTCGCTCTTGCTGGTCTTTTGCCTTTAAATGCCATTATTTTCGTTTTTGAAATGAATATTTTCGTATTATAGTCTCGGCATATTTTATGAAGTATATAGTCAGATCTTTGAAGGTTATATTCATTTGAATGAATTATGATCTGGTCATCTGCAAATAATAGTTTATGAGCAAACAGTATACGCAAACAGTAGTGTATTAACACAAGTTGACATATTCAAATGTATGCTAGCATTTATTGATAATTTTTACGTTCGTATAATGTCATCAGTATAAATATTGGAGAAGGTTGGGAATAGATAACATCCTTTTCTAACTCCTTGGTTTGTTTCTACTTTCTCCGTATCAGTTAGTATTTTGGTGTTTGGTATAGGTATTGACATGCTTGAATTAAATGTCCTGGGATTCATCTGTTTTTCATTGAAGTTCATAACCTTTCTCTATCAATACGATCACACACATTTAACAATTTTGACAATAGTTGCACCAATTGTGACAACCGAAAATTATATTTATTTATTTTATTTTACTTAATTATTTATTTATTTTATTATTATTGTTATTATTATTATTATTAAAAATAAGGTGAAAATCAAAATTTTGTATTTCATATTTTTCAACTGTTTAACAATGACGTATCCTAAAGATAAGGGCGCCGTTACATACTACAAATAACGACATATTTATCAAAATATTCATTTCCAATCACCTTATATGCGTCAATTAAGTCCCACGTGTGTCACGCTATGGGCAATTGGCGACTATCAATGCCCGGTCTGGAGACATGCCATCACAATTTTTATCCTTCACGGAGTGTCTGGCTTCTTTTTTTCGGTGATTCCGAGGTCGAAGTACTCGGAGCCAAACTACGAAATCATTATAATCACAAATAACATGTTATTAACTAAATTTAAATATTTACCATTTGTTTTGCTAAATCTGATTTAATGAAGTAATTTGTTAAAGTCTAGGTTTTTTAAACATTAATTTCATATTTATGTTTTCATAATTAGTATTACACTACTCGTAAATGTAATATATTTAATGTGCTATTATTTCTTTGGAAAATAATACATGGATAAAGAAAAAAATACCCTAAATTGTTTTCTTAAAAGTCTCTTCCTCATAATTTTATTTATTTATTTATTTACTTTTATAATTAAAAAATGAGCAATCATACAGAAATAGATTTGTTTCTTTAACATATTATTTATCAGTTCTCATTCAGTAATTTAAAAGCAATGAAGCTAAAATATAATATTTACATATCCAAAACAATTTATCAACTGAAATAAGCTTTCGGGAAATGCTTATCAAATCTTTCCGCCAAAGGGGACATAATATTTACAATTCTCCACTTTCTTAATCGCCTCTGAAGTGAATATATTTAAAGTTAAAAACAGATTTTCACATTATAAATGATTTACATGGCATTCAAACAATCATAACTTATCGCATTCAAAATGCTAAGTTGCACAGAGCAATCAGTTTATGTCATCAGAATTAGGGATTTCATTTTTAAAAGTGATTTACGTTGTAAATTATTGTTTTCTTTAACTCGAAAGTTTTAATTTTAAAATAAATCTTATTCTTAGAATGTATTTTATTGCCAGAAGTCAATTGAGTCTTTGAGCAATTTTTTAACAGATAAATTTATTATTTTAAAATAGAATTAATGTTTTACATGAAAGACAAAAATATAAAATATAAAATTGTTTGTATCGTCTGTGAATGATAAAATATATTATTATTTTAAGGAACAGTAAAGTATATAAATATATAATATATCCCTTTTAGTGAATAAATTAAAAACCTAATATAGAAGTATCACATGAGGTTAAAAGTAACACAAGAGAACCAGGATGCAACCAAGAAGTCCATTAGAATTTTTTAAAGGACAATTGAATATATTTCTTTTTCTTGTGTTAAAAGTAACACAAGAGAACCAGGATGCAACCAAGAAGTCCATTAGAATTTTTTAAAGGACAATTGAATATATTTCTTTTTTCTTTAAATAGAGTTCTGTATCGTATTTTAAATAGTCCAATGTATCTGTTTAATACTAAAACTTTTTTTTTTTTTTTTTTTTTTTTTTTTTTATTATATATATATATATATTATATATATATATTTTTTTTTATAAGTTATTGTTTTCCTGTCCTTTTATCAATTCCTGTGTCAACCTCTATGCCGATGAAAGATGGAATTGATGATTTGAAATACGCTCATATCAAATGTGAAGAAAAGGTTTTAAAGGCAATAGTGGATACTGGAGCACAAATTTCAGTCTTACGTGCAGATTTGGTCGATACCGACTTTGGAGAAGGGGATGGAACAATCCAAACTATTTCGGCTTTCGGTGAAAAAGAAGTAGCTGCTCTAAAGATTTTTGACCTAAAGATAGATGATGGGAAACTCGGCAATGTACCTGTAACTTGTGCAGTGTCGAAGAAACTTGTGAATGATATGCTAATTTGTTCAACTGCTTATGAAGTTTTAATGGAGAATGTAGAATTAAATGGATGTATGAATCATGTACTTGCAAAATTAAATGAGAGTATTGAAAAAGAAAATCAGGAAGAACATGATGGAAAGAAAAACATCTCAACGTCCCTTCAACTTAATGCTGAGTTTACCAATGATGAAAGCAATGGAAATAAAGAAAATTTTATAAAATTACAATTAGATGATGAAGATTTAAAGAAATCCTGGTCTTATGCCGAAAATGGGAAGAATTCATTTAAAATTAGTAATTTAGTTCTTGTCCATTCAGAATGTTTATGTGGAGAAAATGTTGATCAAGTAGTTTTGCCCACATGCAAAAGAAAAGAAGTTCTTAGGATGGCACACGAAATACCATTGGTTAGTCATCTAGGCGAACAGAAAACAAAGCAGAGAATAAAATATTCATTTTATTGGCCAAGTCTCAAAAAAGACGTTAAAAGTTTTTGTGAAAGTTGCAAAACCTGCCAATTACGCAGAACAGTTTCCTATAGGGATCGTATACCGATACAACCCATTGTTAGGCCAGAAATTCCATTTGAAGTCTGGAGTTTGGACTGTATTGGACCTTTAGAACCCCCGTCTCGAAGAGGACATAAATATGTGATTTGTGCAGTTGACTTATGTACTAGATGGGCTGAGGCTATCCCCGTGACTAACATCAATGCTAAAACAACTTGCAATAATCTTATGAGAATATTTACACAGACAGGGTCCCCCAAAGTAATATGTACAGACCGAGGTACTAATTTTACTGCTAAATTAAGTGAAGCATTTTTAGAACTTCTTGGAGTTACTCCGAGGTTTGCAACGCCAGGTCATCCAGAAAGTATGGGTGCAGTGGAACGCTGGAATCGAACATTGAAAGATATGTTAAATAAAAATATAGAGGAATATGGATCTAATTGGGATTTGCATCTTCCATATCTACTCTTTGCTTACAGAGAAGTTCCTCATAGTACGACAGGTGTTTCTTCGTTTCAGTTAGTTTATGGGCGTTTGCCTCCTGGACCATTGTCACTATTGAAAGACGTATGGACTGGTGAGAGGAAAATTCCCACTTCAGCTTCCACATCAGTTGAAAAATATATCAGAACTAGTTGAGAAACTAAGAAAAGCACATGAAATTGCATCAGAATATGCTCAGGATTCTCAAGAAAGATATACTTCGCGGTATAATTTGAGAGCAAGAGACACACAGTTTAATGTTGGTGATAAAGTACTAATACTAGTTCCTTCATCTTCGCATAAATTACTTAAAACTTGGATTGGCCCAGCTACTGTCGTTGAAATCACTAGACCACATTCAGCCTTAGATGAATTAGATAATGGGTCCAGAAGAGAACTGCATTTTAATAAGCTCAGACCATACGTTGCTCGAATTGACCATGTTGGCCTAATATTTGATGAAGATTAAGATTTTGGTGATATTCATTATGCACCATTTGGAAATGGATGCTTAACCCCTAAAGAAATAGCGGATCATATTGATAGTTTAGATTTAAAGTTTGAAAACAAAAATGGTTTCAAAAATGTGATATGCAAATATAATAATGTTTTCAGCACTAAACCCTGAATCGCTAAAGTAGAAGGACACAGTGTCCGCGTTATTAGAGATTGCTGTCCTAAAAGACTATGTCCATATAGAATACCGATAGTTATGCAAAAGGAAGTGGATCGACAGATTCAAGAATTTCTTACACTTGGACTAATAGAACATAGTAACAGCGAATGGGCTCATCCTGTAGTTTGCGATGCCAAAAAGGATGGAACTGTTAGGTTATGTGTTGATTTTCGTTTATTGAACAGCTATACCATCCCAGATGCATACCCCATGAAGATTGCCAATGATCTTATTTACTTGATTGATAATTCGCAGTTTATTTCTGTTCTAGACCTCACGAAAGGGTACTGGGAAATACCTATGAAAGAAGACAGCAAACATTATACTGCTTTTACTACCCACTCAGGGCATTTCCAATGGAATGTCATGCCATTTGGTATGAAGAACGCTGGTAGTACATTTCAAAAATCTATAGACAAAGTTTTAGAGTGTCATAAAAATTATTGTCGTTCCTATATTGATGATGTTGCAGTATTTTCTACCACTTGGAGTGAACATATAACACACTTGAAAGCAGTTCTCAAAACATTCCAAGAAGTTGGTATTACAGTTAATTTAAAGAAATGCGATTTCGGAAAGAATGAAGTAAAATTTTTAGGCCATATTATTGGATCAGGAAGACATACACCCGATCCCGAAAAATCCGAAGCTATAAGAAAAATTTGCAGGCCTATCACCAAAAAAGAACTTCGTAGTGTAATTGGTTTGGCTAATTATTACCAGGAATACATTCCAAATTTTGCTTCAGAAATTCGTTCCTTGACTGAATTAACAAAGAAAAGCGTACCTAATGAAATTCCCTGGTCTGATGCCCAAGAAACAGCTTTTCAAAATTTGAAACACCATTTAATGACTATGCCATCTCTATATACGCCTAATATAGCAAAGCCATTCAAATTGTACACTGATGCTTCGAGCAAAGCTATAGGAGCATGTTTATCTCAGTCGGACGATACTGGCAAAGAACATCCGATTGCTTTCTTTAGTAAAAATTTGTCTCCGTGCCAAGTCAAATGGTCAACGATCGAACGAGAGGCTTACAGTGTACTGACTGCTCTACGAAAGTTTGATACTTGGCTCTTCGGTGCAGAAGTCGAGGTAATTTCCGATCACAATCCTCTGACTTTTCTGACCAAAACAATGCCACACGGTGCAAAGTTAGAACGTTGGGCTTTAGCTTTGCAAAGATATAATCTAAAAATTACGTATAGGAAGGGGAAAAATCATGGCAATGCCGATTCTTTATCTAGACTTCCTTAAAATATTTCTAATAATATTTCAGTTGTATCTAATTATTCAAATTTAATTTACCTCGTGATATACTATATAATTCATGTGCATATTATAAGGGTTGTTTGTAAGATATTTAATGTTAGATCTATTATTTGTGTGTATTGCTGTTGTTGTTTTATTGCTAAATATACTATGTATTTCATTGTTTGTTTGTTTGTTTTTTCTTCTTTGGGCATGTGCAGAAGCTCTTCCTAAAGATTTTATGATATATGCATTTTTTTTTTATAAACTCTTGATATAAATTTTTAGGATTTACATATATGAACATTTATTTTATAAACTTTTTGTAAAAAGAATTTTTGTGGTACCTACATGAACATTTTCTTAGAAACTCTTAGTATTATCTGTTGGTGTTCTTCCAATATGAAAAACTTATATCAAAAACTATTCAGCATTATCATGAATGTGAACATTTATGTAGAAACTCTCTATATCATGAAACAGTTTTCTAAGTTTGGTAGCATCATACTCACTCCTGTGACGTATGAGCTCAAAAAGGAGGGACGAGTAAAGTTCCATGACGTCATGAAGTGGTGTTTAGACAGGAGATGAGTGGCAACAACCAAGGAGGAGAAAACGGAGTTGGATGGACGAGAATTGACATGTTTAGAGTTCGTTCGAGAAGAATATTTTTATTTGTGTTCTAAATGTTTTATATATGTTTTGTGCAGTTTTAGTAATGTGTTATTAAATGTTTCGTCTTCAAGTACGATGTATTTTATTTCAAAGCCATGACTGAATTCATTTAAATTTAAGTGATGGTGTCTCCAATCAAGCAGAGACAAGGATCTAAATTTTACTGAGTGTAAAGCTTTTCTGTTGAATTCAAGTATTTAAATAATGGTATTTTAAAAGATTGCTACGAATTTTAAAATAATAGTCTTTATTTTTATGTAATTTCTTAATATCTTCTAACAATGATGTTGCAAGCTCTATTTTTATTTTCTATTGCAATACCAAAGTTTTGAGCAAATCAAATATAGTGTAACCACGTTTCCTACGCCTAGCTGTGAGGACGAGTCGAAAATCTTGGAGGGTTTCCAAGTTCACCAACAGGTTTGAATTTAGTAACATCCAGTCATTCGGTATTCCCTTATCGCTTATTTTCTCTCAACGAAAAGCTTGTCTCCCCTATTTTACTAGTGGACTCGTTGAATCCGCACTTGCTCAGAGGCCTCCATGGTCGCAAAAAACGTAGTTAAAGAATATAAAGACGAACACGCGGATATTTTGAAATTTTGTAGGAAGAAAATTTAAACATTCAAATCGTTTTGATTTAAGCGAGATGTGTACATACATACTCATATACAGACGAGGATCATAACCTGACAAAAACTCAGGGTGCACAACTAGATGTTCTAATTACTAGAAATTTAAACCTGTAATATTCTACAACACACTATTTTTGAGTTATGTTTGTTACAAATTCTATTTCGTAAGTCGCTTTTACAATATCTTTTTTCTTTATACATCGAAGTAAAAATAACATTATGGATTCTTCGATTGATTTACAAAAGGGCAATAAGCATGTATGTTGATTAACATAAATTTAATCTGTACAAAAAAATATTTCTGTGCAAATTATTTTCTTGATCATTGTAAATGTTTTCTCAACTCTAAAGCATATTTAAGAAAAAAAAAAACTATAAAATGCTTTCAATCAAAATTTGAAAATTCACATTTATTCACTCATTTTTCTACTCTTATTTTGCCATTTATATATTTACTAATAATGTTTATTTGTATGAAATACTTATTTGTATTTGTACATAGATATTTGTGTATATTTTTCATAAAATCTCTTACAATTTATGTTTCATTGGTCGATAATAAGACACTTAATGCATGTAAAAAAATATTAGCTAATATATATATATATATATATATGTGTGTGTGTGTGTGTGTATGTGTATTTATTTATTTATTAAAAAAGAAAATCCCTTGGAAGAATTGTTCTGATACAAAAATTGCTTGGTTAGAAATTTTTTTATTATATAGCTATTTTTTGTTCATATGATTTATGTGTTCATTTTGTTTGCCTTTTTAAATGTTATGTCAAAGAATGAAAAATAATGACACTGACTTATTTCTTAAACGGAAATATAAATTAAAATGATTAATGTTTCAAAACTCAGTGGAAAAATTTTATTTCTATAAACTCTGAAAAATTATTTTATTTGACATATTTTATTTTGAAAACTAATTTCAGAAATACATTGAATATTTATAACTTAACTGTTTTGATTATAAACCAAACTTATAAAAAAAAAACAATTACGTATTTATATCTTTATTTACCTGATTTATGCCTTTTTACTTGAATTGATGTTTATTTTCCTGAAATTAACGTTAATGTTTAAATATTACCATTTCAAATGACAATGACATATTTTTCGAATGAAAATGTGAAAAAAAAAAAAAAATAATAATAATAAAAATAATATATATTAGTAATAATTAAATAAAGATGTTAAGAGTTGTAAGGACGTTTAAAAATTATTTTTTTAACTTAAAGTGCACTTATACGTGTATATACGTGTTCTTTAAAAATATCAATATACATTAAATATATTTTGATTTAGTGAGTTATGAACCATGAAAATCTTGGGAAAATATCTTTTATTAAACTTTTATATGTTCACATGGCTTATGTGCATTTATTGGACATGGTTTGTCGTTTATTAACTTTTAAAGATATTTAAAAAAACTTTAAAGTAAAGAATGTCATAGATGATGATTTATTTTTTGAGAAGAAGACTATATGATAATATATATTTTTGTTTTATATCTTTTTCTCTATACATTAAAAAAAAAGTTACTGTCACTGGCGTAATTTTTTTTTTCTCTGCGACCGCATCTTCTTGGGGAAGACAGGGTCCTTCGTGTCATGAGAGGTATCAATGTGTTCCGAATACTCCAAGGAAGACATTTCAGCTGCTTATGAATTACTATCATTATAATTAAAGAAGTTATTAAGAAAAAATGACGGGTTTATGAAGGTACTCTATTTTCCACCTTGCAAAAAGTTTCTTCTAGTGACGTTATTCTTCTGTCATGAAGTCATTCTACACGGGAAATTGATATATGATCCATGGTTGTAGGTAGGTAGGTTGGGTTTAACGTCGCATCAGTCCTGAGCTATGGGTAATTGGCGACAGTCTGAGACGCACCCTAGGGATGTTCCGGAGACATGCCATCACAGTTTTGATTATCCACGAAGAAGATGGCTTCCCCGCTTTGGTGATCCCTAGAAGTATATTTTTCATGGGAACATGGAGGATTTTGCGGCGATGATGGATTTTATATGCACCAGCCACCATTAGTGTACACGACGGTCTTTAGCCGGCTCAAGTATCGAACCCGCAATCTTACATTTACGAGATCGGCGCGTTATCGACTGAGGTACCACGGTCTGGATACATTGTTGTAAAAAATAAATAAAAAGGATCATATAATAAAGCTGTGAAGGAAAATGGTCTAGATATTAAAAAAAAAAAATTCTATTCAATGTATATATATATACATACATACATATATACTGATTTTTTGCATAATTTTCATAAAAATAAATAAAAGTAAATAATGTTGAATTAACTATTGTTAGCAAATCAGACAACGCTGATGACATTATGCATACATTCAAATATTACTTATTCTCAGAGCTCATAAGAAAAGAAAATGAAATATTTAATTATGTATATTTACACGATTATAAGGCAATTTCGTATTATTGTAAGAAAAATAAAACCATTCATCACTATAAAATCACGAAATACTTTCCCATAATACGGGATATAATTCAAGTATAAGTGAAAGTAGGTTTGAGAATGAATGAGAGAATAGTATTTTAAAATAATAATAATAATAATAATAATAATAATAAATAAAAAGTTGAAAATCATGCATATTTTGTAAATGTATCTTCCCCGCCCTTTTAGAGAACGAAATTGTGTTTATGAGAAACTAAACTTTCTAGAAGACAGATGACGATATTTTATATAGATATATATTTTTTTTTCAAAATTTTTTGCAGCATCTTAAAAGAAGGAAGAAGGCTGTATTTTTTTTTTATAATAATTATTGCAGAAATATAAATAGACAGCCATTCATTTTTAATACTAAAATTTACTGAAAATTTGAAAAATTATTTATATTTTTATTACTGTTTGTCTCAAATTTATTATAGCGATGTTTATTAGTATTTCTTTTTTTCATCAAAAGTACTCTGTTATATTTGCACTGTATTTTAGGCTTTTCTTTTTTGTGTAAATACAATAATTTTTACCAAAAAAAAAAAAAAAGTGAGTCAACTTTTTAGCTTTTATAAGAGATTTGGCACTATCTAAGTTTTTCCTTAAAACAACGTATTTAAGTTTTAATTTGCTGAGACAGTCAGCGGCAATTTCTAATCAATTTTTCTTCTCATTAAATTTACATATGCTTTATAGGTCCTAAGATCACAAGCCTTATTATAACTTTTAATTTATAAATGAATTATTTGCACAAATCACATGCTATTTCAGCACTGTTACTACCAATTCTATCTTAAGAGCTCTTATTATAATGATCATCATATAGATCGTCTAAATGCGGAATGTTACAAGTGGCTTCTATTATGAAGACTAAGATAAAAATCTATGAGCCCAATACGACAAAGAACATTTTTATAATAATGTACGGTGCACAAAATAAACACGGCCCTACCATTAGAAACACATTTTTGGTAAAATCATTGTCCAATATTAGAAGTTATTGCCTTATTACAATATTTTTGTTGAAAGAGCACACAAATTATACTGTAATAAAATCTCTTGTTATATAGATTGATATTTAAACGAGACACAAATAAGTACCTTATTCTTTAAGAACTGATATATATTATATGTCTGGCTGGCCTAAAATTTATTGGAATTTTCAAGTTTGGAATATTTTGTATATACATACTTACAGAAAATCTCAAAATTATACGAATTGTTCTTAAGTGTCCAGTCTGTTTTACAAAATGAGAAAAAAAAACTTATTTATAATATTTGAGGATAGATATAGTAGTCAAACTATTATCTTAATAGTTTGATAACTATTATCTTAAATACTAACAAAATACTAACAAACTTACCAAACTATTATCTTAATAGTTTGGGTCTCAATGTCCTGCTCCGTCCCCGTGAACGGAGGTTCATAAAAATATCCTAAAAAAAAAAAAAAAAAAAAAAAAAAAAAAAAAAAAAAACATTAGTTTAACATACATAAACTAAATTAAATAAATTAAAATTTTCTACATGTTTCTCAGGTTCTATCTTCAAAACTGCAAATAGAAAAAAAAAGAAAAGAGATTAATATACATAATGAAAACATTGTAATTATATTATTAAAATAAGTGGATAAAATACAGGAACAACAACAAAAATAATAATAGTTAAATTTAGAGTTCTGATATAAAATTATCATTTCAGTTCAAAAGTTTTAAATTGTTTCTAAAATGGCAGAGGAGAAAATTTGGCGATCGGACGCTTCAACTCCCTATAAACAGTTTTCAACAGTACGACACGAACTTTGCCGTCTGCTCCAGGAAATAATTTAATTATGCGACCCAATTTCCTCTTCAAAGGGGGCTGATTATCGTTTTTTATTAAAACTAAATCGTTTTTCTGGAAATTTGGTTTGTTTATTAACGATTTTGATCGCCTTTGCAAGTCTGATAGGTAATCTGAGGACCATCTCTTCCAGAAACTTTGACAATTTTTTGCAGAGGTTTCCATCTCTCTAACGGGGTTAGGTTAACTGAAGAATAATCAGGTTCTGGTATTGCAGTCAAGGCAGTGCCTATGATAAAATGTCCTGGAAATACAGCGCTTAAATCGCTTGGATCACTCGAGAGCGCAACAACAAGTCTTGAGTTCAAGCACGATTCAATCTGAGTAATTAAAGTAAGGAACTGTTCATAAGTTAATATTTGTTCGCCAATAGTTCTTTTAAAATAACTTTTCAACTGTTTTATTCCAGCCTCCCAAAGGCCTCCAAAATGGGGGCTGATGGTGGATTGAAATTCCATTTGATTGTTCCTTCGGACAAATATCTGTGGATTTTTTCCTATGAAGAGATCAAGGACATCATTTTTCTCATTCGTTGTCGGCACCTACAAAGTTCGTTCCTCTGTCTGAAAACAATTCTTCAGGTTTTCCTCGTCAGCAACAAACCCCTTCAAAGATGCGAGGAATGTTTCAGACGTCAGATCACTAAGTATTTCCAAATGGATTGCCTTTGTGGTGAAACAAATATATAAGCAAATATAACTTTTATAAGATTTAATACCTCGACCCTTATGAGGTTTGATCATAAAGGGGCGTGCAAGATCAACCCCGGCTTTCGAAAACACTCGCAATGGCACTACACGAACAGCTGGAAGATCACCCATCAACTGAGAGGCTAAGTTTGATGTGGTTCTAAAACACTTCATACAGTTCCGCAAATTTCTTTTCACAGCGTCTCTTGCATTAATTATCCAATATTGTTGTCGCAGGACTGAAATTGTTAACTGAGTTCCACTGTGAAGACGTTTTTTTATGAAAGTACTTTATAATTAAATCTGTAATGTGATGCGTTTTGGGAAGTATCATTTGGTGCTTTTGACTTTCAGGAAGGTTTGCGTGTCTTAATATTCCGCCAACACGAAGAATTTCATTTTGTCTAGAAAAGGACTTAAAGAAAGAAGTTCGTTACTAGCATTCAGGTTTCTTCCAGATTTTAAAGTCTTTATTGCCTATTTAAATTCTTGTCTTTGAACCAACTTCACAATAATGTTAGTTGCCTCATTAAGTTCTTGTACAGTTAAGAAGCCAGTATTTCGCACAGATCGACATTTAGTATTTTTTTTTAATCTAAGACACCAAGCTGTAACACGCCTTAATTTAGACCAAGATGAAAACTTATATAACAATTCAAATTCATTATTGCCATGAGTTAAAGAGCAAACAATAGTTTTCCGTTGTTCTCCGCTCTCTCAGCTATTTTTGCCTCGTTTTCAGGTAGTGATGTCGTTAAGTGCTCTTCTTCCATCCAAATTGGTCCTTTCAGCCATTCTTCATTCTTCAACAATTCAGATGCTGTGCAACCACGAGATAGCACATTAGCGGGATTCTTAACCCCTTGACAAAATCTCCACTGAGATGGGGGTAATAATCGTTGAATTTCACGCACTCTGTTCTCTACAAAGGGCTTCCAGTTGCCAGCACTTCCTTTGACCCAATAAAGTGTAATTTGGGAATCACAGAAAAATAGTATGTTTTTGACGGAAATTGAAAATAGCCGACCAAGATAATTAGCTAATCGAGCAGTTGTTAAGCCTCCCATCAATTCAAGTGTAGGCAAATTAAGTTTTTTGAGAGGAGCTACTCTTCTCTTTGACATAATAAATGAAGTTAAACGGGAACAAGGATCACTAAAATAAGTCACTGCACCATATCCCTTTAAACTGTCATCGCAGAAAATACAAATTTGAATAGTTTCAGGAGTTAATTTTCAAAAATTCGTAAAATATTTTCTAGGCACTTCAAAATTTTCTAAATCCTGTATTTCACTATGCCATTTCTTAAATTTTTGTGTTAAAGCATCAGGTAAAGCACAATCCCAATCAATACCCTGCTCCCATAATTCTTGCATTAGAAATTTAACTCTTATTATAAAAGGAGAAATAAACCCTACAGGGTCATACACCTTTGCTATAGTTTGTAAAACAATTCTCTTAGCGACAATTTCATTATGAAACCCTTCTAACTGAGATTGTAAATCTAATTTTAGAATATCATTATTAGTTGACCACATTATTCCCAATAACTTAGATATATTTCCCTTATTAATATTTCTTCATCAACGGTTATTACATGTTTTTCCCACAATTGTCTTAATTCGTAAGAATTACTTTTAAATTTTCTTAATTTTCTTATGAAGGCGGAATCTCAAAATAATGTCTAAAATATAAGGATTTAAATTGGGGCCTGAATATAAACATTCATTTAAATATTTCGCTTCTTTCTCTTTGGAAGAAACATCAAAGACAATTCTGACCTTGTGGTGGACTTATCTGTCCTCACTATCGGCCTGTGGGGCATGTAATATACACCAGTTTCATTTTTATTTAATTCACACTCCTCAATTATCCCCATTTTCTTTTGTTCCTCAAGAATTCTTTCATATTCGTTTTTAAGCCATTCATTCTTATACAGTTTTGTTCTCAAACCCCAAAGTCTATTTTTAGCTATTTCTATGTTAGATTTCAATTCATTTTTATTTTCCTTCCACAAAAATTGAATTTCATATCTTCCCTTAACAGAATTTAAATTTTCATTAAAAGAATTAATAATTTCTGTATCTCTCTGTGACAGAGAATTATTCTTACTGTCGCATATTCCAAGGGATTATAAATCCAAAAAATGCTGCAAATTAAAATTGTCCAGTTTATTTACAGATACAAAATGCGAATTAATTACCTCTGTACTATTATTATTTAATTTCCCCACTACAGTATATCCGAAAATAGTATTAGCAACATATAAATTATCACTAATTTCTTCATGATACCTCTCTGTATTTTCCAATAATGATCCGCTCCTAGTAAAATATGAATTTTGGAATCATTTACTGAATTGTCTGCCAATTTCTAGTTTTTATTTTTAACATATTTTTCAATTTCTGGTTCACCCCTCGGGCTTTTGAAGGAAGTTGCGGTTATTAAGTCTGTAGCTAATACTTCAACATGAATGAGCTGACGAGGGTTTATTTTGCTACGCAACTCAATATCAAAAACCACGAATTCCTCTTCAATACCTTGGCTGATTCCGAAAGCAAAAACAGTTAAGTTTTCTTTTCTTACATGGGTCAATTTTAATTCATGTGACAATTCTTTAGTAATAAAACTTTTCTCACTTCCGGAATCTAATAATAACCTTACAATTTTTTATCTAGAATTAGATTGAGCGATTACGCAACATGTTTGCAACACCGCTGCCTAATTACTATTTTTCAAATGCGAATTCGATACTATAGCGTTCTCTACTACTTCTGGTCTCAAGTTTTTTGAAAAACAAAATAATTTATTATTATCTGTTACTTTACATTTTTCGCAAGGCTGCGATTTTACTCGGCACTGTGATGACATATGAGATTTTAAGAAACATTTATAACACCTGCCATCCTTTTTTAATTTTAACATTTTTCTGAACATGAGTTAAATGAGCACATTCAAGAGAAGGATGTTCATAATTTTTGCAAAATATACATAATTTTTTCACATTTACATATACATTTTACATTTACATATATTTTTTACATTTACATATACATTTTACATTTACATATATTTTTTACATTTACATTCATTTTACTTGAAAACTTTCTCTCGCTGATTTCAGATTTATTTTTATTTACAATTACGGAAGCATTTTCAGAATTAATCATACTAAAGGATTTTTCTCGCGATTCTAATTCTAATTTAATAAAATTAATTAAGTCTGTCACATCAGAATCTTCATTTTTTTTTATCACTTTGCCTATAATATTCAACTACTAAATCGTTTGGCAATAATTTCAACGAAATTGGATTCAGCAAATGACCATATTGGCCTTTTGCCACCCTAAATTAGATAAACTGCGAATATTTACTTCACAAATATCAAATAATTTCCTTAAAGCACTTTTTTTTTTGCTGAACTTTTAATGGGCTCTAAATTCAATAATTTATTCATGTGGGCATTTATAATAATATCTTTTTGGCCAAAACGCTGTTTCAACATGCATCATAATTTTGCTCCGTCAGTGAAAACCATTCAATAACATTGTACGCTTTGGCAGTTAAAAGCGTTTTCAGGTAAGTAAAATTTTCAATTTTTGAAAGACTTTCATTTAAATGAATAGAATTCTCGAAACAATCGAAAAACTCAAACCATTTTTCGATTTGCCCACTAAATCTCGGGAGCGCCAACTTGGGCAATCGAACCGCTGAACTAGAGTTAGTTTGTTTCCCTGACAGAACCTTTTTTAACTATTTTCATTAATTAAATCTTTATTACACCTTTTTAATCGTAATTTAATTTTACACTTGGCAGAAATTATTTGTTCAGCATATTTATCGCTTGTTGCGATATCTTTTTCGTACTCTTTTATGTCTTCTATTGCAGTTTCAATTTGATTATTCAGGTTTTTAAAAGAAATATCTTTTTCGAATAACATTTCTTTAATTTCAATTAGTATTTCATCTGATTTTTTATTTTCTATATCATCTGCCAATAAATTGTCCAATTTATTAATTAATTTTGTCACACTAGAGCGTTCCGTAGAACGCTTAGCTTTTAATTTGTCTAAATTCATAGCGAACAAATAATCAAGTCCAAAAACAATCGAGTAAATAAATCAAAAGTCCAATTTGATTTAATCAATGTTATGAATAATAATACAATTTTGCTTACCTGGTTTAATATCCAGGCAGCCATCCAATATAATGAATCCAAATTCCAAGATTCGAGACATTATTATTTCACAATTCAGTTTTCAAAATCACTTATATAAACTTTCAAATCCATTTTAAATCCATTAATCCAAATAAAAATTTATATCTAAAGGTAATTTCACGGGATTTCACTTCATCCCGGGCTTCGGCACCATACAAAAGAGAATTTATAACAACATAAAATCACATTTTATACATTGTCAATTTCGATTTCATAAGTTTTGTCTCAGGCATATAGCAAAAAGGCACTAGGTGGATGAGCATTATTAGTTTATTATTTATAATTGAAAATATTTCTATTTGCAATTTGCAGATAATATTAGGGGGACCGGAAAATAATGTCGTTTTGAATTAATAAAATGAAACCGGAAATTTTTGTTTAACAGTGTTTACATGGTACTTTACAAATAACCATCTTATAAGTTACGTAAGAATATCTTAAATTTTATCCAGGATAAATTTCCGATGTCAGTATTTTAATTCAAAACGACATTATTTTCCGGTCCCCCTAATATAATTCACAATTTAAATTCAAAACTTTCAATTTTTCATGTACAGAATCATTCATGTATAATAATCTCCAAATGGAGGCAAGACACATTTTTATATTTTCACGTTCAGCTACAAAAATGCACACATTATTCAAGACAGACAAAAACTAACTAAAAAGGTTTCAGAGAGAGAGTTCTACTTCTAATTGGCAAAGAGCCAAACCTCTTACAAGGAGAGGTCACGACATGGAAAATTCAGATCTGGACGAAATTGCGCAGGTTTGTAGTATACTATGAGGGTAACAACATATTAAAGCAGTAGGACCCACTATCCACAAAATTTCGAGAAAAAAGCATTTAAAGTTTCAGTAATCTTTAAATACAAGTTATTTCGTGAGCGAGTAAGCGCCTCAGTGGCGTGATCCTAAAGCGCGAGTCTCCCCCCCAGGTGACTTGGGTTCGAGGCTACCTGGTTCGAGGTTACTCTTTTTTTTTTTTTTTTTTCTTCTTTAACTTTTTATGTAATCTTAACTTTTTATTTATTTTACTTTATTGTGCAATTCAATTCAAAATTTGAAATTTTAATAAAAAATTATTTAATTTTCTTGAGTATAAAATAACTTTTTCTATTTTTAATATTTATAACTTAAAAATACAATAAATTTCTATAACTTAAGAAATAAAGTTTAGTTTTGCAAAACCCTAAATAAGAAACATAAAGAAAAACAGAGAAATATTTAAATAATTAAAAAATAAACAAGCTGTAAACAAAGTGTAAAATAGTTAGCAGGTGTACTTAAATCTTGGTTTGAGCTTCCTGATTTGGTTTGAATGTGTATAAATTACGCAAACACTTCTAGCTTGTTAATAAGAAAGGGCAGGTGGCATTTTATTTTATGCACAGAAGGATAAAAAAAAAGGAAGCATCATAATTCTATACTATAATTTTTAAGAAACTATTGATTGTAGAAGTAATTATTTAATTTGGATAGTAATTATATATGCAATTAAAATCATCATTTCTCTGTAACTTTTTATTTATTTATTTTTTTTTATTTATTTTTATTTTATTTTTTTTTTTTTTTTTGTAATTTAAAATATAAAATTAAATATACCTAAAATGAAATAAAATATTTAGATAAATAATTAAAAACAGTTTCTTTAGTTTTACTTTATTTTAAGGTTAAAATAAAAATTAATTTATTTTTTAAGTTATATAAATTTACTAGCTGACCCGACAAACGTTGTTTTGTCATATAAATTATTTCTAGAGAATATTTTGCTAGAAAAAAATAACTAACTTATTGTAAGTGTGTAAGGATGTGGTATATAAGTGGGAGATGTATGGAGCGCTGTGAACGGTGAAAGAATATAAAAATAACAAAACACCAATCATTTATTTTTTTAAGTTATTAAAATTTATTCTTTAAAATTATATACATATCGCTACTTATAACAATATTACTAAAAAACAATATCAATCCCTTAATGTAACAGAGTGTACAATACTTTTTGTTATCCCACCTTTCACGAATACAAACAAACTGGATGGTTTGCCCACTCGAGAGCCACGTATAATTGTCCGTGTGAAAAACATGATGTGCTCAAATCTAAGCCACAGACAGACATCGTTTGGCTCTGAGACTTATTGATAGTCATTGCAAATGCCAATCTAATTGGAAATTGAGGGCGTTTAAATTGAATTGGCACATCTGTGGGTATAATAGGGATTCGCAGTAGTAATATATTTTCACCTCGGAATTTGTCATTTAAAATGATGGCTTCGATAACATTTTTCATTAATTTTTTTATGACTAATCGCGTGCCGTTTCACAACCGTGGTGGGTTCAAATTACGAAGCAAAATAACCGGAGATCCAACCTTCAGTTGTAAAATATGCGGGGGCATGCCTGGTAAATCCAATGAGTTTAAAAACTTTGTTGGATAATTTACAGCTTCGGTGGCATCGCAAACTGTATCATTAGATTTGTATGACACCAAGTCTCCTGGTAACAAATGTTGTATCTTGAGATTCAATTCGTTGACATCCACATTTTTTGCTGCTAAAATTGCTCTTTCTGCCAGCCACTCATGATTTGTGTATCGTCTGTGTACATTGGGAAATATCTGGACAATAAGAGCATCTTGAGAATCAATGATTGTGCAGAAATCGGTCGGTAATTTTATGCATCCAGTTTCATCTGTAGTAACTTTTCCATCGCCGATATATAACAATTGTTTTGAGAATGTTTCAGCGGATGGATCTTGAAGCTTTTGAATGCACAAATTTACTTTCAGTTGTACTTTTTCAACATTAAGCCACAATGACGATGATTTTAAGCACGCGTTGATCTCATCAGCGTACGTTGAACGCGGAATAACGAGAAGTGCTTGTCTGAAATCACCAGAAATGGGTAACAGAGTGCCGCCAAATAGTTTGTCGTTGTTTTTTATGTCTTTCAATGTCCTGTTCGACGTCTCAGTCAAATGTTTGTGTGCCGTAGTGCATTCATCCCAGATAAGAATTTTACACTATTTCAGCACTGTGCCCATAGACGATTGTTTTTTTTTATGTTGCACACTGCGTCTGGGTTATTTTGAATATTTAGTGGCAGTTTAAATAATGAATGAGCTGTTCTGCCTCCATCCAATGAAGTTGCCGCAATGCCAGATGATGCAACAGCCAATGCGATGCCATTATTTGATCGTATTTCTGCGAGAATTAGCGAAATAAGGAATGTTTCGTCAGTTCCACCTGGTGCCCCCCCCCCCAAAAAAAAAAAAAGAATCCACCTTGTCCTGCCAAAACTGCGAGCATGATGCGGTCTTAAATGGTTCTTTGTTTTTCATTCATTAGTGGGACATTGCGAGCAACAATCGCTGCCATTTCTACAGTATTGTATTGTAGTTCACGATTCAATTCAGTGCTTATTAAATTAGATGCATTTCGATTTGTTGAATGCATACCGAAGTGACTGAGTGATAAGTTGGCAATGATAATGCAAAGATCTTCAATAGCAATCAATGCTTCATTGTACATAGCGTCACTGAATACTATCGTTAGATCGTTGCACCGTGAACGATGTTGATGCAATATATCATCAGTCATTGAATCTTTGTGATTATCCCATAATGTCTCTGCTCGGGCCGGGAAACATGTAGTCAACACAATAGCGAATAGTAGACGAATTTGTTTTGCTGTACAGTTCAGTCCTACTTCAGCAAGCATACACTCCCACTGGTTGTCGTCTTCCAGCAAGCCGACTGCAAGGCATGCATCTTTATACGTTGGATACTGTTGCCCATTCACTTTACGTAAATCTTGAAATGACAAAGGGCCGATGACATTAACCAATAACAGTCTAAGATAAACGCACTCAGTCTGCCTTGGATTGACTGTAAATACTCGTCCCAAGGTGATTTGAATAAACCGGGACATGCATGAATCGGCGTGCCTTGCTTGCGGGGCATCCATATTTTTGTTGGAGCCCATGTGAAATAGCGTGGTACTTCTGAATAGAGTAATGTCCGTGCAAAAGCACCAAAAGCATCCACACGATTACAAAATTCAAAAAATTCGGTGAGTGTAGTTTTTGGTGGATTTATAGCACGATCAATCGTTGTCTCGCTCGTGAAATATACTCGCTGGCAATTTTCAAGATGGACGGCTAAATGAAGAACTGCTGGATCCCGTTCATGAATTGGGAAACCAAAGATACGCCAAACAGCTTCATTGGAGCTGACGTACCGGCCAATTTGGTAAAGTGTTATTTCATCGTTGTTATTCACCGGAGGAGCATTCACATTGGTATTTTCAACTCGAAATACAGCCATATCACTGCCTTTATTCACATACTTGCAAATATATTTGATGCTCTTCACTGAACTGCAGAACTGAACATTAATATGAGCATTGAATGTTTTGCTCATCAGAGGCGAATATGGAACGACCCAACGGTTATCAATGTCAATATCTATGTTGTTGACATAGATGACCGCCATAGATGATAAGATTGTCCTCCATTATCGGGATTTCTTCGACGATATATTGGATATTCGTCAACATTTGTGATCGTGAAAATTTTCGGAAAACTTTTAGTACATTTTCCATCTGCACAAATAATAATGGCCTAAAAATTCATTTTTCCTTTTAACATAAAATAACTCCGTCGGATATTGACGAATTTTTTAAAAGAATATACCATTTTAACTAATTTTAACATTTTAACAATATTAACGTTAAAAAAATATTTTAAACACTTACGGTTAAAAATTCATTTTTCATTTCAACATTAAATAAATTCTGACATCGTGTTTACGATTCTAAAATATTAACTTTGAAAAAATACTTTAAACACTTCGTAAGATACGGTTACGATTCTAAAAATATTAATTTTGAAAAAATATTTTAAACACTTCGTAAGATACGGTTAAAAATTCATTTTTCATTTCAACATTAAATAAATTCTGACATCGTGTTTACGACAACTCACGCCATCTAGGTGGAAAAGATGTTGAAAAAGTTGGTTAAAAATTAATTAAAAAAGAACTAATTAAGTTACAACTTTCATTTGTAAATCTAAACCATTCTCGAATCCACCTGAAGACACACAAAAAAATTTATTAAACTCAGTCCAGCCGTTTAGGAGGAGTTCAGTGACATACACACGCACAAAAGAAATATATATATAAAGATTGTATTTTTAAGTTATAAATATTAAAAATAGAAAAAGTTATTTTATACTCAAGAAAATTAAATAATGTTTTATTAAAATTTTCAAATTTTGAATTGAATTGTAAAATAAAGTAAAATAAATAAAAAGTTAAGATTACATAAAAAGTTGAAGAAGAAGAAGAAAAAAAATGTAGTCACGCAGGTAGCCTCGAACCCAAGCCATCTGAGTGGGAGACTCGCGCTTTAGAATCACGCCACTAAAGCGCTTACTCGCTCACGAAATAACTTGTATTTAAAGATTACTGAAATTTTAAATGCTTTTTTCTCGAAATTTTGTGGATAGTGGGTCCTACTGCTTTAATATGTTGTTACCCTCATAGTATACTACAATCCTGCGCAGTTTCGTCCCGATCTGAATTTTCCATGTCGTGACCTCTCCTTGTTAGAGCAGGAGGAGGGGGGGGGGCATGAAACTGAAAACAGTAAATATACGCTCAAACACTGTTCCTTAAATGTATTCTAAAATCAGTTACTAATCTAAAGATTATTATTATTTAAATTTCTTGTTAATTTATATTTAAAAAAAAAAAAAAAAAACCCTTATTTGTTATCTTACTCAATTTCCAACTTATTATATCTCGTAATTTCGGAAAGCATTTTATTAGTCATACATAACACATTTAACCTATTTATCTGTATAATTAAAGATATAGCCTTTAATGACAAAGTTTTATTTAAAACAAATCTTGTTTTTTTTTATATTTGAGGGTTTCACTTGACAGTAAATGCATCTTTAGGCTATTTTTGGTGATGGTTATAACAGATAAAAGAGGCTTTTACACAAAAATGTCAGCAACAGAGAAACCTTTTCAATTTAAAAGTAGATTTTTTCCTCTTTGCGTCCATTGGTACATGTGCATTTGGTACAACTTCATTAATTTCTGTAGGAATTCTAATCAAGGGACTTCTTAGTTTTTAAAATTCGTCATACAAAATAGCCAAATAGTGATTCTCGCCATTTGTTGTTTCTTTCTAACTTTTAGAAGGGGAAATAAGATACAAGTAAAATGTACACAACTAGATGTTTTAAACGTCCAAAATTCTAAATTTCAAATTTTATGGTAAACCTATTTTGAGTTCTTGCGGTAATTTCTAAATTGAGAGGTCATATATTTATTGTTGATATTTCTAAAACGGAAAATCATATAGTACTGTAGAAGAGAGGTTTATAACTAGATGTTAGAACAGCTTGAATACAAAGTTACGACATTCCACAGCTAATCATTTTTTTAAGTTATGCGAGGCACTCATATGCATACTTTAATGATAATAAAATTGCCCGTATGTATGTAAATGTCTTTATCATTACGTTTTCGCATTGGAAATAGTGACCAAGATCCTTGAAAATTTTTAAGCAGATTTAAATTTACGAAAAAGAGTCATTGAAGTTTTAGAATCATAAATTAGTATCAGTATCGGGCTATTTAAATTGTTTATAGCATAAAAAATAGCACTTAATTATAAATAGTACTTTAATTTAAGTTCATATTTTATTTGTTATATTAATTTAAGGTTTTATGCCATATTAATATGCTGTATGTAATTTGTGATTATCATCAAATGAACTATTAATCCCATTTAACTTTTAGCTGTTTTGTGGTTATAATTAACTTTCGTCATATACAGTGAAACCTCGTTAACTTGAACACTGGTAACACGAATTACTTTTAACACGTACTGTGTCCACAGTCCCCGTCAAAAGGAAGATCAGTTTTTGAGATACTGATAGCATGAACTACTGATAACGTTAACACATTTTTTATTCCCTTGAGATTCATGTTAACGATGTTCGACTATAATATAACACCCAGAATATATATACAGGAATTATTTCGAACTCTAAAATTAACATTTGTTATTTTTTTTTTTCATAACTAAAAACTGGTTTATCAGAAAATGTTAAAATTTAGTATTTCAAGCAGTTATCATGTCTAGTTCTGCACCTCTCTATAAATTCCCAGTTTAAACTATTTTGCAATTTTTTTAGAGATGTCTGTGGATATGTATGTTTGTATTTCATATAATTGAGGAATGGTTAATCGTAGAATATTCAAATTTAGTCTTTATACTATTGAAACATTTATTAGTGCGCTTCCTACTTTGAGAACCAACTGAACTGGCATCAAACACGTTATCGGAAGGTTGTGGGTTAGACCACTGAGCCAAGCAAAGATTGTCGCTAACATCAATGATTTTTGATGCATCTAAAATATGTCATGACAGAAATATCCTTCATTTTCCTTAAAATTAAAAACTCAGGAGGATTACTGAAAGTGGGATATTTGATGGCATTTTATCAAAATACCTCTAAGCGTAACTCTCAGACCATAGTTAGTTCCTCCGCGAGCTGTAGATAGACATTAATCAATCCAAACAACACAACCCGCTTTAAACATATCCGCAATAAACAAAAAGTGGTTTGTAGTAAAAATTTCACATTTATGTCTCGTCTGTGCCCAGGTGTGCATCTCAATTTTTGCATATGACTTCAAGATTTTAAATTAGAAAATAATTGTTATATATTTATACCTAAAATTTATTTTATAATTCAGTTATAAAAAATATATATTTATCTTTTATAAGCATACAGGAATATCATGCGAAATCCACGTCAGATTTTCTGATTATTATTATTGTTATAGTTATTTTATTAAAAGCCTCGGGAAATTAAAAGCATCTGTAATTAACCAGTCAAATTAGTTTTGCAAATTTTTATAAACATTTCTGTTAAATTACAAATAGCACAGCATTTTTCTTTTTTACATTTGTCATAACAATATTACATTAAAATAGACACATTTTAATTAATTTTAATAATTTAATTAAGGTGTTAGTTCATTAGAATGAAAGTTCAATTAAATTCATCTCAATGTCTTAACTGTCAAAATGAAACTTATTTATTTAAATACATAAAGGTCTTTAAAGTAAAAACCGTAAATCAATATTTTTTCTCAAAACTTAGCCTGTGAAAATGTTTAATCAAAATATGTGTATTTTATTCCTTGTGTCAAACTTAAATGTAACTTTTAATTTGAAAAATAAGTAAATATTATAAAATTATAAACTATATAAATGAAAGTTTCAGCTATCAAGTTATCAAAATACCAAATTTATAAATACGGAAAAGTATTCCTAAATGTACTATTAAAAACTTATAATTTTGAAATGCTTTGTTTGCGTAACTTTGAAGTTTGGTACCAAAGGCAACTTAAGTTAGAACAAAATTTAGATAGTTCATTAAGCTTTAGTTTCTTGAACTTTAAAATTGTGTTTATGTTTTGATATGAAGACAGAATTAAAAAATATATATTAGTAAAATAATATTACATTCGTGCAAATACTTTATATATTCCTTTGTCTTATTACTAATTGGAAAACGAAACACTGAATAAACGAGACATTTTAGAAACAAAATGCATATTTTAAATAATTAAGAAACATATTTAAACTTAAACCTGACAAAACAGCTTAAGGAAGGTCTTTATATACATTTTTTCAAAGTATAAGGAAGTATAGTAATCCCGATTTGTGAAATGGATTTTGTATATTGTATAGCTTAAAAACAAATAATCGTAGAATTTTGCAAACTTGTATTCGTGTCTGTCATGATGTCTAGTTGTACACCTGCAACTTTGGTTTTAATATAAATTCTCGTTTCAGCGATAACTACGATTTTTTTCCAGGACGTTCGTATGTAAGTATGTGTGTGTGAGTGTGTATCGCGCTTAACTCAAAAACGATTGAACGTATAACATTATAAATTGGTATACAGGTTTGTTATGACATCTAGTTTTGCACATCTTTTTTTGGTAGTACTGCGATTTTCTGTTTTGGAGATATTTACGAAAGTCATATTTATAATGACCAAAAATACAAAGGTTTTCGCCATTGTATATGACATATCATCATAGAGATTTCAAAACAAGCTAATGATAGAGCCTGTAATGATACCGTTATGAAAGTTGTCAACGTTTTTACGTGGAATCAAGTTATCCTTGAAGAAAAAGCAGGTTCTAGTCGACGAATGCATTTTTAGAAAATGAATATTCAGCCCGTAGATAGAGCACGTAATGATATTGTTATGAAAATTATCAATATATTTGCGATTGGAAAGTAATTTTTCACGACAAAAGTAGGTTCTAATCAAGGAAAGGATTTTAATTCATGAATATTTAGCCTGTAGATTGTGCCAGTAATGATATTGTTAAGAAAATTGTCGGCATTTTTGATTGTAGAAAGTAAATCTTAAAGACATAGGTAAGTTCTATTCGATGAACAGACTTTATTTAATGAATATTCAGCCCGTAGATAGAGCCCACGATGATATTGTTGTGAAATTTATGTACACTTTTCCATTTAGAAAGTATTTCTTAAAAACATAAGTAGGTTCTGGGCGATGAATGCACTCTATTTAATGCATATTTAGAAAACAGTTGAATAAAACAATTTTTGTGCTATTAAAATCAATAACCAATGAATATTCTCAAAAAAATCCAATGGAACAACCATTTTTACTACAGAAATGAAATGAACACGGTTAATCACACTACAGAGCAGAAATTTTTATAATTTAGGAACAAAAGAAAATTTCGAAATCTGAATGAAATTTGAAATCGACGAGAGTATTGTCACATTGTTTTACAGAATTTTCTAAGTTCGGATTCATTACCCGGAGGTAATGAATTATTAGTTTCTGCAATCGAGGTAAAATTCATTAGTTTCTTAGCTAGAAACTAATGAATCGTTATAATAAGTTATAGAATTGGACTCTTACTGAAGTTAGATTTTTCAAACTTTGGTAATCCTTAGCTGCCACTTTTCACCCCATTTGAATGCCTAAGTTGACGTTGGATAAACGCCCACCCTTGTGTAAATAAAAAACTACTAATTGTTTCCCTTTTTACAGGAACACCGTATAGAACGTAGCACGTAAATATATAGGCAAATTTTAATCTACAATCATCTATAATCACTCTTTTTCTTTTTTTTTTATCTTGTTAGTAACTTATAGAACTTTCAAAGGATATGGTTATGCTCTATAAATCAATGTATGTTTCCGCTAAATTCCTGAACTCTGTTCTTGTTGAAGTTTGAGCTTCCAAACATTGACAATCCTAAACTAAAATACTTCGCCAAATTCGGTCGCCAAGAAGCCAAATTTGATCCCAAACCGCCAAAATCCATGCGAAGACTAAAATCTGCTTTGGCTGCAAACTTAGCTTCTTGGCGAGATTAGCGATCAAATTTGGCGGTAAATATTGTTTCAGGATAGCCAGAATTAGTAAATACTTTCTTAATTTTAACAGAGTTAATTGTTTTGGTAAAATGTATCGTTTCTTGCCACTAATTTTCGCCAAAGAGAACAAAATCTGGCCATATATACTCGAATGTTTTTTTTTTTTTTTAATTCAAGCGGTTCATTTGGTAATGAGAGATTATGTGAAGCCGTGGTTTCACTATTCCTCAAACAAAAAAAAAAAAAAAAAAAAAAAAAAAAAAAAAAAAAAAAAAAACTATATTTGTCTCCGAGGTATTTATAATCCAATTATCGTGTTTTTTTGTGGCCGGAGTAGTGTTTTTTTTTTTTTTTTTAATTTCCTTGCTTGTTTTCATGTATTTTCTTTGGCTGAAACCTGCCTGTTTATTTTCGAATCTGTTACTTCACAAAAAAATCTGGAGTGACTCCACTCGACTTTCCGAACATTGAGTAATTAACAGTTTTGTAGATAAAGTAAAGAAAGAGTAGTTGTTAAACAAACAAAAGAGAGAAAACCATAATAGAGTGTTTGAGTATTTTTCTCCATCTATTACACGTTGTTTTATTTAACGCTACTGAACTTTGAGCCCATAGATCATAATGATAAAGAAATTTTTGTTGTGTCCCTGTAAAAACCTATAAATGCTAGATTCACCAAAATGCTTATAGTTAGTGCAACAGTGATTTATAATACTCATATAAATTTTCAGCTGAATTCAATAAGGCGTTTAGATGCTATCGTACTTTTAAAAATTTAGTCCCATAGGCCATAATGATAAAGAATTTTTCTTTGTGTCCCTGTAAAAAAACTGTAAGTGCTAGATTCACCAAAATCTATACAGTTAGTTCAACTGTGATCTATAACATGTGTACAAATTTTTTCCTCGGATTAATAAGGCGTTTAGACGCTATCACATTTTTAAAAATTTGGCCTCGTAGGCATAATGATAAAGAATTTTTCTTTGTGTCCCTGTAAAAAAACTATAAGTGCTAGATTCTCCAAAATCTATACAGATTGAGTATTTGTGATCTATAATATGTGTATAAAATTTTTGCTCAATTGAATAAGGCGTTTAGATGCTATCGGACTTTTAAGATTTTGTTCCCATAGGCCATAATGATAAAGAATTTTTCTTTGTGTCCCTGTAAAAAAACTATAAGTGCTAGATTCACCAAAATCTATAGGGTTCGTACTATGGTGACTTACAATATGCGTACCAACTTTCAGGTTAATCGAACAAAGCGTTTAGACGCTAGCGTGTTCACTCACAGACATACACACATACACACATACACACACACACACATACACACACACACATACATACATCATCGTAAAAATAGTGAAAACGGACTCAGGGGACCTCAAAACGTATAGAAACATCAAAATCTCGAATTTGGATTTTTGACATGATTATATTACTTTCCTCACTATAGTGTTCGGAAAGTAAATATGAATGTTTTCATAACAATGTATATATATTCCAATGGGTGTATAAGAAAGTCACGTGGTGCCCACATAAGGTATTTTATTTGATGTTTTCTGAAAAACATAATTGCTGTTTTATTTTTATTTTTTTTAGTAATATAAAATAGCGAAATTAATAAGTAGCATAAATTTGTTTAATTTTTTTAATTCGAACACATTGAGACTCATCGTTGGAAAATACTCGAAGATAATCTCAAGTTGCGTTATTTATTTATTTATTTTCATTTTTTTTTCTTTTTACTGCGATAAATTTATATATAAAATATGCAAAATGTACCAATAATAATCAATATACACACTGTAAAAAGTTCTGTTAAAATAACAAACTTCTGTAAGTTTCTTGTTTTCTACAACTATTGAAATCTAATTTAAAAATACTTCTGAATCAGTCAATATAAACATTTTTTTTTCTGTAAAGAATGTAATATATAGCCATTCATATAGATCTCATCTGGTGGTTACATTTTTTTTTAACACTTTCCAACAAGGTTGAAAAGTGTAATGACTTCGGTTTGTCTGTCTGTCCGACCACCCTTAAACTCCCGAAAATCTTCATGGAATTTCTTGAAACTGATATATGTTATTCAAGTTTATTATCGGATGTTCTGTATTAACAATGGGGTGAATACCTCTACTGGTTTGTAGGCAGAGGCACCCGAAAGTATTCCAAAGCTTTGTGTTCTCTATGACAGGTATTTTTTATAAACCATATTTTAATAACTTTTGCATTACAGAAAGTCTAATGAAATTTAAATATGTTATTCGAGTTCACTATCGGATGTTCCTTATTGAAAATGGAGTAAATCACTACTTTGTATAAAGTGACACCCGAAATATTCTAAAGCATTGTGTTCTTTGAGAGGTATTTCTATTAAACGAATAACTTAATAATTTTAATAACTTTAATTTGCACAAATCTTAATAAAATTAAAATATGTTATTCATATACGTAAAAGAATGATTTCTATAGAATACAGTATGATTATCATTATATTTAAAGGACAACCCAAAAATATTTATTTACATTAAGGCCTATTATCGGAATATTGTTGGAATTGCATTTTCGCTTATATTAAACGTTTTTATCACTTTCTAAATGCTTTTTAACTGTGAATATGATTTCAATTTGTGTATCTGTCTGTCCGGCTGTCCATCTTTCTGTCTCTCTGTCGCCCCGTCCCCATCATCCTTAAGTAATTTCAGATTTTTTAAAAATTGATACATGTTATTCAAGTTATCTACGGGGTTTTTTCTATTTAAAATGACTATAATAGGTCCGGTACAATTCGTTTGTGGAGAGGGACACCAAAAAACATTCCAATGCATTACCTTTCAGACAGACATTTTTATAAACCACATTTAAATAATTGTTAATTTTATTTTTAATATGATAAAATATAGTTTTGTATAGAATATTATAAGGTTAACCTTCAGATTTATAGGACTACGCTAAAACATTTAGATACATTAAGGGCTGCAGTTAGAATCTCAGGGCTATATTTCCTTTTGCGTTAATCAATTTTAACATTTTCTAACAATGTTTAGGAGTACTTACGTATACAATTAGTCTATTTGTATGCCTTTTAGTCCTTCTGTCAGAACGTTGTGGGATAACGTAGGCGAAAAGCATTGAAAGTTATACAAGTACATGCAGTTGGAAAGTGTTAATTATTAATGCATACTGGATACTTTTTCGTTCTTGTTTCTATTGCATACGGAAAATTTATATCATAGGAGAATTAAGAAGAAATACGTAACATAATTAATTGTACTTACGTAGCTGTGAAGCAGGGGTGAAAACGTTCCTTTTTTTTTTTTTTTTTTTTTTTTTTTTTTTGTCGGAACTCTTCCACCGGTGTTTTTTAACAATAATGTCTAATCCTATTTACTCGAAAGATATTAGCGTAAAAGTAGTTTGAATTTTCCCAAATAAAAATAGTATCGTCGAAGACGCTGACTACGTTTACCCCTGCTGTGAAGTATAATTGTCGCCTTTGATATATCGTTTCTATTCTCAATCGAACGATAAAAAGTTGGTAAATAAATTTTGAACTTATTTAGAAGCTCTGGTCTCCCAGGGACTAATCCTTAATCCCATCATTGGGAATATCTATGAAACATTTACGGTCAATCGGACGATAGAAAGTTAGTTAAAAATTTTTGAACAGAAGGCACAGGCCCAATTTTAACTCCGTTACTATTTTAGCGTGTATTCTCATCGGAGTTATAACAGATGCATGGAAAATGTCATCCCAGTGAGTGACTAGGTAGTGGATGAATATTTATTCATTAGATTTTACGATTACATACAAATAATCAATTTTTCACTCTAAAATAAAAAATCATTACAAAATCAAACATATGCGTGTAAACATGTTAATTAACTTTTGTTGTTCTTTTTTCAATAACACTGAGTAAAAAAAAAAAAAAATTAAAAAAAAAAAAAAAATGCACAAAACTGCAGATAATCTGAAGATATTTAGAAAATTATGAAATTTAAGGGGGGGGAATTAATTGCTTGCAAACTGCAAATTATTCGATTTTAAACTACAATTATTCTGCAGATTTTAAGATTTTTGTTCCAAATACCTTCAGATTATGTACAAATTTTCTGCAGCTTATTTAGCTGAATACCACCTTATAAAAATAAAACATTAACACGTTAAAGACACTACGTTTTGAATTTCAGCAAGATGTGATTTTCCAACAATTTATGCTTTACGTTTTCTTCTAATTGCTTTACAATAAATAAATAAATAAATGCATTATATTGGAAATCGAGAGTAACGGAGGAACTTTTAATGATAAATAATTATAACATTAACATCATTATAGAGTCCTGAACCCGACCCGAACCCGACAAACGAATTTTATATCAACCCGAAACCCGACCCGAACCCGACAAAAAAAATTTCATCAACCCAAAACCGACCCGAACCCGCAGTAGAGAAACTTTTACGACCCGCTCCCGACCCGAACCCGCTGTCTTTAGACCCGAACCCGACCCGAAACCCGAAAACTAAATAAAAATTACTTATTTATCTAAAAAGCATACAAAACATTTCTAAATTATAAAATAAGGTAAATTTTCATTGTCATACAGTTGGTAAATTATTTTAAAAAGAATTTGAAATGTAGTTACGAATTGTAAACAATTAGTAGCTACATTTCAAATTCTTTAAAAATTAAAAAAATTAAATTAAAAAATTAAAAATCTGAAAAATAGATCAAGAATAATTTTTAAACATTTATGTGAATTGCGAACTTCAAGAGTAAACTAGTATGTTGTGGCCACTACAAGACTTTTTTCTATACTTTTGTATATTTTACTAAGTGCAAATAATTTATTAAAAATATTATTTTTTAAAGTTATCTAACAGGTTGGCTGAAAACGATTTTCATCTTAGAGACAACTAACACTAAATATCCAAAGTAAGACAGTTTTATTGCCTATAAATAGCAGTTTAAAAAGTACGTATTTATAATGGTTATCTCGCATATCAGGTTTTGTACAGTTATATGCCATAGAAGTTGAGATATAGCCTTCCCATTATCGAGGGATATTGAAGTATAGGAGCTCCACTTATTGGCTGATTAGCATCCAGACTGATTCAACATAACGTCTCATTATGGCTTTCTCACATATCAAGTTTTGTTAGATTATACATAATAGAACCTGAGATATAGCCTCCCATTAAATTGCAAATATCGCTGTATAGCAGCACCACCTGTTGAGCGATTGACACCAGAAGTTGAGACACTAATTTAGGTCAATGTGCATCTACATATAAATTTATATACAATTTTATGCAGTAATTCCTAAGATTTAGACTTCCCTTAAATTGCCTAAATCGCTGTACAGCAGCGCCATCTGTAAGCCCATAAGAATTCAAATTGAATCATCATAATGTCTCATAATAGCCTTTTCACAAAACAAGCTCCGTTTGATTATACTCAGTTGAACCTGAGATATAGCCTCCTCTTAAATCTCGGAAATTATTGTATAGCAGCGCTACCTGTTGATCGTTGACAAAAATTGATAGGCGCTAATTTAGGTCAAAGTGTCTCTACATATAAATTCATATATAATTCTAAATAGTGGTTTCGGAGATACAGTCGCCACAAAATTTTTTCACACATACATACACAGAGACCGACATTTTCTATAAATGGTAAAATCGTGTTCTAGACCTCTTAAAACGTGTAAATCCGTCAAAAACTGGAAGTCGAATATTTTTATGAATCCAATACTTTTTTCTATTGAATTTAGAAGAAAGTAAAAAATGCACAGGTACATTTCACTGGCCCCGCCACCCCCACGTATCAAAATTTCACATACACCAATCGTTTGTACTACGTTTGTACCGGTTAGTACCGAGAGATTTTCGTTTTTACCGCTTCCGGTACCGACTTATTCAAAATTCAAATGGCGGGGCCAGTGAAACGAGGATTTCCCATAGTAAAAAAAAAATCTGGAGTGACTCCACTCGACTTTCCGAACATTGAGTAACTAACAGTTTTGTAGATAAAATAAAGAAAGAGGAATTGCTAAACAAACAAAAGAGAGAAAACCATAATAGAGTGTTTTTTTCTCCATATATCACACGAGGTTTTATTTAACGCTACTGAACTTTGAGCCCTTAGATCATAATGATAAAGAATTTTTCGTTTTGTCCCTGTAAAAATCTATAGATGCTAGATTCACCAAAATGCTTATAGTTAGTGCAACAGTGATTTATAATATTCATACAAATTTTCAGCTCAATTGAATAAGGCGTTTAGATGCTATCGCACTTTTAAAAATTTGGTCTCATAGGCCATAATGATAAAGAATTTTTCTTTGTGTCCCTGTAAAAAAACTGTAGTGCTAGATTCACCAAAATCTATACAGTTGGTGCAAATGCGACCTATAACATATGTACAATTTTTTTTGCTCAGATTAATAAGGCGTTTAGACGCTATCACACTTTTAAAAATTTGGCCCCATTGGCCTTAATGATAAAGAATTTTTCTTTGTGTCCCTGTAAAAAAACTATAAGTGCTAGATTCTCCAAAATCTATACAGATTGAGTATCTGTGACCTATAATATGGGTATAAAATTTTTGCTCAATTGAATAAGGCGTTTAGATGCTATCGCACTTTTAAGATTTTGGTCCCATAGGCCATAATGATAAAGAATTGTTCTTTGTGTCCCTGTAAAAAAACTATAAGTGCTAGATTCTCCAAAATCTATACAGATTGAGTATCTGTGACCTATAATATGGGTATAAAATTTTTGCTCAATTGAATAAGGCGTTTAGATGCTATCGCACTTTTAAGATTTTGGTCCCATAGGCCATAATGATAAAGAATTTTTCTTTGTGTCCCTGTAAAAAAACTATAAGTGCTAGATTCACCAAAATCTATAGGGTTCGTACTATGGTGACTTACAATATACGTACCAACTTTCAGGTTAATCGAACAAAGCCTTTAGACGCTAGCGTGTTCACAAACATACACACATACACACATACACACATACACACATACACACACACATACATACATCATCGTAAAAATAGTGAAAACGGACTCAGGGGACCTCAAAACGTATAGAAACATCAAAATCTCGAATTCGGATTTTTGACATGATTACAATACTTTCCTCACTATAGTGTTCGGAAAGTAATAAAGTTATTCATATTTCGACCAAAAGCTGTCAGTCGTTTGTACTACGTTTGTACCGGTTAGTACCGAAATAATTTCGTTTGTATCGCTTCCGGTACCGAGTTATTCCAAATTCAAATATGGCGGGGCATTTCACTGGCCCCGCCACCCCCACGTACCGAAATTTCACATACACCAATCGTTTGTACTTCGTTTGTACCAGTTAGTACCGAGAGATTTTTGTTTGTACCGCTTCTGGTACCGAGCTATTCAAAATTCAAATATGGCGGGGCATTTCACTGGCCCCGCCACCCCCACGTATCGAAATTTCACATACACCAATCGTTTGTACTTCGTTTGTACCGGTTAGTACCGAGAGATTTTCGTTTGTACCGCTTCCGGTACCTAGCTATTCAAAATTCAAATATGGCGGGGCATTTCACTGGCCCCGCCACCCCCACGTATCGAAATTTCACATACACCAATCGTTTGTACTTCGTTTGTACCGGTTAGTACCGAGAGATTTTCGTTTGTACCGCTTCCGGTACCGAGCTATTCAAAATTCAAATATGACGGGGTTTCACTTCCCCCGCCACCCCCACGTATCGAAATTTCACATACACCAATCGTTTGTACTTCGTTTGTACCGACTAGTACCGAGAGATTTTCGTTTGTACCGCTGCTGGTACCGGGTTATTCAAAATTCAAATGCCGGAGAAATGAGAATTTCCTACAGTAAAAAAATAAAGTAATTCAGATTTCGGCCAAAAGTTGTCAGTCGTTTGTACTACGTTTGTAGCGGTTAGTACCGAGAGATTTTTGTTTGTACCGCTTCCAGTACCGAGTTATTCAGAATTCAAATATGGCGGGGCCAGTGAAACGAGGATTTCCCATAGTAAAAAAATAAAGTAATTCAGATTTCGACCATAAGCTGTCAGTCATTTGTACTACATTTGTACCGGTTAGTACCGAGAGATTTTCGTTTGTACCGCTTCCGGTACCGAGTTATTCAAAATTCAAATATGGCGGGGCCGGTGAAACGAGGATTTCCCATAGTAAAAAAATAAAGTAATTCGGATTTCGACCAAAAGTTGTTAGATGTTTGTACTACGTTTGTACCGGTTAGTACCTAGAGATTTTCGTTTTTACCGCTTCCGGTACCGAGTTATTTAGAATTCAAATGTGGCGGGGCCAGTGAAACGAGGATTTCACATAGTAAATAATAAAGTAATTTAGATTTCGACCAAAAGTTGTCAGTCGTTTGTACTACGTTTGTACCGGTTAGTACCGAAAGATTTTCGTTTTTACCGCTTCCGGTACCGAGTTATTCAAAATTCAAATATGGCGGAGCATTTCACTGGCTCCGCCACCCCCACGTATCGAAATTTCACGTACACCAATCGTTTGTACTTCGTTTGTACCGGTTAGTACCGAGAGATTTTCGTTTGTACCGTTTCCGGTACCGAGTTATTCAAAATTCAAATATGGCGGGGCCGGTGAAACGAGGATTCCCCATAGTAAAAAAATAAAGTAATCAGATTTTCGACCAAAAGTTGTCAGTCGTTTATACTACGTTTATACTGGTTAGTACCGAGAGATTTTCCTTTGTATCGCTTCTGGTACCAAGTTATTCAAAATTAGAATGCCAGAGAAATGAGAATTTCCTACAGTAAAAAAATAAAGTAATTCAAATTTCGACCAAAAGTTGTCAGTCATTTGTACTAACATTTGTACTGGTTAGTACCGATAGATTTTCGTTTGTACCGCTTCCGGTATTGAGTTATTCAAAATTCAAATATGGCGGGGCCGGTGAAACGAGGATTACCCATAGTAAAAAAATAAAGTAATTTAGATTTCGACCAAAAGTTGTCAGTCGTTTGTACTACGTTTGTACTGGTTAGTACCGAGAGATTTTCGTCTGTACTGCTTCTGGTACCGAGTTATTCAAAATTCAAATGCCAGAGAAATGATAATTTCGTACAGTGAAAAAATAAAGTAATTCAGATTTCGACCAAAATTTTTCAGTCGTTTGTACTATGTTTGTACCAAGTGTTTTCGTATGTACCCCTACCGGTACCGATTAAATGAAATTTCAAATGTCAGGTATAAAACGCATTTTTTAGAAAACGCATCCCAGAACTGGCATTTGTATGGATATCTAACACTTAATTTAATTTGATGATGCAGCCGGACTTTAATTAGAAAGTACAAACTTTGATTTACAGAGCACAAGTTTTATTACTTGTACATTATTGTAGAAAGCGAAGCAAAAGCCATAAATAATTAGAAAAATCTCATAATAATTCATTACTTTTTATTTAAATTAATTTTCATATGAAGTAATAATAATGAATTATTAATTATTTTTTAAAGTAACAACTGTTATTTCTATAAATGTATTAATGTGACTGGAAAATATATATTTGTAAAAGTCTGGTTTTTAGTTTTAAAAATGTTCATTTTTTAAACCTATCTTTTGCCAACCCTTGTTGACAAAAAAAAAAAAAAAAAAAAAAAAAAAAAAAACAAGAATTTTGGTTAAAAAGAAAACTTTTAATTAAATAAAAAATAATATAAAATTCTAAATATGACGATGTAAAAAAGAAATAACACTGATTGAATTCGATTCTTTAAAAATATGATTTTAGCCAATCGCCAAAACATGGTAAGAATGAGCACCAAGATTATGTGACCTCCACTCTGAGGTAAGTTGGAAGAATAATAACTATTCGATTTTAGGCATTTTTGTGAAAACGAAAATATAATGTTAACGGACTATATCCGATTATAAAGTGACTTATCTTTGTACCTGAATATATAGAATGCATCTTTAATTATGCGATTTAGTTAAGACGCATTCTCACGATGTAAGTGTCTTGAAAAGCTCAAAATGTTCGACTTTCTGTAAGTAGGAATAGTTATACTATCATTATAATGTCAAATCTAATTACATTAAGCACTACGCTAAAAATAAATAACTAGCTCTATCTTTCAGATTTCAGATAAACGTGTAAATGTGTCCAGTGAAGTGTTTTTATCTTCTCATTGTCAGTTATGGGAGCTTTTACTAATAAATTATTTAAGATAAAAAAAAATAAAAAATACATATATATTCGCCTCATGTTGGTTGTCAAATATTGATTATTTAAAAAATCTGGAGTGACTCTACTCGACATTCCGAAGATTGAGTAATTAACAGTTTTGTAGATAAAGTAAAGAAAGAGGAGTTGTTAAACAAACAAAAGAGAGAAAACCATAATAAAGTGTTTGAGTATTTTTCTCCATATATTACACGATGTTTTATTGAACGCTACTGAACTTTGAGCCCATAGATCATAATGATAAAGAAGTTTCGTTGTGTCCCTGTAAAAAATCTATAAACGCTAGGTTCACCAAAATGCTTATAGTTAGAGCTACAGTGATTTATAATATTCATATAAATTTTCAGCTCAATTGAATAAGGCGTTTAGATACTATCGCAATTTTAACTAGCATGTTGTGGCCACCACATGACTTTTTTCTATATTTTTTTATACAAATTCACTCAGTAACAATAATTTATTAAAATTATTATTTAAAAAAATTATCTTTCATGATAATGCAGATGATTTCCATATTAGAGAAGTACTAGTATAACACTAAATATCCAAAAAAAGTCAATTTTATTGTCAATATTACATTAAATATATATTATATATATTATATATATATATATATATATATATATATATATATATATATATATATATATTGTTTTGTTAAAAATGAAAAAAAATCGATAACTTCATTTTAAATTATCGCAGATCTATGGTTCAACCATTCGTTTTAAAGGTACTGGCGAGCTCTTTTGAAAGATAACCATCAAGAAAATTTACTCCTCTCGAGGTGGGGGTGGGGGGGGGAGAAGGCAAGGCTCCTACACATACAAAAAAAAAATTTCCCGGTTGACTATCTCTATTATAAATAATTCTGTTAAATTTCATGATTATTAAAAAATAATTCTCTTTATGCACATTTATACAAAATTTTGTACTATACCACCATGTTACAAATTTAGAAAAAGCGGGATAGAAACGCAACCTGTAAGACAATTTTTACCAAAAGTTGATAGGCACTAATTTATGTCAAGGTGCAACTACATACCAATTTGTATGAAATTCTGTGAAGTAGTTCCTGAGATACAGTTGCCACAATAGTTTGTCACACACACACGCGAACTGACAGACAAACAGACAGACATTTTCTAAAAATGGTCAAATCGTATTCTACAGCTCTCGAAACGTGTAAATCCATCAAAAACCCGAGGTCGAAAATTTTTACGAATCCAATAGTTTCTTCTATTGAATACAGACCAAGTAAAAATTTGGTCCGGCAAAACATAATGATAAAGAATTTTTCTTTGTGTCCCTGTAAAAAAACTGTAAGTGCTAAATTCACCAAAATCTATACAGTTCGTTCAACTGTGACCTATAACATGTGTACAAATTTTTTGTTCAGATTAAATAAGCGTTTAGAAGCTATCGCACTTTTAAAAATTTGGCCCAATAGGCCATAATGGTAAAGAATTTTTCTTTGTGCCCCTGTAAAAAAACTGTGAGTGCCAGATTCTCCAAACTCTATACAGATTGAGTAACTGTGACCTATAATATGTGTATAAATTTTTTGTCAATTGAATAAGGCGTTTAGATGCTATCGCACTTTTAAAAATTTGGCCCTATAGGCCATAATGATAAAGAATTTTTCTTTGTGCCCCTGTAAAAAAACTGTGAGTGCCAGATTCTCCAAACTCTATACAGATTGAGTAACTGTGACCTATAATATGTGTATAAATTTTTTGTCAATTGAATAAGGCGTTTAGATGCTATCGCACTTTTAAGATTTTGGTCCCATAGGCCATAATAATAAAGAATTTTTCTTTGTGTCCCTGTAAAAAACTATAAGTGCTAGATTCACCAAAATCTATAGGGTTCGTACAATGGTAACTTACAATATACGCACCAACTTTGAGCTTATTCGAACAAAGCGTTTAGTCGCTAGCGTGTTCACTCACAGACATACACACACACACATACATACACACATGCATACACACACACATACATACATACGCACATACATACATCATCGTAAAAATAGTGAAAACGGACTCAGGGGACCTCGAAACGTATAGAAACATCAAAATCTCGAATTCGGATTGTTGACATGATTACAATACTTTCCTCACTATAGTGTTCGGAAAGTAAAAATTATTTGATAGATAATGATTAAAATATAATTTAACTAATATACCTTTTTGTGGGTGTTAAATTACAAACTTACAATATATGGTAATAAATAATATCAATATATGGTAATAAATAATATCAATAATAATATAAATATCTTGTGAGGTCGTCACTAAAAGTTGGGACGGTTAAATTACTTCGTCGCCAGTAGCTCGGCGAAAGTCTTGGTCGAGATTGTTTTATGTCAGCATTGTGCAGCAGTAAAATAATTAGGATCTCGGTGTTATATGAGTAGAAGAGATGTTAAAAGGTTTTGATTGAAATGAAATGAAAGGGAGTTGTTGGATGGAGTATAAAAGGAAGGATAGATATAGATATAGGATGTGAGGTAGTGGAATGGTGATGAAGGGGTAGCTGATTAGTGTGGAGTTAAGAGAAATGTTGATGGGGATAGTTTTATGCGAATGAAGGTAGAGAGGTGTAGTTTTGTGGAGTAAAGAAATAAAAGAGCCTGTCGTGTTCGGGAATCCGCTCGACGCTCTAAAGTGAGAAAAGTGTTAAGGAGCCGTGAGCAGTCGTCAAAAGGATCAGCGTGGGTGAGATAAAGCAACTTCCTATTTTATGTCTTGTAAAGTTATTTCCTGAGGTCATTTATTTAAATTACGTTAGCTCAACGTCCTCCTTAATTTTGAATGCTAAATAAACTTTGTTTATCTGTTAACTTTGTCTCGAGCTTTCTTCATTGCGTAATTAAGTTAATCTAAGTCATGTTTAAGATTAAGTAAAATCTACATTAGAGAATCATGGCCCACGCCGATTCGCCACATTGGCGCCCAACATTGCTCGAATCCCCCCCCCCCCCCCGAGCAAGTTTTTTTTTATGGCACCACTAGCGTGCTGCAATTTTTTGAGCAGCTTGAATATTTTTTCAATTTTCATAAAATCAATGTTAAAAACCAATATTCCTGGTTAGCCTATTCCCTAGAAGGAGAACCAAGACAGTGGCATAGATTAATCGCCTGCCATTCCCTTGGGCCAAATCCAACTTATTAGGATTTAAAAAGGCGGATCATCGACCTTTTCGCCACTCGGTATGATAAATTACGATTGGAACATGACCGTTCCCTCCCCCCCTCACGAACGTCAGTGGGAGGCGGCAATCAAACCAGTGGAAAACTCCCAAGAAATTATTAAGTCACAGGAAGCGAGCTCAATTAAGTTCGATCAACCTAAAACTGGCAATGAAACCGTTATTTCTAGTGACAAAAGTCGCATAAAAGTTAATGAAAACGAGCAAACTATGCCGTTAACTAGCACTACAGACAAATCTACGTCTGTTTTTCAGCCCTTGGCTCCGGATAAAAAATCCGAGAATTTATCTAGCATAGAGACAGAGATTGTAAAGGAAATTAAAATAACTGCGGCCGCTGAAGCCGTTAAACGGACCGCCAGTGACAAATTAATAAATGTAGCGGCTAATCCTTTCATCAATAAATCATATTTATGTTTTCAAACTGTTAAGTGAAGAGACCTTTCTAGTAATTTAAATGCACCTCATAATAAATTACAGTTTAATTCTCAAACTATGAAGTCGGCAGATTCTGCTATTTTTATTGATAAATCTCATGCAAATGCTAAACCGGTCGATTCCGGAAATTTCTCTCATGACACAGGAACAATAGTCGCAGAAAATGTTAACATTAATGTTGGTACTCAACCTTTAGCAAATGAGTTAAATTTACGTTTTACAACTGGTCAGCCACCAGATTTAATTATTAGTCAAAATGAAAATGTTGTGGTACAAGTAACAGAAAATAATGGTTTAAACAACGATGCTTCTCATAAGAGAGTAGCTAATTTACATAAAAATGTAGGGAATAAAAGAAGTACATTAAAACATTTCTACGTTAAGGAATTAAATTTATATTCCACAACTGTCAAGTTGACAGAGTCACGTATTTTGGCTGAAAATCCTGTAAATGATATATTAAGTGACGCTGCTTCTAAAACTTTCTTTACAAAGTTAAAAGTAAATGATGTGATTTCCATTACTTCTTTGAACAAGCTCGTAAGCCCTCCAAGACCTCAACACTCATGAGTAGAGAGCGAGCGGAATAGTCCTCTGATGCTGCGGACAGCGACAGCGTGCCGGGTTCGATCGCAGCCCAGGAATGTGACCTCGCAACGCCTGACCTCCTGCTTCAAGCCTCCAGCCCTGCGATTTCTGCGGCCAGTGCAATGTCCAGCAAGACTCTCGTATTTCATGCTAATTTTCTTACAGCGGAAACCCTGGGTCAGGTCGTATCGTTCTTTATTTTATTTTTTCTAAAGTATTTGTTTATCAGAGCTGTACCAAAATGTAAGACATGCCTTGAAGCCTTTCGGACTTCTTATTTTTGTATGAAAGAGCAGGACTTTCTAAAAAGAAAAACTGCAAAATTTAAATTAGTACATGAACTTTCATTTCGAAAATCATGTTTCTGCTTCAAATGTCAACATTTTAGTTCTCTCTTAATATATTTTATGTATGTATTAAGTTCTTTTACCTTGTAGCCATCACCTGCAGAAAGCTGGTAATATAAACTGTTTTTTTAACCTTTGTAAATACCCCCCCCCCCTTTTTTTCGTATTTCTATACATATTGTATTTGTATATATAGCTAAAATGAGCTTTGATAAGTGTATAAAATGAAGATTTTTTATTGTTATAACTTTTGTATTCCACTAAAAGTTATCTATCTATATACAGTCGGTAACAAAAGTGTCCGAACACTAGCAAATGTTCCTACGTAAAAAAAGTACACTTCATACGGTTTTGTTAAATAAATCCTTGTCGAATCCTGTTCTTAGTCAGTCTAAAAGTATGATTCAATAAGGATTTATTTAACAAAACCGTATGAAGTGTACTTTTTTTACTTAGAAATTTTTGCTAGTGTTCGGACACTTTTGTTACCGACTGTATGTATATATAACTATGTGTATGAGTGGGGAAATTTTTTTTTGGCTATATGCATAAATCACGCGTAACTTTAAACTAAAATCACTAACAAATTAATTTTTTTGTCGTTTCGCATGCTATAGCCCAGGAGGAAAAAATTATTGTATATAAACTATTTTATGTATTCAGAGACAATTTGTCTCGTTTATCTATCTACAAAATGTAGTTTTTATATTTTTGATACTTTAAGAAGTTTCTGTTTTAGAAATATCTCTGACGCTCTAATCTGATGTCGAATGTGTTATTCTGATGCCTGACGTTTCTGAATGAATTTTTCTCAAGTACGTTGACCAGCTGATGTGGTTGAGCCTAGACTGGCTCTGTTATGGATAAAGAAATTCCTCTTCTAAGTTTCGAAGGATGATTCTGGATCTCGGCTGGTCTTTCGATGGATAATTGAAGTTCAAGATTTTATGTTCAATAAAATGATTTGATCAATGTTACAAGTTTAAAATTATGTTTATTCCTTTCTGGATTAACAGAAAGATGGTTGTAAGCCCCATTGTATAGTTGAGCTAACCTATTTGAGGCGTTTTTTTTTTCTCCCAGTAGTTTCCGGCTGTAAAAGGCCCTCAAGTCAATTTAAAACTTAAAATAATTTTTTTGTTCGAGGTTTGTCCGGTTTTAAGCTAAAGAGTTTTTTATTCGCCATTGTATTTGAAGCTGTAAGCAGTTCATTGCTCAGCAAATTACACTTTAAATTTTTTTCTAACTTATTTTAAAGTTTCAAATTTAAGTGACGGCTGCACTCACACTTCAGAGATTTGAGGTAGCTAGATATGGAATGCAGTTATTTAAATTTACTCGATCAAACCCGTTGGGGATTTTCCCGACTAAATTTTTTTCTTGGAGGGGGACTGTGAGGTCGAGCTATGGACCGTCACTAAAAGTTGGGACGGTTAAATTACTTCGTCGCCAGTAGCTCGGCGAAAGTCTTGGTCGAGATTGTTTTATGTCAGCATTGTGCAGCAGTAAAATAATTAGGATCTCAGTGTTAGATGAGTAGAAGAGATGTTAAAAGGTTTTGATTGAAATGAAATGAAAGGGAGTTGTTGGATGGAGTATAAAAGGAAGGATAGATATAGATATAGGATGTGAGGTAGTGGAATGGTGATGAAGGGGTAGCTGATTAGTGTGGAGTTAAGAGAAATGTTGATGGTGATAGTTTTATGCGAATGAAGGTAGAGAGGTGTAGTTTTGTGGAGTAAAGAAATAAAAGAGCCTGTCGTGTTCGGGAATCCGCTCGAAACTCTAAAGTGAGAAAAGTGATAAGGAGCCGTGAGCAGTCGTCAAAAGGATCAGCGTGGGTGAGATAAAGCAACTTCCTATTTTATGTCTTGTAAAGTTATTTCCTGAGGTCATTTATTTAAATTACGTTAGCTCAACGTCCTCCTTAATTTTGAATGCTAAATAAACTTTGTTTATCTGTTAACTTTGTCTCGAGCTTTCATCATTGCGTAATTAAGATAATCTAAGTCATATTTAAGATTAAGTAAAATCTACATTAGAGAATCATGGCCCACGCCGATTCGCCACAATCTTTTATTGATAATGTGATTTACCATCGCACTAGTACTGCACTATGAGTAGTTGGCGATGATTGGGACACACCCGTAAGGATAGTCCGGAGATATACCATCACTATTTTTATTAAAACAAGAAAAATTGGTGTTGTCTTATGCGAGTTTAAGAACAGAGTCTATTTCGCTCTCTCTTTCTCTCAAACAAGGTTGTAGCAAAAGGTGTTCCGAAATGTAACTTTAAACGGGACGTTTAGCATTTTTACCAATTTTTTGCACATGGAAAATCGTAGTAATTTCCCGCAGGAGTTACACATTTAGAAAAATGTCTCCTTTTAGAATTAAAATAAAAGGTAACAATGTTAGGATATATATCCCTTAAGTGGGTGATGGGGTTGTCTAGCATTCCTAATCTTTAAATTTTCGTGCGTTGTTTATTTGTTCTAGAGAAGACGTTAAAGAATATTATTATTATACCTTGATGGAATCCTTTTCCTAAATGTGTTTATTTTCCTTTTTTTTTTACTTTCTTCTGTACTCAATTGAAGAAAGTACTCGAATCGTACATTTTTCAGCTTCCTTTTTTTGATGGATTTACACGTTTTGAGTTTTCCAGAACACAATCTGACTAGGTATTAGTAGAAAATATGTGTCTGTCTGTTTGTGTGTCTGCGTGAAAGAAAAAAAAAAAAAAAAAAAAAAAGGCGACTTTTTTTCGGGAACTACTACAGTTAACTGGATATAAATTTATATGCAGATGTACCTTGACCTAAATTAGTACCTATCAACTTTTGGCGTCACTTTCTTAACAAGTGGCTCTGCTGGACCGCGATTTTCACAATTTCATGAAAGGGTATATCTCAGGAACTACTACATGATTTTGTATATAAATTTATATGCAGATACACTTTGACATAAGTTAGTGTCTACCAACTTCTGTGTCAATTGCTCAACAGGTGGTGCTGTTATACGTCGACTTTCACATTTTCAGGGAAGGATATATCACAGGTTCTGTTTTGTATAATCAAACAAAATTTGACATGTATCAGTGTAGCTATTATATGACATTACGCTGATTCAATTTGGATGCATACAACCAATAAGTGGCGCTGCTATAGTGCAATTTTCCCTGAGAACGGGATGTGGCTACATCTCAACTTTTATGGCATATAACAATACGAAACCCGATGTATGAGGTAACCATTATGAAGACGCTTTTTTGTAAGACTTTATATAGAGAGAATTAAACTTTCTTTTCTTATATTTAGTGTTAGTTTTTTCTAAAATGAAAATCATTCATTATGGTAGATAATTTTAATAAATAATAGTTTTAAGAAAATATTTTTACTGAGCGAATTCCTTTAGGAAAATATAGAAGAAAGTTTGAGGTGGTCACAGGATACTAGCTTTAAATGCAATCATAAGTATTTCTTCTATATTTGCTGTATAAACAAGTATAAATGGAGAAAAATTCAAAATTCCGTTTACATAAAAGCGAGGATTGAATTTCATTAAAAGTAAAGGTATTAAAAAAAAAAAAAAAAAAACTAGTAGGTTGTGCCTATCACAAGACTTTCTTCTATATTTTCTAATACAAATTCGCTCAGTACAGATAATTTAATAAAGCTATTATTTATTTAAAATACCTATCATAATGAATGCAGACGATTTTCATCATAGAGAAAAATTACATTGTACAAAGAAAGAAAGTTTTATTCTCCATAAATAGTATATTAAAAAATGCATTTTCATAAAGGTCACTTATCAAATTTTGTACAGTTATACACCATAGAAGTTTAGCTATAGCTTTTCCGTTCTCGGGGAAAATTGCAGGACAGCAGCGCCACCTATTTGCCGATATGCATCAGAATTGAATCAGCATAATGTCTGATAATGGTCTTTACACATATAATTTTTTTTTTAATTTCACACAATAGAACCTGAGATATCTGTTTCCCTTAAATTATGGAAATCGTTGTATAACACCTCCACCTATTGAATTATTGGTACCAGAAGTGGAAAGAGAATAATTTATATCATGGTACATATAAATTTATGTGCAATTTTGTGAAGTAGTTCCTGAAATATAGCCTTTCCTTGAACTGTGGAAATTACTGTATAGCAGCGCCACCTTTTGAGAAATTGGTATAAAAATTTGATAGGGACTAGGTTAGGTCAAGGTGCATCTACATATAAATTTATATGCAGTTATGTGCATTAGTTCCAGAGATACAGTCACCAAAAAATTTTTAACACACACATACAGAGACAAAGACTGATATTTTTTAGAAATAGTCAAATCGTGTTCTGGACTCTCAAAACGTGCAAATTCATGAAAAACCGAAAGTTGAAAATTTTTACGAATCTAATACTTTCTTCTACTGAATATAGAAGAAAGTAAAAAAAAAAAAACTTGTGAACTCCGAAATCTTTTCTATTTCCAGAATGTAAATACGAGGTTATTCTGTATTTGTGTTTCTTTAATTTATATATTAACAACAGTCGAGAAAGATGTATAATACGTTTCTAATTTTCATACAATTTCTACAAGAGATACATATTAGTTCCGTTGAAGAAAAGAAAACAGATCCAGATAAAAACACGGATCTACTTTTCTGAATTACTTTATTTTTTTACTATGGGAAATCCTCGTTTCACCGGCTCCGCCATATGTGAATTTTGAATAACTCGGTACCGGAAGCGGTACAAACAAAAATCTCTCGGTACTAACCGGTACAAACGTAGTACAAACGACTGACAACACTTGGCCGAAATCTGAATTACTTTATATTTTTACTGTAGGAAATTCTCATTTCTCTGGCATTTGAATTTTGAATAACTCGGTACCGGAAGCAGTACAAACGAAAACCTCTCGGTACTAACCTGTACAATCGTAGTACAAACAACTGACAGCTTTTGGCCGAAATCCGAATTACTTTATTTTTTTACTATGGAACCCGCCATATTTGAATTTTGAATAACTCGGTACCGGAACCGGTACAAACGAAAATCTCTCGGTTCTAACCGGTACAAATGTAGTACAAATGACTGACAGCTTATGGTCGAAATCTGAAATACTTTATTTTTTTACTATGGGAAATCCTCGTTTCACTGGCCCCGCCATATTTGAATTCTAAATAACTCGGTACCGGAAGCGGTACAAACTAAAATCTCTCGGCACTAACCGGTACAAACGTAGTACAAACGACTGACAACTTTTGGTCGAAATCTGAATTACTTTATTTTTTTACTGTAGGAAATTCTCATTTCTCTGGCATTTGAATTTTGAATAACTCGGTACCAGAAGCGCTACAAACGAAAATCTCTCGGTACTAACCAATACAAACGTAGTACAAACGACTGACAACTTTTGGTCAAAATCTGAATTACTTTATTTTTTTACTATGGGAAATCCTCGTTTCACCGGCCCCGCCATATTTGAATTTTTAATAACTTGGTACCGGAAACGGTACAAACGAATATCTCTCGGTACTAACCGGTACAAACGAAGTACAAACGATTGGTGTATGTGAAATTTCGATACTTGGGGGTGGCGGGGCCAGTGAAATGCCCCGCCTATTTGAATTTTGAATAACTTGGTACCGGAAGCGGTACAAACGAAAATCTCTCGGTACTAACCGGTACAAACGAAGTACAAACGATTGGTGTATGTGAAATTTCGATACGTGGGGGTGGCGGGGCCAGTGAAATGCCCCGCAATATTTGAATTTTTAATAACTCGGTACCGGAAGCGGTACAAACGAAAATCTTTCGGTACTAACCGGTACAAACGTAGTACAAACGACTGACATCTTTTGGTCAAAATCTGAATAACTTTATTTTTCTACTATGGGAAATCCTCGTTTCACTGGCCCCGCCATTTGAATTTTGAATAACTCGGTACAGGAAGCGGTACAAACGAAAATCTCTCGGTACTAACCGGTACAAACGTAGTACAAACGATTGGTGTATGTGAAATTTTGATACGTGGGGGTGGCGGGGCCAGTGAAATGTACCTAAAAATGCACTTCAGTTTAAATGCTCGTAATTTATTGTTTAACACATATAGTTTGGAAAAAAAATAAAGATGTATTATTGCTTTTGTCCGATGTGGATGTTTACTTTACTATAATAATTTGTGTAACATCTGCTTTTTAAGGATCACTGATCACTTTAAATTCGCATAATCAGCAACTTAGCTTTCTCCGGTTTCAGTTTTGCTTGGTGCATTATTTATTTGTTCTAGAGAAGACGATAAAGATTATAATCTGCCTTGATGGTTTCCTTTATGTGTTTATTTTACATTACTTTTTTCAATTAAATCGCAACAAGTATTCCCTGTATATTTGCTGTATATACAAATGTAAATGGAAAAAAATTCAAAATTTCGTTAACGTAAAAGCGAGAAAGCGAGGATTAAAATTCATTGAAAATAAAGATATCTTAAAAAAAAAAAAAAAAAAGTAAATTGAGAAATAACTTAAATTCTCAAAACGTAAAAGCGAGGTTTTATGTTGTATTTCTTTATATATATATATATATATATATATATATATATATATATATATATATATACTAGCAGGCTTTGCCCGCTTTGCTGGTTACTATATTTAAAGGAAATGCTTTTCTATATAGCTTTATGAAAAAAAAAAAAAAAAAAAAAAAAAACAATAATAATACTGAAATCGCTGAAAAGCTTGCTTTGGAAAGGCAGCGACTTGTTCGTCCTCGCAGTCTACGATGTCTGTCCCTATTGCCTGGGACAATGGCTTACCCGTGGGCTTCCATTTGTGTGCTTATCATATATGACAGTTCCGATCCGGACAGTATCGAAAAATTTGAAGTAGGCCTTTTATATTTGAATCCCAGTTACATATGAACAACATTATACGTGATGTACATAATATTTACTTTCACATTATTTCCTACATTTATTTGATTTAATTGATCAACCTTAAATAAGAGCAATTTCAAGCCAAATATAATATTACAATATGCTATGATCGGCTACGTCTATCGCATAAGACAATTATTATTATTATTATTTTATATATATATATATTTAGTTATATACATACTTCATGCTTAGTTATCAGTAGTTGGTATATAGAAAAATAAATTAATTAATTAATATGTAAACCTGATGGTGATACAGCCTTAATGTAGCTCCCCTTGGCGACTTTTGAATTTTGTCGCCGTTTTAAACCAAAATATAATTTGTGGATTATTGTTCCCATTTCTTTTTATCTCTTTCATTTTTTTCAATATTTTATAATTTAGTTATATTTTTTTATGCGCCTCTTGGCTTTAAGTGGCTGTCCTTGGCGAAAAATGTCCGATCTACTTCAGCATCAAAATTTAAAAAAATGTCCAGAATTATCAATAAGTAAATACCTTTAATATAATGCTAAATTAGCTTTTATGCCAAGCGTGATTCATCTTTACTTAAAAAAAAAAAAAAAAAATCTAGAGTTGAGATTTATAAAAAAATTCTATGATATAAAATTCAGAAGAAACATGCTAGATTTGTATTATTCCTATTTTATTTTAAATTTATAGAGACGTCATTTTCTCATTCACCAGTTAAACATTTAGTAATTTTTTATTTTTTGCGTGAAAACATAATTCATTTTATGTTGAAAAAATAAATAAATAAAAATAAATACCTCATTAACTTTTTTGGCAACAATTAAAAATTTAAATGGCATATATTAAGGCAATTACCAGTTTATTATTTTCATATTTCAATTAATTTTTAAAAATCTAATCAAATTTCCGGTATAAATAGTAGCCTATGACCTATTCCAGACTATTATCTATCTCTGTACCAAATTTTACCCAGTTCCGTTTAGCCGTTGTGGAGTGATTGAGTAACAAACATCCATACATCCATCCGAACTTTCGTATGCATAATATTAGTGTAGATTAACAAGAGACAATAAAAAATTATACAGTACTTTAAAATTTTCATACAATTTCTACAGATTATCAGTTTTAGATTTGTTGAAGAAAAGAAAACGTAGACGAATATTTTTTTCTCATGTTTATACGGATTTTTTTTTTTTTTTTTTTTTTTTTTCAGGTGGATATCCGCGCAGAGGAATAGGGAACTACGACACATGTCTAAAACCAGTTAAAGAGCTATAATTATGTCTACAAATTTATGCTTTCAATTGTAGAATTTTTTTTGAAAGGTGTTCTCAAGTCGACCCGACTCGTAGAAAGCTAAACCCGACCCGAACCCGAACCCGACCCGCAAGAAAAAAAAATTCAGTCGGGTTCGGGTAAAATCGGGTTACCCGACCCAATGCAGGACTCTACATCATTATAAAATTAGACATCAATTTGGGCTTCATCTATTTATTTTTTTTTTTTTCAAAATAGGCGTTGATAGGTCAAATTTTAAAAACAATGTACAAAGTTAAATTTAAAATAAACATTTTATTTATTAAATAAAAGCGTCTGGAATAACAGTTAAAGATACATTTTGAAATTTCTTTTAAATAGGAGTGTTTTTATATAAAATGAAATTCTCTTATGAAACATTTAAGTGGAAATTTAAAACAATTTTTAAGAACTAAACATGTATATGATTCCAAAAATAAATAAAAATAACCATCGTACAAATTTTTTTGTTCCACATTTATTATTTTTATCCTTTTGCTTTTCTTTTTATCATTTTGCTGTATAAATATCTTTTTTAATTAAAAATAAGAATCCTTTGTGGTTTTCATTTCATTCATGCACCATTAGGAAAGCAATTTCAACACGCTTTAGAGAATTCTCATTTAAAAATACATTTCATGAGTAAATGTTTTTTATTTTTTTTATTGTTACAAAAAAATATGGGGGGGGGGAGTGAATTTAAAATATGGTTTGTTCAAACTGTCTGTCTGTGAAACAATTCCCCGTTTATATGAATCACATGGTTTCATATAAAACTGTACTTTTTTATTCAAATTTGTAAGAAAGTTATTATTTGTAGATCTAAAGAGAAGAAATAATGAAAGTAATTTATCATCGTAACCGAAAATATGTCCGTCATTGTTGTTATTTAATTCACTGTAATGTAGGTTTATGTTCAAGCACTTTTAATGTTATTTAAAGTATTAAATCGTAGTTAAATGATGCTAGAGTATCGCATACAATTTGTATTTGTATCATCAAATATCATAAATACATATAAATACAAAATTTTTGGAAAATGAAGAAACAATATTAAGCGCGTGAATTTTTTTATATAAACCGTGGGCTGATATTGTATAATTAGAAAAATTATTTATTACTAAAATCTAAAACGCTTTGAATTCCTTTAAAATATACAAAATTCTCCATGGATACTCTTCAGGAAAGAACTCCATATCATGAGCTCATGAGCTAAAATGGCCTACGTTGGCACAGATTTACTGTTAAAGTTATAAACGTTATTTGAAGCGGTGCATAAATCGTTGCATGATATTACACATGAACAGTTAATATCATTCCTTTATATTGGCTATGTTTCTTTATCAATTCACATTCATATAATACAATCTTAATTATACACTTTCTAATTTAAGTTAAGACAAATTAAAACAATACAATCACGAATATAATGAAGATAAAATAGAAATTAAATTACAAAATAATAATAATTTTACAAATTTAAATTGATATCTTATTTTTTTTTTTTTTTTTTTAAGATTTAATATTCTGATTAATAATCTGTTAAATAAAGTTAAAAAATATTTAACTATTAAAAATTTTAAATATTTTATGGTGTTTAATGAATTTCATTTTTTCCAGGATTTATAAAATGCAATTTACAAAACTCTTCTTTCCCACATTTTTTATTATTCCCACTCTGTAAAATCTAAAAATTTTAATTAATGCTACTTTTCATCAAGTGAAAAATGCTATCAGACCTCGTATTAAATTGCTATAAATTAAAATGCACTTTTCATGTAATTTTGTAAGTCCTATACTTTTTTTTATATCATATATATGTATATGTGTGTGTGTGTGTGTGTATGTCTGTGAGTTAAAAAAAAAACAAAAAAAAAAAAAAAAAAAAACTAGTAAACTAAAAAAATATTTAGTTTTTGGTAAACTTTCATAATGCACATTTATATAAAATTAGTATTGAAATTGATTTAGGAGAAGTATGATTAGACCAGTTGAAAATTACCAGTTAAAAATTAAAATGAATTTACTTCATTAAAAATAAAAATTCCATGTAAAATAACTGAAATGAAGAAAACTGAGACTGAAATGCTTTTCTCTGAAGAGTAGATTAGTTTTCCGCAGAGATTACATAATGACACAACAAATATATTTCTTTTGCAAGAATATCTAGCAACACTGCAGAAAGAAGTCGAGAGGCTTTAAGAAACTTTTAGAAATGTGATTTCGCTGATGCGTCTCGTTTTTCCTATAAACATTTCCTGACATCTAATATAAAACTTACCTTCCTAACTTCCTTTTACCGAGTTATTATTACATTTCTATGTCTAAACATGTTTATATTTCAGTATTATATTACTTTTCTAAATTCATGCGTATAATCCTGTGTTTGCTGATTTAATTTCTGTACAAATATTTTTAATCAGATTGTGGATTTTTAAAATGATTATTTTATTTCATTTCTGAAAAAACCGAAAAAAAAAATATGAATGTATATATGTATATATATATATATATATATATATATATATAAATATATATATATATTTTTAAGTAAATATTTTTCATTTATGGGAGAGAAAATAATACAATAATTATAACAGCAATAAAATATATTCCTTTATCATCAATAATAATAATAATAATAAAATGGAAAATAATGTAAGTTTAAAAAAATAAAATTTAAATAGGAATTACAGTACCTAATAGGAAAAGAATAATAAGAAATCAATGTGTGGTATTTTTTTCATATTTTATTTTATTAGTTTTCTCATAAACATCAAATGGCTTAGAATGTATTATTCAAGTAAGTCTTTTAAACACTGGACATTCTTAAACCAAACAAATCTGAAATCCGTCTGAGCCATCTTAGTGAAACAAATCTTAAAAAAAAAAAAAAAAAAAAAAAAAAAAAAACCTCATAAAGAATACTTACGAATTCATACCATTCTATAAAGTTTACAAAATATCTCACCTTACCTCTGTACCTTTAAAACCTGTAGTAAATTCAGATAGCGATAATAAAAATAAGCCCAATTTTTTTTTTAAAGTATCTTCATTTGATTACAAAAATGGATTTGAGTGTAGGGGAGACTGGGGCAAAGTGGACCACCCCTATTTAAATCTCTTAATATTTAACTCTTTTAGTTGATATTGAGACTCATATATGACAGCATGGTACTACTTGTATAAATCCAAAAAAGAAACCACATGGTAAATACCAAGGTAGCCCTTTTACACAAATTTTATGTTTTGAGCTGCTCAAAGTAATTTTTCAAGTTAGAACTTTTTTATTTTTATTTTATCAGGACTGAACTATTGGCTACAAGTATTGGACAGTTGTTAAGAAAGGGTAAGATATTGTTGTTTTTAACTTTACGAAATTTATTAGCATATTTATAGACTGTATATAATTTTAATATTATTATTTGTTTTGTCTGGACATGTGGCACAGTGGACCGCCTTCCAATGTGCCTAAAGGTCCAAATTATATTTAATACCTTATTTGTTTTAGTTAAATTTACATATACAAACATAACGTAACTCAAAATAATTAATAAAAAGAATAATAATCTAAATTTTATAATAAAACAAATTTCTGAAAAGGGAAAATAGTTGAATAGTAGTATAATAATTATGAATATCTAAATTTAATAACAATTTGAATTGTTTAATATTAAAAAAATAAATAAATTGATTATGTGATTTAATAAATAGTAGGTTTTATAGAATTATTGTTGTTGTTTTTAGAAGTAACATGTAAAAGATAAAAGTAGAATAATTAAACTTATCTCACAAATATAATGTGAAGAATTAATATCTCAAAATGATTAATAAAATTAAAACCCGAATTAACTACTACGTCAGAAACACCAAAAGAAATATATTCGATATGCATGCAGCTGTTTCGGTAGCCTTAAGCGTGCCGTCTTCAGTGCAAAAAGAATTCTGAATCTGGAGAAGTGTTCGTACATATTGGAGAGGGACCGAATTTAGTTCAACAAATAGGATTACGGAAAAGGTGGGGATTGTGGCCAATAGGAAATTAGAAATGTTAGCTGTGTACACAGTAGAAAAATTAAGAAAATGTGGACTGAATGTAGAATTTCCAACAATCAGACATATAGGGAACAGCGAAATCACAATTTACAAGATTTTTAAAAAAATTATAAATATGAAAAGCTTTACCGAAATCGAGTTCATGAATGGATTTAGGTCCGCAAATTATTTTAGCTGAATTAAATTTAAAATTATGATTTTTCTCCCAGCGATGTTTAGAAATAGCCGATTTATTGGTCTCTTGTTTGCGGACGTAATTCATATGTTCTTTTAGACGAAACTTAAGACTGCGTTTAGTTTGGCCAATATATGATAAATCACATGTCAGGATTACTATAAATGCCCCAAGAATTATGCATATAAATGGTATCTTTTAACTGAGAAAAGGTGAGTTTATTGGATGGCGAAAATATTATTTTAAAATCATATTTTTTGAGAATTGTTTTTGAAATAAATTCGCTCCCTCTCCTATATATACGAGCACTTCTCCAGATTCAGAGTTCTTTTTGCACTGAAGACGGTACGTTTAAGGCTACCGAAACAGCTGTATGCATCTCAAATATTTTTCTTTTGGCATTTCTGAAGTAGTAGTTTATTCGGGTTTTAATATTCCAATGAAAAGTCTCCTGTTATTAATTAATAAAAATGTTTGAATAGTAATAAAATGTTTAATTATATATTTCATAATTTTTATAACTATATAACATTAATAAACAATTAAAAATATATCTTATTGTTTAGTGATGGCACGTAAAAGACAAAGGAAATCTGGTATAGGATTTTTCCTCTAATTTGATTTCATAATTATTTTGATTTCCTTTAAATTTTGGTAATTTTATTTCATGAAAATGTTCGAATTATGTTATTTAGACAAAAATTGCATAAGAAACTAATTTTAGAAAAAAAAAAAAAAATGAGTAATTTATATTACTTAAACATGAACAACAGTGGTTGGTCCACTGTACTCCGGGTTTTTGTGAGTGCACACAATTTATTTTTTTATTCGTAATGTATTAGAAATATTGTTATAAAAGGTTTAAAGAATATTTGCTATTTTTTTTTTCAAGTACCTTGCTTTTTTATTTTTTGTGAAAAAAAATTAAAAGTGTAAAAGTGGTCCACTGTGCCCCAGTCTCCCCTATAGGTCTGAGGGAAATTTTAGGGAGGGGGGGGGGGGTGGAGGGAGAAAATATTAAAATGTCAAATGGGGAGAGTATCTTTTGTTAGCTGTATGGAATATTTAGCTGTATGGAATATCTTGCTGTTTGGAATATTTTTATTGTCATACCATTTTTTTATACAATACTTTGTCGTAGGAATCTATTTTTAGTAGGTTATGTTTGATTAAAATAAAAAATATTATTCTAGATAAAATAAATAAATAAATAAATATTGCATAACTTATTTCAATATATGGTTTTTTACTTATATTAATACTTATGTTTTTACCTATATTAATCCCAGGTGCCCCCAGATGCTATTTTATTTTCAATCGATACATTTTCCAACATTTGTATACACACACACACATATATATATATATATAAAGATAGAGAGAGAGAGAGAGAGAAAATGAGAGAGAGAATAATAAATAAATAAACTTCTATTGAGCTAACAAAAGACACCAAAAAATTTCAAAATCCACCCCCTTCCTCATGTGACTCCAAATATTCAGCGCACTTAAAAAAAATAATAATAATAATCATAATAATAACGAGGTTTCTGATCAATTCCTTGAACATTTTTTAGTTTAACACTAGAACCGCGGAGCGGGTCAATTTGACTCAAAACGATGTTTAATTTATCAAAACGCGAAAAGTTTTGATAGAAAAAAAAAATTCCTTTTATGACTTTTAATAATTTAAGGTGAACAACAATTTATCAAATTTAAAAATTCGTAACTTAAATAATTTTCCATTTATTAACAGTTACGCCTAGAATCGCGGAGCGGGTCAATTTGACCCATAAAAAATGTAAATGTACAAACAATGGAAAACAGACGCATTTTCTCGGAAGTAACTGTAAAATACTTCTTTCCTACCCTCGATTTCCTTAAATGGACTGCACTAGAAGGGGAAATAGTGCAGGTTTTCAGTCAAGGTCATTATATTTGGTTTGATGCGTGAACAACTTTGGAATGCATTGAAAATTTACAGCGAATATTTAGAAGACTTTTTAAAGCTGTTTTTTTTTTCTCTGTAATTAGTGCATGCATAAAAAAGATGCTACGACGCCGTAATCTCACTGTTCAAGAAGCTTTAGAATATTTAAAACAATTATATGAAAATGATTCAGAAGGTGATGAAAATGAAAATTTTTTTTCGATTTTGAGTAGTGAGGATGAATACCTGCCTACTAATGAAGTCAATCAGGATTTGGATGAAGAAAATGAAAGCGAAGATGACTCTGGCAATGCTCTATCAATCGCTATTCCTTCTCATCGCAATAATGATGATAATTTATCTGATAAACAAGAAAAGTCAAACTTTCTAAGAAGGGATACACATACGATTAGAAATTTGAAAAAAGAAATCAACAATAACATTCAAAGTTGGAAATAATGAAGTTGGCAAAGATGGGACAGTTTGGAATGTCGCTCCATTAGGAATAAGCAATAGAGGAAGAAAATCAAAGTGTAATATTTTGAAAGAAGTTGGAGGCCCAACACCACATGCTAAACGCAATGTTATCGATAACAGTCCTTCAAGTGCTTGGAGACTTTTTATAGATGAATGGATATTGAAGCACATAAAGAAGTGTACTGAAGATGAAGCTCGTCGGCATATTCATGAAAAAGAATGGAATATAACATTAGAAGAAATGGATGCTTTTATTTCAATTTTATATGCACGTGGTATATATTGTGCAAAAGGACATGAAATGGATAGTTTGTGGTCAAAGGACTGGGCACCACCATTTTTCCAAAATACAATGTTAAGAGACCAATTTCGTGAAATAATGAGATTTTTACGCTTCGACATAAAATCAACAAGATCAAAGCGCTTAGAGACTGACAAATTTGCCCTTATTTCGGATATCTGGAATCGTTTCATCGAAAATTGCAAGACTAACTATACACCAGGTCCTAATATAACTGTAGATGAACAGTTATTTCCTACAAAAGCTAGGTGTAGGTTTACCCAGTACATGACAAACAAACCAGATAAGTTTGGAATCAAGTTCTGGTTGGCTGCAGATGTTGACTCAAAATATCTGATAAATGGATTTCCGTATCTTGGAAAAGATAACCAAAGTCCATCCAACGTCTCTCTTTCTGAACATGTAGTGCTACGACTAATAAGTCCATATGAAAACAAAGGTAGAAATGTCACTACAGTTAAAATTAACCTGTACAATTTCATTTTATTTAAGTTCTTATTTTTCTACGAATCTATGAAGTCTTTTCCACAAATAATACTTAAGTGAAACCTATCTTAGAAACATAGTTAATCACGGTGCAGAGAAAAGTTATTTTTTTTCATCAAAATTCAGAATACATTTTAGATACCTAGGCAATAATGTAGTATAATTCAATAATTTGTCTATGAACTGTAATTTAAATTTATTTAGACTATATCTTTAATTTTCTATAAAATAAATTATGCAAATAGTTGTGTTAGAATTAAACATATCAGTATACTTTTTGAAATATATATATTTTTCTGCAACAATTTTGTGATAAGCTTTAATTCCTTAACAGTCCCGGGCGTATATATACGTTTTTCCGAAATATGATGTTTTGTATTTTACCTCTACCAATGAAATTACTAGCACGGCTTGGCAATGGAATGAAATTACATTTAAAGTGGTTTGCACATTATGTAAAAAAATAAAAATACTCAATTGAGAGTTGAGAGAGAACGGATATATTGGGAATCAAATCTCGTAAATTTTCCTTGGCAGGTAAGGGGTTAAATAACTAAATAAAATTAAATGAGAGTTTTTTTTTTCTTTTTCTTTATTATCTGGCAAATTTTATTAAAAAACTACTTTGATATGCATTATTCACTGATTATTGAATTAATGAATCACTTGCATCTTTTTTTAAATAATTTATAGTTTTTAGGTGTATATCGTGTGTTTAATACATATACAGATACACACGAAGGAATTTCGCTTTAAAGGTCAACGTATGATTACGTTGTATACACCACATTTCTATTCAACGTAATTTAAATTGGTACACTGCATTCAAAATAACGAAAATCGCATATCAACTTAAAGTGCTTAAAAACATCGTTTCTGTAGGAAAATATGTTTAAAGATTCATTAATAAGTAGTTTATAATGCAACAAAAACAATTTATGTATGTAGTGCAGTATGCGTGGAAAATACAAAATGTTTATTTTAGGCATGTTTTATTTATTGTCCGATAAAAGGGGGGAAAAAAAGAGAGAGAGAGAGAGAGAGAGAATTACATTCAATGGTTCAAAGTTACAATCGCTATTTTAAGCCATTAATCTATATAATATCCTTTCCAAGATACTCCGCCGGCATACCTTGCTGTTTCGGTCATTTACTCTCACTATTTGGCGATTTCTATAAGGTGTGCCCAAATGAAAAGGAGACCTTAGCTGTAGCGGCGTTATATCAAATTCCAGTGAGTTAATGTGTTGGCCGATATATGGCAGGGTGGTATTGCTACATAAATGTGCGCAGTTAACGGCTTCGCATCAATATCCTCATTGCTGGTGAGTCATTTCTGCAGTTTGTTGCATGATGGATTTCTTGAGATCAGCACAAAAAGATCGGCTGTGGATAAGCACATACGGCAGAATCGTCGTATCACCACACGTTAAATTGCTGTTGAACTGTCGATAAACAAAGGAACTGTGCATCACATAATCCACAAAAAGCTTGGTTATGGCAAAGTGTGTGCACAATGGGTGCCCAAGCATCTGTCAGAGAATCAGAAGACAGAGATAATGGATGTTTGCCTGACCCATCTGTTGAGCCATTCACCCCCTTCCTACGCGCTGGGATCAGTGTATCAAATGGCAATTATTTATAGTTGTACTATACCACATGAACTGTAATTATAATATTGTTATTAAAATTTCTTTACATATAACTTTAGTCTCCTTTTCATTTGGGCACACCTTTTGTGCTGATTTGGAGAAATCCATCATGCAACGAACTGCGGAAATGACTCTCCAGCAATGAGGATATTGATGCGAAGCCGTTAACTGCAGTCTGCAGTGTGCATGTAGCAATACCACCATGCCATATATCGGCCAACACATTAACTCACTGGGATTTGAAATAACGTCGCTAAAGCTAAGGTCTCCTTTTCACTTGGGCACACCTTACTCGTATATAATGCTTTACATTATTGATAGAAGGATTTTATGTAACCGTGTTTAAATAATTGAAATTTTATATAGAACAATTAATGCAGTAAAAATATTACTTATATATACGCGGATTTAGTTAAGAAGTTACACAAAAATACTTAGTATTCAGTTTTTTCAATTATTTTTTTTATAGAAAAACTCCTAAAGGGGACACTTAATGACATTTTTTTTAGACTTTCCGATAAAGTTTATGACTTAGCCTGTTTGTCTTCACTCTAACTCACCTAAATGTTCATAGAAATCCTTGAAACTGTTATTTAATTTCATTTTAATAAGTTCTTAATTGGAAATGTGGTAAATTCCAGTACTTGTTTGCGTACAAGACACCCGAAATTATCCAAAAGCACTGAATTCGATGAGAATTGTTTCTATAAACCATACACAAATCATAATAAAATTAACATTAATTTTTCATATGCACAAAAAAATGATTTCTATAGAAATGAATATAGTATGATTAGCATAAAGGTTTACATAGCTACACAAAAATATTCAGATACATTAAGGGCTATTATTAGAAATTGCTGATATTTCATATTTGTTTCTAAAGCGTTTTTAACACGTTTTACCAATGATTTAAAAGAGATTATGATTTGAATTAGTGCTTCTGTCAATCTTTCTGTCTTTTTATCAGCGTCTGGTTTCCGCAATTTTTTCCGCATTATTCAAGTTGATATACATTTTTCAAGTTTATTATGGTATGCTCCCTATTTAAGTTGGTATAAATAACACAACTAGTATACAGGGTAACCCAAAAGAATTACAATGTATTTGATTTTATGAGAGGCAATTATGTAAATCATATTCAGATTAGTTTATGCTGGAATTCATAAGATAATTGGCATTTTATTATTCATAATCTAAAAAAAAATATTTTCTATAAAATATGGTATGTTTAGTATAAATATTCATATGCATTAATGGCTACAATTGGGAATTGATGGAAATAATTTTTTGCTTGTTTATAGTATTTTTAACATTTTTCAACAATGTTTAATTGGATTACGATTTCAATTTGTCTACCTATCGAACTTTTTCCCCATATGACTGTACATTTAGTGTTTACGTAGGCAGAGTACATCGAAAGTTAAACGATGCAGCGTGCGGTTCCAGTTGGAAAGTACGGTTACAATCCATGTGAAACCCATGATTCTTTTCTTTTGTTTTAATTTAAGCATTACGTTTTAGTCTGTTGAAAAAGAGTAGATGGAATAAAGTTCTGTTCTTATCTTTGTCTTTAGTGCACAACAACATGGAAAAAAATATATCGATTGTTTTACTTTATTTGACTTCCTTTTAAAATTTCTCAATTTAATTTTTTTTACTTATTCAACCGAATTTTTTTTAGAAATGAGTTTATCGCTTGATTTCATGACATGATCAAATTATCATTATTCCTTTTTTTTTTTTTTTTTTTTAAGAATCCTAATGATTTTTTTTAATATATTTATTTTTTCAATTTAAAAAACCAAAATATTTTTTTAAATAAATTTTTGAATTATATATATATATATATATATATATATATATATATATATATATATATATATAAATAATTTAAATATTTATATAAAGGTATTTATATTAATATGTGCTACTGTGAAACTTTTTAAATTGCACTTCTATAAAAATTGCTTTTATATTGATTTGTAATGTACTAATATTAAAAATTTTATAGTATTTTTATTATTAAAATGATTAGGTAGGAAGATTTTTTATTTTTTTAATGTGCATGAAATTTGTAAGGAGTGGTTATATTTATCAATGATGTAATCATTTTTTATGAATAAATTTCCGCATGGGATTCAATACTGGATTTATAATTTCCTGTATACTATTATTTTATACTTTATGAAAACTTTTACTATTTACAAAAAATTGTACAGATAAATTTCATTCAAGGTAATCAATGCTTTTAATGACACACTGCACGTGTACGGCAATTAAAGAGTAAAATATAAATACACAAAATCCATTTTTAAAACGATGCAATAATAAAAACTAATAAAATTGCAATTGTTTTCAAAACATTTTGCCACATAACCATGAAGTATGACAGACATAAACATGGATTATTATAAACTGACAACGACATTATTAATAAGAATGCGACTGCAAGAAAACTGATTCTTACAACCTACAAAATATTTGTAGAGAAAATCTTACAATATATGGAAAAGTAGTTCTGAATTCCAATGTCTCGTTTTAAAGTTTATGTAGTTGAAGAAAAAATAACACACCCTTACAGTTAATAAGAAATATCCTTTTGCATTTTGAAAAAAAGAAAAAAAAAACTTTCTTTACGCGAAAAAAAATGTTCAGTGTAGGGTTCAATTTTTCATCGGAAATAGAATTTCTGTTCTACAAAATATATGTAAAATTTCTGTGAAATTTTTTATTTAAATAAAAACATTTCATCATATAACTTTATTTTGCAATAGTAGTGGTATGGCAAAGTAATATATATATATATATATATATATATAAATGCGAACGAATAAATAAATAAATAAATATCTGGCAACTCATGATGCTTATTGGATCAAAGAATTTCTAAACATAATTAGCTCTTAAAATTACGCTATTTGAATTATATTTCTAGAAAAAAAAATCATTTAAGTATTATGTCCTTTTTAAGGACTTCTGTTTCTTGTGTATTGTTACTTTTTTTGTACAAAGTATTTAACATGTTAATAAACATCTTCTAGTATTACACAGGTCTGTGATGATTTTTTTTTCTTCAAGGTCATGTGATTTTCTGGTGTATATTTGGATGCTGATTAAGAAAAACCTATTCGAAAATTTCCATCAGTTATAGTTTTGATAAAAAGGGGGATTTTTTGAGCTTAAAGCCCCACATTTTGAACTCCCATATAAGTTATTATCTCGAAAATCTATGTGATGTGATTAAAGAACAAAAAGAGCAATTTCATAAAGACATGAAAAAAAAAATGTAAGGGTCGTATCAGGGACGGTGGAATATTTACAATTTGGCAGGTTATTGTTGCATGCTGCATAGCGAATCATCCTCATCTCAAGACCCCCGATTAGTGCACAAAAGAAGATATTTTAAACGGAGCTTCGATGTAATGAAACACATTTAAAAAGCAAGTTATAAATAATAGACTATTTTAAAGTATTTTATGCAAAAACAGTTTCAAATTTGTTATAGGATCTGTGTGAATTCTTCGGATTTGCATCCTTACTTTGCTAAAAGACAAGCATTTCTGAATTCAGCGCATCAAAACTCATTAGGACCCAAGGCAGTGCAAAGAAAAAATAAAGGAAAAGTGTGATTTCGCAGACCTCTGATATTAACGATATTTATTAAACAAATGATTTCGACTTGTTCTATTTGAACTCAAGCAGTTTTCATATATTCAAATCGGTTTTAATTTTTTTTAAGATAAAGCTAGAAGCGATGGCGTGTTAGGAGAGAATGCACACACAGAAAATCAAAGGGTAGGATTTTAGGGGGCGCGCTGCGACTCACGGTAGTTGTTTATCAATATGTGGTGAGCCAGCTTGAATGCGCATGCTGATTCTTTCGGACGTCTGGGACAAAACGTGGTTATTTTGATTTGTTTTAGAAAATAAACGCTTGAATTTTCATAGCAGTTCCTAAGAATTTTCATAGAAAGCAGAAGTACAAAATATTTTTTTGACTAAACGATTTCCCAGAAACTACACTAACAGTAGCTACCTAGACTAACGGTACGAATACCAACAGTTATCTATAAAAATAAATAATTATTGAATAAAATTATGCGCAATCTCTCCTACCAAAAAACAAGAGTTGACGTATTCACTACTACTGTAGAATTATATTCAGTGAGAGATTTTTTAAGTGATTCTAGGCCCATATACAAAAAAAAAAAAAAAAAAAGCTATATAGACGAACGTAACATGAGATCGAACTTAGTTTTTCCCGTCTACCATCTTCGAGTGTAAAGCCGATCCGCCAATTGTGGAACTTGAGAAAAATGTTTAAAAAAAAATATTTCTTCAATTAACGTTAAAAATGTATTTTTATAAAAATAATAGTTATAATAGCAGATTTTATTTTGTAACTCACTATTATAAGGTATCATGTGGCATTTTTGTTTAAAGTATATTGCACATTTTTGTACTAAAATGTTATTGTATAGCCGAATTTCAAACAGACAGATATGAATATTCCCATCGTAGCATTTATTTGGAATACTGAGATATTTGCAATGTTTTGAAGGAGTAATAATGATTCCTTTTTTAAAATTAAAATCCGATGTGCAGTAACACACATATCTTGCAATTTAAACTCGTCTATGCTTCTGTCAAGTAATGCAGCTTTCGAAGAGGAATACTTATGCATCTATATACTAAATGTTGAGTAACTACAGTGTTACACCACTGGCTTTTTACATGAAGATTTAACTCCAAAAATAAGGTAAATTATTAAAAATTGATATTCATAAATTTCCTGGATTCACCTGATATAATGATTTTGGTACCATCAATGCGCCCACACATAGCGACAACATGTTACAAAAGTAATTTATCCGCATAGTGCATGAAACAGTATTCATTTGCATTAATTGCATTCATTACATTGCAACTTTATAATATGTACATTACATTAATGTGATTTAGTTCTGGGCGCTAATTTAGTGGACATACCTTATACGGTATGCGTCTTATATTGTGCCACCCTTGTATCGGAAATCGTGAATAAAATCGTAAAAGCTAATACTACATTTAACAATTATAAAATGGAAACATTTCATACTATACCATTATTTTTGAAAAAACAATCCTATTTTGTTTAAAAGGCTCACTGCTGTTGGTAATTAAAATAACAGCTACAAATATTCGAATTACAGTGTGTTGTCCACATGTCAACAGTTAAAAAATACAGTCTTTATTGATTTTATTGCTAGACAAATCATAAAAGACTCTTAACAAATAAAATATTCTTACTTTTAACGCCAAAGGGTAAAAAGCAAAAACTCATTAGAACTTCCAAAATAAGTAAGGAAAAATGAAATCGAGACAATAAGCCATTGTATTATCTTTATAAAAAAATGCACATGCAAATTTCATATCTTTCTTCTACAGGAAGATTAAATATAAAAGATCACATATATAAAATGGAAAAAAAAAAAGAAAGGTATTTTTTTTCGGTCTTCTTGGACTAGTATTAGATATTTGTTTTCTTGAACCCATTTTAACCATACTTTTTGAATACTACTACTTTTAGGCTTCTCCTCCTTATAAAAATAGGTTAAAGACGTAAAGTAAATTTCGTGTTTGCATATTAATAGATAGATATGGTTTTTCTCTTTGTATTTATGCGCTTGAAATCTTAATGATATTTTATATAGTTTTTTTCCCTTAGATTTCCCTTAGGTTTTTTTCCCCATTATACAGAGTGATTATAATTAAAGTTACGATTTCAAAACGCTATAATTTTAAAAATACCCATCAGAGTGATTTGATATTTCCCTAGAGCAATCACGAAGCAATAGAATTTTGTTTGGAAGAGGAAAGAAGTAGTTCCAGTATGTTCCTATAGATGGCATTGTTAGCGTAATGTCAGGGGAAACGCCTAAATGAACTCATAATAAAACACATGAATTTTGTTAGCAACACAATGGAATAGCAGGAAACATTAGACTTCAAGGGTTTACTACAATTTTTTTTAGCAAAATGATAAGAATACGTGTTTACTGCTCAAACAGCCATATTGAAATGAGAAGAAGGGGAGCTTCATGAAACAAATAATTTACGGATAATTAACAGCACATTTTGGAACTATTTTTCTTTTTTCTTTTGTCAAACAAAATTTCACTGTCTCACGATTGCTCTGGTAAAATATCAAATCGCTCTGATGGGTAGTTTTAAAATTATAGTCTTTTGAAATCGTAACTTTAATTATAATCACCCTGTATATAAATACTGATGTTAGAAATATAAAATGTATTTATCTGCATATTCGCATATCATCAGGGTTTTTTTTTTTTTTTTTTTTTTTAATTAATCATGTAATTTCTTTGTATAAAATCTCTGTTAAGTCATAAATAATATTGTTGAATTTGATTGTAAATATTTTCGAGACATTTTTTATATTTTGTTCATGTTGAATGTATAATATGAATCTAAAACTTATGATTACATGCACGCATACAAACACACTCTCTCTAACGCGCACGAATAATAAACGTATATATGGATTAGTTATGCTTTTAATACTTAATTTCATATTAGTAAACAGTAGTGTAACAAAGTATTTAATTTCATTCAGCCACTACCTTTTGAAAATACGAAACTTTTTAACAACAGTTCAATATAAATTATTAATTAACAATTATATGTATGCATTAATTATCAAGAAGGTTGCTTAAAAACGTAAACAGATTTATAAAAACATGTGTATAGCTTTAATTTATTAGGATATTGTTCGATAAAATAGTAGAAAATATTATTACATTATATATTCAAATTTAATCTTATATAATTTAAATGCTCTTTAGAGATAGATAAAAGTAAAGAAAAAAAAAAGTATTCTCATTTTTTTTTGAACTGATAAATAACTGCCATTAATTTTTCCTTTGTAAAAGCTGCAAAACGCACAAAAACTTTTGAATAAAATACAAACTATTCCAAATAAAATCACATAAATCATACAGAAATTTTGGAGAAACAATTCTTTATATTTATTTCGAGGAGTTAAAAAAATTGTTAACAAATGAAACTTTTTTCTCCTGAAGAATTATAAAAATGCTTTAAAGGTCTTTTATTAATAATGCATGGATGAATATAAATACTTTTTTTTCTTTGTTTCTTTTTCTTCTTAGAATAAAAATGTTTAAGCAAACAATATGTCAATATGTTAAGTGTATGTGTGTGTGGAGGGGTTACATGTGTAAAATAGCATTTAAATACATATACACGTACATATATACATTTATATAAATCATTTATATTTTTTTACACACAAGCATGGTTTCGTTTCAGTGAACAGAGTTGATTAAAAATTTTTATTTAAAAATTTATGCATATTTTCCATGAAATATCCTTGTATAGTGGAGTTAAAAAATTTAACTTTATTTTGTATTCCTCTAATAAATATTTGGTTTGAACTCATGAATATTTTAGGTACTTTCTAGGAATTTAGAACTGTATCTTTCGACCAGCAGAAATAGCTTTATTACCTTTTTGGAACAGACCACTTTGAAAGATTTAACAGAAAATTATACAATAAACACTAGGTTAATGACATTATATAGTATTTGTTAAAATACATTCTTTACACATGCTTAAAAAGTAGGCTAAACTCTACTTTGGTAGAAACTTTCATTTTTACATTTATTTATATATTAATTTTATGTCAAATTATATCAGGTTATTGCTGTTGTAATGTATACTTTATTTTGTGAACTCGTTTTATTTATTTTATTTACTTCTATATCTCGTGATACCGTGTCTTATTATTTATTTATCTTGTGATACCTTGTCTTCCATCAATGTTATATATATATATATATATATATATATATTCATATGCAAAATGCATGTAAAATTTAATGTAATATGCACATAAAAATATTGTGTTGTAATGTAAAATAAAAAGTATGTAATGTAATTTTTTATTTATTGATTCATTTGTTTTTTATCATAATATGTAATTTTGATATTTCTTTTGTCTCTGAAAACGATGTTTCTCTGCAATAACATTTAAATAACAAAATATTTTTAAAAAATCATTAAAAAAAAAAAATAAGAGTATTAAATTTATGAATATAAATTAGAAAACTTGTGGCAGGAAGAAAACACAAAGAATAATGTGTAGTCAGACGACCAGCTTACTCAAGATCAGTTCTTACTTATTTCTCACCTCTTATACTTTATTTACTCTTCTAGGGTGAAATTTAATTACTAAACGCTTATTTGTAAGTTCAAATAATAATAATAATAATAATAATAACTACAATTTACTTAAAAAATTACATCTCTCTCTAATTCTAGACATGTTAACAAATATATTAAAAGAGAAAGTAAAGAGCCGGAAATGAGGAAGGATGTAAAGAAAAATTTTGGATTCAATATATATTTGTGGTGAAAATTTTGTATTATTTATTTATTTATTAGATCTGATCGTTGCAAGGACTGACAACTGACCTCTACAATGAGCAGAAATCGTTCCAATTTATAAAATGCAAAATATCCGTATATTTTCGAGAAATGACTAACTTAAAATAAAATTAATTTCAGAATTTGAAATTTTCACTAGAAGGCTTTTTTGGTATTCGTAGGTCAAACTAATCTTGGTCCAGTATCTGTTAAGGTATGACCATAGAGAAATTTCTGATGCGTCAAATGAAAAACTTGGGTGATTAAAGTTATGACCGTTGTTTATCTTCATCCACAATTGCATACTCTGTACACACTGCGTTATTTATTTTAAGAGTTGCAGATGCTACAGAAAAATTTATTGGAGTTCAAGATGTATCAACAGTACAGAATGTTGATTTGTAAATAACATGACAAGATCGGGATTTGACAGACACGAACATGTTTATAAAATGGTTGCATTATCCCCATCCCCCATTCAAATTATTTCCTCTCAGCTGATTTCTCTCTCAATTTGAATAATTTGAAACAGTCCTATAAACTGAGAGAGAGACGTAGACGTTGCACTATTCTCTCTGAAGAAGAATGTTGGGGAGCTATTCTGAATCGTACAGTACCAGAACAAGAACAAGCAGCGTCTCCATCTACATTGAACAAATGTTAGGCATAAATAAAAAAGAAATAATAGTTAATTCAAATCAACTCTTTTATGGAATGTTATGCACATTATGAACGAATGAAGACTTGACGAAGAATTTGTTATATGAACGGATTCCTACCTGCTGAAGTTGAGTGTTTGTTAATGAGAAAGGACGGGGACTCACACTCTGGAAGTGTTACAGGAAACAAACTTCTCTATCTACAATAATTGTATCTGCATTATCCCTGGTGGCCTTTTGCTGCATAGAATAGTTTGACAACAAATAACAACTTTCAAGGAAGTATGTAGTAAGTATGTTAGTTATAAATTACAACATTATGGAAGATACTATATAACATTTGATGGCTGTGAAAGAAGTTTTATGAAAGAAAAAGCGTTGAGTTTATAGAGAGAGAAGAGCTTTTAAAACACCAGCTGATCTGAAAATTTCAAAGATTTATGAAGTGTTTATATCCTAACATGTTTTTCTGTGAAATACAAAATATAATGTATCAACAATTAGTACATTATAAAGATATATAATTAAGCTGTCAGATACAAAGATAGCCTAACAGCCGGAATTTAGGACACAATGATCGTATCACAAACAACAAAAATAGCACACTTAAGGTCATCCGTACTTGTTGGAGAAGAATTTTGTCTCTTAGCATTGTCATCACTTAGGTCTTAATCACATAGAAAAAGAAACCTTTTTTTTATCATAATAATGCCTAAGAAGGTAGGAAAACACGACCATACATACATTATTTAGCACATGCAGCACCAATTTAAAAGAATGAAAAACTACACGTTACTTCTACATATATTTTCAGGATGCGACTCCATTTCTACTAAGTTCAAATGATTACAAATTAATTTTTGCAGATCAAAATCCAGAAGGTCATTCGAAATTGTTTCTAGGTAACTGAAATTCTTCATGTGAAAAAAATTACGAAATTAATAAAAAGCAGGCTTGAATGTTCGTGTGTGTTTCGTCAATGTGCTGGGTTTAGATGCAATATTTCGCAATAGATTAACCCAAAAATGTTGATAGTAGTGAGCCAATTTGCAATGCTTTCGACACACCAGATTTGATGTCACTGATATGAAATCACCACCTACATAACATAAGCGACTGAAATCAAAAGCAATTAAATGAAGATATTTTAAAAATTATATCGTTTTTATTTTTTATTTATTTATTTATTTATTTATTTATTTTTTTACATTTCCTTGTTTCAAAATTGTGTAGTATTTTTTTTTTTTTTTTTTTCATTTTCAAATTTCATTTCAAATTTCTTTTCTATTTTACAACAAGCACCAAAGAAATAACTCTATTTCTATCCTTTTTTCGATTTCATATATATATAAAGAAATAGAATGCACTTTTCTGGATGGGTTTAAAATATGTGCACAAAATATAAATAACGAAATGTTAAAAATGAGTGAATATACTTATAAAGGTCCCTAACATAAAGATTAATTCAGTACATATATTTAAATTAACACAGTGCTCTACGCATGCACCATGGTAATTTGGTTTATGTAACTTAATGAGTTCTCCTAAGGATTATAAAGATAATTGGCCCTCCATTAACTGAAAAGTACTATCAAGTGTACAGAAAACTAAACGGCAACAACACATACACTGTCTGCAAGTAATCTAAATGGCTAATTTGCATTAAAAAAAATGTTAACCCCTTCCCTCAAAAATGAAGAAATAGGCAAACTGCATACACAATGGGTAGTAAAGACAACACCACACGATAGGTGATGAGACAATATACTTTCATGACAAAATTATTAAGTTTTAAAACCTTAAACTGAAATTATTTAATGTATGTATACATAGATGTATAAAATGCAAAATTACACCAAAAACCTAAAAGCAAATTGCAAACTTACGTATTCTATTTATTTCATTTCTTAATTCGCAGTCTTCTCGTGCAGCCTTTGTCCTCGTGACCTTCGAAATTACTGTTGTAGTGAAATATTATGTCTGAGTGGCAAAACTGATTCAGGTAACAAAATTGAAACACTTATAGTTTAGTTTATATTTATGGTATTCATAAAACAAAACTGGGCCAATTAATACTGTACCAATTAATTCCGTGTTAGTAATTTCAGAGAATTTCTGAGAATCCATTTCTAAGACACAATTTTTCCAATATCTACCATGAAGGTTATTTTTAATTTCAACCTTGGCGTTTGTCATTGAATTTCGATCATGCATAGATGCCACAAAATCCCTTTTAGTGCAATCACCGTCTAGATTCAAATTGTTAATATGAGGTAATCGTTTAGCCGGGTTTTTTTTTTTTAATTTAATTTTGTTTTTATGAGGTTATAGTTTTGGATAATGGCGTCTTTCAAATTTTTAATTCCTGTATATTAATAATCTCAATTAAAAGATCACCACCTTTTTATAGTTCTAGTAAATTTAATATACTTCAAAATTTTCCCTTTATACTTTACAGCTTTCGTCTTTCCAAGAATTTTGTAGTTTAAATGTTACTGAAGATAAACTTCATTCTTCAGAACCAAAAGTTAGCAAACTTACTATTTCAGTACTAAATCTTTTTCCAAGATATTTATAAAACACAGTATATACAGGGTGATTATAATTAAAGTTACGATTTCAAGCGCTATAATTTTAAAACTACTCATCAGAGCGATTAGATATTTTACCAGAGCAATCGTGAGGCAATGAAAGTTTGTTTGGGGGAGGAAAAATGTAGTTACGACGTGTTTGTATAGATGGCGCTGTCAGGGTAATGTCAGGGGAAACGCCTATATTTTTTCCTTTTATTTTTCAGATGAAGTTTTTAAAAATATGTTATTTTTTCTTAAGTTGTTAATATCTCAGGTTGGTTCCCACTGCTCTAGTACTAATAGTTATAGCCGTTGCCCGCTATAATCTAACAGAAAGCTAAAAATCATCGTTAAAATTTAATCCTCTAACTAACGCTTTGTTTACTATAGGATATGAGAAAGTAACTATAGGTGAGAAACAATTTTCACGAAATTGGTAAAATTTAGAAAAATATTTTTGCTAATTACATTCAACAGAGATGAATGTATTCAAGAAATTTAGGTGTATTCCTGTATTTTGTTTATGAATTATATACATACCATATAGTTATCTTAAATTAACTTTATTATGAAAAATAAAACATCATTTGAAATGCAATTTCAGCAGTTTCGAAGTATAGTCATATTATATCTGAATTATTATGTGTGCAAATAATAATAAATGATTATAATAATGTGCACGATGATGTGTAAGTGAATAATATATATATATATATCATAATACGTAAAAACTATTTTAACTATTTCAAAGATTATTGTTTAAATAACTTTCAACTAATGAAAAAAAATAATTAAAGCAAAAAAAAAAAAAAAAAGTAGTTGACGAAAGTTTAGACATATTTATTTTTTAATTATTAAAGAACATTAAACAATAATAAATATAAATGTACTTAAATATATTTTAAAACTTATGAAAAATTTTAAAAAAGAAAACTGAATTAAAAAAAAAAAAAAAAAAAAAAAAAATGTAAAAATAATTTCTTTGCTGTTTTCTAAACAGTATAATGTTTTATAATCTGAATTTATTATTTTCTAGTTAACTCATCTTTAACATTACACTTCAGTTAAATTTAAATGAAGCGGAAACTTTTTTTGGTGAGCAAGATCTGATAATGTGACAAATGTTTTCAATTTTTTATTTCTTTTTAAAAAGGAATATATATATATATATATATAAATATGGCAAAATTAATTCCATGACGCGGATATTCATAATTTCCTACAATGCATTTTTTTTTTCTTTTTTAATTGTTAAATATATACTTAAACTTGCATTTAAGGTATGTAAAAGTGTGCTCATTAAAAAATTGGAAGAATATGTTACGACTAAAAAGATAATGTATATATTTATTTATTTGTTTTACAATGATGAAAAAAAGAAATAAAACCCAACGTTCTGTTTTCTTTTCTTTTAATTTGTTTACTATTTTCAAGATGCTTAAAGTTATATTTTTCATTTCGAATGTGAATTTAAAAAAAAAAATAACACGATTTCGATATTATGCAAGGATCACAATTATGCATCAAAATGTAAAACACTGACTGAATATGATATTTGGAAATAATAAAAATGCTTTCTGAAGTGATACTTAAGATTTAATGCCTGCTCTCTAAAAACTTGAAGAGATTAATCTGAATCTAAAAGTGTGACATATCACTCTTTTAATCGGCCAAAATGTTACCAACCGCTGAAGAATGAAAATTCCCCTTTCTAAAGATTAAGGTTTTTCACTCGTTATTAAGAGTGGTATTATCCTAAGATATTTGACACATTCTCTGTTTTGTTCCCTCTCTCTCTCTTTCTGTGTATGTCTCAAGAAATCAAAAATTGCTAACAACAGACCGATATGAATTAAAGCCGCCATTCCATGAAATAGTCCAAGATAGAAAAAAACTGGAGATCTACCGTACAGCAAATCATTTGAAAACGAGATAAATTATGCTTAAATATATTTTTCTTTTTAATTTATTTATCTACAAAATAATCTTGACAAAAAACGTAAAATGGTACTCTAAAAAACACTTTTTTTAAAGTGATAATATTATGATTTTAGTTACACAAAATAATATTGCTTAATATGTGAAGGTGTTACATAAATTTGTTTTTTATTAATATAAAAATTTCCCAAATAGGCGTTTTGCATAAAATACGTACATCGTTATTTTATTCAATTTATTATGCATTTCTGTATGACTTGTGAGGTATAGCAAAGTGCTACAATTAAAATTCGCACTTTGCGAGTAAAACATGAATGTGGAGGATTTAGGATTCGGCTGATCAATAGAGTTAGTTCCTATGATAAATGACAAATGAAATTGTAATCTGCGATATGTTAATTTTAAAAAGTATTTTGGAAAGTGATTGATATAAAAGGATAAGGAAGATTGCTTTTAGAGTGAGTTGGAGGGGAGTTAGTAGAAGGTTAGTTGGAAGGAAGTAAGTGAGTGGGAAATTAATTGATATAGTTGAGATTGTAAGGCGAGTAGTATCGTGGTGTCAGGGAATCCTCCCACGTACGAAAGATTACTAAGCAGTGAGGGTTAAGGAAGTTAAACGAAGTAGTTGAAATTAATGGTGGTTAATTATTTAAAGTTAGAATAGTTAGTATGACTGCCCATCTTAAGTTGTAAGTTATTAAATGCCATTATAGTCCAACGCCCTCCTTTTTCTATTAAGCTCAAATAAAAGCTCATTTATTTTATAAATCTGACTTTGTCATTTCTTCATAAATTTATTAAGTAATTAAGTAAGTTTCAGCTTCACCTAAGTTAAATGAGCATGACGTCTACAAATCGTTCGTCACAGACTAAGCTTTCAATTAGGATTTTCCCAATTCACGACTTGTACCAAAGCTTCTAAAAACATAATTTTTTGTCAGTTGTATAAAAATAATTATAATATTTATAAAAATATCTTTTATCATTTTATTTATTTGTTTGTTTATTAATCATAAAAAACCTTCAGTATAATCGCTTAAACAAGTATCATACGGCATAAAACCCTATTTAATATTTCATTCGAAATATGGTCAGTAGATGGCTGCCGCATTATAGAAAAACTTTATCAAATTAATTCATTACTCGAGTAAGGTTGATGTTACCAATTGAATGCGGCAGATAATATTTTACCATTTGTGATAGAATGATTGAAAGTCACTCTTAAAGGAAAACTGGGAAATATTACATTTTCAAAAGCAAATTAGTGTTTTCTTTGCTTTCTTGGTCTTAAAACTGTAGGCCTTTTTTTGAGGAGTGTAGTTCTAACTGCAGAATTTTTTGAGAGTAACATTATCTTTACATTAATTTAACATTTTGAAGATACAGAAATAGTATATTTATTCGAAATCTAAGACCAACTACTTTATAAAAGACGAAATCTATAAAATTAATAAATTAAAACTGAATATTTATTAAATCAGGTATTTATTATTTAACATATTAAGCTTATATGTTATCATAAAAGACATATCGGAATATATCATATGAGATATATTCATATATCGTTAACTAGATGTATATTTCGTTTCAAAGAAATTATTAGTAGGATTATAGTAATTTCTGCAAATAGGATAATACGTAAACTTTATTCGTTTCACTCAAATATTTTTAGATTATAGATTATAATTTTTAAATTATATATAAATATATATATATATATATATTTCTTTTTATAACATTGAAATAACGGTAAAATATGAGCAAATATTTACTAATATATATTTTAGTTTTCCCTCTTTAAAAAAAATCGCCTAAAAGAATAATTCCTTAAAGAAATAGTACATCATTGGAAAAACCTTGCTAAAATCATTTTTGGATAGGGTAAGATAATATTTTTAAATGAAGCGCGTTATTGAATAATTGTAATATTAACACTTTTTGGGATAGGTCATGTTTAGTTTGATTTGCATATTAAAATTTTTAGAGATCCAGTTTTCCAAGAGACTGACTTAAATAATTTTCTATTTAAATTTTAGATCATGTGAATCGGCTGTCAGTAAATACAATTTGTTAAAAGAAAAATGAGAATGGTCATATACGCAATTATACAGGTTGGATACAAATTGCTACCTTGAATTTAACACCTTAATACTCTTTAGTGATTGCACTTATTTTGATTTTTTTTTCAACTACCATAGGTTGATCATAAAGCTTCTTTTGGTGCATGTACAGTCGGTAACAAAAGTGTCCGAATACTAGCAAAAATTCCGATGTAAAAAAGGTACACTTCAAACGGTTCTGGTAAATAAATCTTTATCGAATCCTGTTCTTAGACTGACTAAGACGAGGATTCGACAAGGATTTATTTAACAAAACCGTATGAAGTGTACTTTTTTTACATAGGAATTTTTGCTAGTGTTCGGACACTTTTGTTACCGACTGTATCATTAGACACTCTATGCAGGTGCATCTTTAGACACACTGCTGCTGTTAAGCAGTAAATATCAACATTCTATAGCAACCATTCTCCAGATATAAAGTTGATAAAATTTCGCATGTAAAAAATTCTTAGAGATATAAATTAGAGGCAAAAATTTTTAGGACATAAAATGGGCAATTTTTTTTTAAAATTGAGAACTCGATATCTGCCGGTTCCTTCCCTCCCATAATGAGTACCAAATTTCAATTGCACCGTTTTTGGCGAAATCTTTAAGTTAAAAACCTTACATTTGAATATGATTACAGTTTTTCTAGATGGTCACAGGGCTATATATGAGTTTACATAATAATTTCATGCGGCATTTTTTTTTTTTGTGTGTGTGTGATTGGTCTACAGTATCTGCAAAAGAACATCAAGATCAGTGCAATGAAAAAAGTATAATAATTTTGTGTGAAAGTCAGGCTCATCGTTTTTTTTTTACAAAAGTGACATTGTCCATACAGAGTTTGTTTCACAAGGACAAACAGTGAAGAGTCATTTTTACTTGGAAGTCCTAAAAAGGCTCGAAAACAGAGTGAAATGCGTCAGGAAGGAGATTGCCAACACTTGGCGTCTTCCCCACGACAATGCACCGTCGCACCCAACCTTCATTATCAGCGATTACTTAGAGAAAAATGGTGTAGCAACACTGCCCCAGCCGCCGTACAGCCTCGACTTGGCAACAGCTAACTACTTCTTGTTTCCGAGAATCAAGACGGAACTCAAGGGCCACCATTTCGGAACTTTGGAAGCCATCAAAGATGCGACGACCAGGTGCTTGATAAAGGTTCCCGTAGACGCCTTCCAGAGTGCGTTCAGCGCCTGGGTAAAATGCTGGCGCATGTGTGCCGACGCGAAAGAAAACTACTTTGACGAATTTGATTGCTTGTACCTTTATCTACAACGTCTTTTTTCCTGGACTAATTCAATTTACTTTTGGGACAAACCTTGTACATATACAGTCGAACATCGTTAGAGGGAATCTTGAAGGGGGCGAAAACATTTGTTCGTGTTATCAGTAGTTCATGTTATCAGTAACTTATCTTCATATAACTAAACTAATCTTCATTTGACGAGGATTGCAGAAACAGTTCATGTTAAAAGTAATTCACATTAACTGTGTTCACGTTATCAAGGTTTCACTATATATATATAATAGATAGATAGATAGATAGATAGATGTATGTATATATGTATGAATATACGATGCGTTGCGGATACGAAAAGTGAACTCGACATCAGGTAATTTTTTTTTTTTCACCATCCGAATCTAGACCCTTCAAAGAATTTACAGGTATAGTTTTCATATTCTGTTATCCCTTGTTTCCGTCTCAAAATGTGCACGAAATGATACGATGCTGGTTGGAAGGTAGTTGGAAACTGCCACAGGCGGGCGGATACTAAGGGCGAACTCAATACCGCCATATACTCCTCCTCTACGCGCTCAGCTGTATGATGCAATCCTTCATTTAGTTTACTCATAACGCTTGTCTCATATAGTGTTTATTTTGTTGTTAATGGCATTGCGATCTTATTTTGTGTGAAGTAATGGATGTTGGTGATAATATTGCGTTTATTGGATACTCCAGAAAACGAAAGAAAAATAAGTATACTTAGAAGAATGTGGTGGTAAAAAATAAAAGAAACTTTGGCGATGAATACGTATCTAGACAAACGAATGGAGTGATTCCATCTAGTCAAATCGGTGGGTCATGTAGTTGTCAATGTTTTTCAAAGGTAGGCCTGGATAATGTTCATCAAATTTTTAGTGCTTTTTGGGAAGTGGGTAGTTATGACCTACAAAATCCCTACTTATTAAAGTTTGTGGTAAGCAATGACATTGAAAGTTCTTTAGTAAAGGAAAGGCCGAGTCGTACTTTACGGTGTCTTGAATACACTGGAGCAATAAACAATGAGAAATACAGTATATGCCGTAAAGCATTTTTGCGCAATGCTATTAATAATACTACTTCAACTAGAACTGTTGTTTCTTTCCAGAGGGGGGGAAGAAATCAGGTCGTAAAGTTCCAGAGGTGAAAAAGGCTAAAGTGAAAAAACACATAATATCATTGCCGACTGTGTCAAGTCATTCTAACCGCGCAAAAAGCCCAAACTGTAAGTATTTTCCAGTTGGATTAAACATTCAATCGCTGTTTTCTTTGTACTTGGAGTAGCTGCATGGAAACTATCCCGGAACAGAACCCGTCACCATGCACTATTATCGAGACATTTTTAATTCAGAATTTAACATCGAATTTGAACGTCCTAGTAGTGACACTTGTAACTTCTGTGATAAAATTGATATTTCTTTAACTACACTTCAAAAAAAATAAGAACTGTACCTCTGCTGATGAAACCATAAAGAAACATGAAGATGAGAAATCGTTGCATCTCATGAAAGCCAAAGCTCCTCAACATCTCCTAAAAACATTTAAATATGATACCAATGAAGGGACTCTCGCTAACGCATTTGACCTACAGAAAGCCCTCCCCAACCCTAAATTGACCAGAGGTATTCAGTTTTATAAACGGAAACTCTGAACATACAACTTTTGCATCCATAACAATTAAACGGGGGCTTCAAAAATGTATTTGTGGGACAAAACTACAGAAAGACGCGGATCATGTGAAATAGCAAGTTGTGTTGTTCACTACTTGTCAAACGTCGTTTAGTGCATTAAAAATGTAATAATATTTAGTGATAATTGCTTCGGGCAGAATAAAAATTTGAATTTAGTCTTGGCCAACTTGTCTTTAATCCACCAGGATAAATTTGACGAAATCAAACCTGTTTTTATGACGCCTGGTCATTCCTATCTTCCTTGTGGCCAGGACTTTTGGAACATCGAAAAAGAGATTCGACATGTCAACGTGTACTTCAAAAACCATTATGAGTACTTCATTACGAAATGCCGTAGAAAAAAACCATTTACGGTAGTACAAGTTATGGAAGATTTTGTTTTGAACTACGGTCTTCTTCAAAAATCTACAACAAAAACTCAGCTCCAAGGAATCAAATTCAAAGATGGTGTCGTTTTGGAGTTTACCAAAGTGTACAAACAGGGGTTCTACATCCACAAAACTTATAATTTCGACGTCAAATCTGCAGTTAAACTCCAGAAAGTGAAGGGCAGCTCTTATGATCCATCCAATTTCAATCTAGCAAATATGCCAACGCAACTTTATGATTCTCCTGTGCCTGTGCTTCCTTCTAAACTTAATTATATCAAATGTTTCCTGTCATACATTCCGTTACCGTGGTGAACATACTTCAAAACTATCATAGAAAATAATCAATCTTCCATGCTCATGCCCAACGAGGAAACGGAAGATGACCAACCTGATTATGAGGATTAAAAATTAGAACACTACAACTCGTTTACAAAGTCATTTTAATATTATTTTATGTAAGTTTTTAGAATACAGACTTTTTAAATATAATGTGCTTTTTGTTTTAATAAAATTAAGTTCAAACAAATTCCTGACAAATCTCTACATGGATTTACCATTAATAATCAAAAAATTAGGCATTCTTCAACGAAAATAAGTTTAACTTCTTTTCTTGAGTTCGCATTTCGCATCGACAATGGAAAATTATTTTCACATGCGTTTTTCTCAAAAACTTCTTTTGTTGAGTTCGTCCTTCGTATCCGCAACACTTCATATGTATAAAGCTAAACGACATTTTCTCTTACTTTTAGAGGGAAGGGTGAGGAGTTTTGAAAAAAAATTATCAGCTTACGCTTCTTTTTGATTCACACATATTTAAACAAGTTAAACAGTGTAAGTATCAGAAATATATTAGATTTTTCAAGTTGATTGATTCTTTATTAACCAAGGTCACATCTAAAATAAGAGACATTTTTATTTGATTTCCTTCTATTTTATTTTATTTTACATTGATTCATTTTTCTGGAAAAATTCTTGCCACAAAAATACGCGAAGTATATAAGCATGAACAATGAAATAAAACATACAAACAAAATCTATTGCGTATTCAGTGAGATCGGGTATTTCAATTTTTTTAGGATTATTTTCTCAAAACAATGTAACGAATTATCAATATTAGAATACTGTGATTTCTGTTTAATCAACTACAAAATATCCTTTTGAAAATGTCTTTTTAAAAAACGAAAAAAAAAGAAAAAAAAAAAAAGCATACCTTAACAATATAATTCATTCCTAACTAACATAAATTAAAAAGAAATAATACCTTAGGAAAACTTAAAAAAAAAAAAAAAAAAAAAAAAGAGTGTTATATACATCCCATGTTTAGTTAAATTAACAAAATATTTAAATTTCAAAACATGTGGTTTTTTTTATTACTAAATTAGGAACGAAGTCACATGTGTAAACTGTATTGTACGTATAAAAAAAAAAAAAAAAAAAAAAAGGATAACAATAAATAAAAAAGAATCTGAAAAGCACAAGAGTAAATTGAAGTAGAATAGATTGCAATTAATTCTAAATGAAAGTGATTTATAAAAGTTTATTTTTTTCCATTTTTGGTTTTCTAAATTCTGAAGCTGCCCGGTAATTATTTCTTTTCATCAGTGAACTTCAGCGGAAAAGAATTTGTATTTAATTAAGAATTTTTGTGCACTTTAAAAGAACAAATTAAACTCTTATTTGTGGCCTCGGAGGACTTAGTTATTTTTATTTTATAATGAATGACTCTGAAGAAGTGAAATTTATCTACCATACCAACGAATAGTGTAAGGAGATTAAAAACCGCAACAAGTAATGAAAACATCTCTTCTGCAAAAGTTATTCCAAAATACTTTTAATCAAACAAGTTCCAATAAGTCGAGATCTTGGTGAAGTAATGTGTAAGATTTTTCCTGATGTTTCTCATGCACTAAAATTATTATAGAAAATTTGTAAAAGATTGTAAAAGGGTTTATATATACATATATATACTAGCAGGCAACGCCCGCTTCGCTGGTCCCTATTTTTAAATGAATCACTATAATGAATTCTCAAAATTGCATTAATTTTTATCACATGAAAAAAAAGAGAAACAAAATCTGAGTAGGAAAAATGTCGCACCGGGTTCTCACTGCCTTCGGAAAAAATTCCCAAAATGCTCTAACTCTTATTTCTATTATTTTCCCACTTCGCCCCCCCCCCTCCTGTCTATCCTAATAATACCCTATTTTTAAATAAATCACCCTATTTTTAAATAAATCACTATAATTACTGAATTCTCAATTTTTATTTTTTTGCCCCACAACTCCCCCCCCCTTCCCAATAATTTTAAAAATTCGAAAATATCCGCAATCGATTTGTAAGTATCAAAAACCTCTATGCACCAGTTTTGAACGATATATCTCTATTTTTATTTTTTTACCGCTCTACTCCCCCCCCCTCCCAATAATTTTAAAAATTCGAAAATATCCGCAATCGATTTGTATTTATGGGAAACCTCTATGTACCAATTTTGAATGATCTAACTCTATTTTCTTTTTTTTTGCCCCTCTGCCCCCCCTTCCCGGCCCTCCTAATAACTTTACACTTTCGAAAAAATCCCCCGACTTGCAGGCCTCTAAAATCTATCTGTACCGATTTTGAACGGCCTAACTGTATTTCTATTTGTTTTTGACCATAGCCCCCCCTTCCCGCCCCACCTAATAATTTTAAAAATTCGAAAGTATCCGCAATCGATTTGTAAGTATCGAAAACATCTATATACCAATTTTGAACGATCTAACTCTATTTTTATTTTTTTGCCCCCCCTCTCCCCTCCCCCTTTCCCGGCCCTCCTAATAACTTTACACTTTCGAAAATATCCCCATTCGACTTGCAGGCATCTAAAACCTAACTGTACCAATTTTGAACGGCCTAACTGTATTTCTATTTGTTTTTGCCCCATAGCCCCCCCCCTTGCCGCCCCCCTTCCCGCCCCTCCTAATAATTTTACAAATTCGAAAGTATCCGAAATCGATTTGTAGGTATCGAAAACCTCTATATACCAATTTTGAACGATCTAACTCTCTTTTTATTTTTTGCCCCCCCTCTCCCCTTCCCCCCCTGCTGCCCCACCTGGGGGCTGAATTTCTAAAATTCCAGAAATTGGTTTTTAGATATTTGCATCAGCTATATTTTAGAGCAAAAACTTCACGCATATCTATTTTTTTGTTTGAGATATATAGGATTATGCGAAATCACGTTTTTACGCATGTGAAATCACGTTTTGCCCCCCCCCCGCCCCCCTTGGGGACCGAATTTATAAAATTCCAGAAATTGGTTTTTTTGACATTTGTATTAGCTATATTTTAAAGCAAAAATTTTACGGATATCTGTTTTTTTGTTTGAGATATGAAGGATGTTGTGAAATCACGTTTTGCCCCCCCTCCCCCCCTTGGGGGCGAATTTTGTAAAATCCCTTCTTAGTGGATGCCTACGTCATATCCGAAATCGATTTGTAGGTATCGAAAACCTCTATATACCAATTTTGAACGATCTAACTCTCTTTTTTTTTTTGCCCCCCTCTCCCCCCCCTGCTCCCCCACCTGGGGGCTGAGTTTCTAAAATTCCGGAAATTGGTTTTTAGATATTTGCATCAGCTATATTTTAGAGCAAAAACTTCACGCATATCTATTTTTTTGTTTGAGATATACAGGATTATGCGAAATCACGTTTTTACGCATGTGAAATCACGTTTTGCCCCCCCCCCGCCCCCCTTGGGGACCGAATTTTGAAAATTCCAGAAATTGGTTTTTTGACATTTGTATTAGCTATATTTTAAAGCAAAAATTTTACGGATATCTGTTTTTTTGTTTGAGATATGAAGGATTTTGTGAAATCACGTTTTGCCCCCCCCTCCCCCCCTTGGGGGGCGTATTTTGTAAAATCGCTTCTTAGTGGATGCCTACGTCATATCCGAAATCGATTTGTTGGTATCGAAAACCTCTATATACCAATTTTGAACGATCTAACTCTCTTTTTATTTTTTGCCCCCCCTCTCCCCCCCCCTGCTGCCCCACCTGTGGGCTGAATTTCTAAAATTCCAGAAATTGGTTTTTAGATATTTGCATCAGCTATATTTTAGAGCAAAAACTTCACGCATATCTATTTTTTTGTTTGAGATATATAGGATTATGCGAAATCACGTTTTTACGCATGTGAAATCACGTTTTGCCCCCCCCCGCCCCCCTTGGGGACCGAATTTTGAAAATTCCAGAAATTGGTTTTTTGACATTTGTATTAGCTATATTTTAAAGCAAAAATTTTACGGATATCTGTTTTTTTTGTTTGAGATATGAAGGATTTTGTGAAATCACGTTTTGCCACAAAATTTGTTTGCGGCGTTGTCTTTCTCGGGTCGTAAACATTAACCGTGCCAAATTTGGTTCCGCTCGGTGAAACGGCCTAGGATTCTATAGCGGACACACACACACACAGACTCTGCTCTTTTATGTATATAGAAATACTTCGTCGGGTCGGGCTACGTTATTAAAATACATATAAATAGATAAGAATAAATGTAGAAAGTTGTTTGATGTCAGGTGAAAATGACAAAGAAAAAAAAAAGAGCTATATTTTAAAGCAAAAATTTTACGGATATCTCTTTTTTTGTTCCAGATATGAAGGATTTTGTGAAATCACGTTTTGCCCCCCCCCTTGGGGGGCGAATTTTGTAAAATCGCTTCTTAGTGGATGCCTACGTCATAGAAAGAACATTGTCACAAAATTTCATGCTTCTAGGTCCAGGGGTTTGGTCTGGGCGTTGATAGATCACCCCCTCACTCACTAACTCACTCAGGAAGTGTTCTTTTATATATATAGATTACAGAAGCTACTATTTCAAAATGACAAAATAAGTGTTTAAGTGCTAATTTTTAATCTGTTAATTTTAAGCTATTTTGCACTGTGGAACAGCCTGCATGGAACAAATGTGGGTATTATTGACTTCCAGAAACCCACCACCACCTTTCCCGTCACTGCGCGCGCATGGCTGGTGGCTTGCTTCGGCTGCGGGAGGTTATTCAACTTACTTTTGGGACATACCTTGTATATATATGAAATCTTATTTTGCATAAAATATTAAGAATTATCATTCTTACTCAAGGTTAAATATTTGGATAAATTTACAAGAAAAGCTGATTTCTTTAGTTAAAAAAAAAAAAAAAAAAAAAAAAAAAAAAAAAAATATTTTCATCATCGAATTAATTTTCTCTATTAATTCATTTATACATTCTTCATGAAGCATGCATCCATTATCTACATTTATAAGTATATCTATCTATCTATCTGTATATTTATATATTCTTTTGTTTAAATTTTTACACAACTAGAAATCTCTGTAGAAAAGACATTTAGTAAAACGAAAATAATATATATATATATATATATATATATATATATATATATATATATATATATATATATATATATATATATATATATATATATATATATATACATATTATTTCGTTCATATAAGGACACATTTATTACTATTGTTTCCTAATAAAACTCACAACAAAATTATGTTAGGTTAACTTGCCATAAAGAAGTCTATTATGAGAATTAATAAGTTTCAATGAAATTTATTTACAAATTTATTAATAGGGTTGAATAATGCATATTTAAATATATATGTAAAGCTTCCATTTACATTTAAATTGATGATGGAGTAAAATCACAATTTACTCAATCATTTTTTCAAATGTTTTAATTTTTTTAATTTATGAAGTATTAATAATGCGTTATTTATGAAATTAAAAAAAAAAAAAAAAAAAAAATCGATGAAATTAATCGAATATTTTATATATATATAAATGTATTGAGCACTTATTATTTTACAAGAAATAATAAAACTTTTAGTTGATAGAAACATATATGAATAGTAATAAATTCTACTCCTTTCTTTTTTCATATCTCAGAAACCCAATTTCTTCTGTTCATATTTTATGCATATCATTATAAACTTTAAGAAATCTATCAGAATGTTTTTTTCTTATAGAAAAGAAATATATTGTTTTTAAGATATTGTTCGTTGACTTACAGAATTTTTCCAAAGGCTTATTTTTATATTTTAGTGCTAATATTTTGCTGACGTATGCAATTGAAGAAAGTTTTCACTAACTAACTAATATAATGTTTTATATTTTTTCCAGTCTTTTAAAATATATCTATTTATATCCATTAACAACTATGTAAACTGGGTCTAACCTTAGAGTTATACTTTTGCAAATTACGGTTTTTGTTGGAAATAATATTAATAATGATAAACTAAAAATATATTCTTTAACAATATTTTGGAAAGATAATTGTAATTTTATGTTCTTACCAAGCTAAGAAAAAATATATACAAAAGAAGAGTATGTGTAAATTGAAAACGAAAATAAAAATATTGCTATCAATACTCATTTTTTTAATTTTTTTTTAATTTTTTTAATTTTTTTTATTTTACGACAAAAACGTAATAATAACTACGTCATACATACGAACGACTAAAGAAATGTAATGAGTGTAATTTGGTGGTGTCAGAACATATTAAACCAAAAATATTTCTTAAACTTTAAAATTATATTTATGTATTCATTGAACTCTTTACCGTCCCTAACGCTTTAAAGCACTTTAAACATTGCTGACAAATCTAGTGACTCTGTTATTTACCTACCACCAATAATTTTGAGGAGTGATATTTGATATACATAATGGATGAATAACCTTCGAAGTCATTGGGAAAACGTTACAGTTAAAATCTAGTGGCGTATATTGAATAAAAAAGTTCAACACTGACCAGAGAAGTGAATTTAAATTGGGCCGCCAAAGGGTTAAATGGTCATGCGTCGCACACATTAAATTTAAAACTGAATTTTACATGACGTTGATTTTTTTTTTTTTTTTTTTATAAAAAGTTTAAATTCAGATTGCAATATGTAACTAGAAATAGAACTACCGTTTCAAAAAATAATAGGTTAAATATTTTATTTAAAAAAAAAAAAAAAAAGAAAAATGACTACATGAGATAAAAGATACTTTAAATAAAATTATTCTAAATTAGTATCATCAATCACACGCTTTGAATCGTACAAATCCGTTACATATTTGTATATTTACTGTGCACTAACGGTGCATAATCATGTCTAGCTCTTTGACTTGAAAAAATAAGCAGTGGTCAAAATGGAATTTAAATAAAAATGATTTTATTTTATTTTGAAGAATATATTGAGAAATATTTAAGTTTAATTTTACTGTTTGATACCACTTGCATTCACACTATTAAAACGCGAGTTTAGTTTCACTACTTCTTTTTCATAAATTTATGTCCTGTAGATTTTAAGCATGCATAACTTGGGTTGTCAAGTAATATAGATTCGCAAACCTTCTAAACTTACTCTTTTTACCAGTGGTAGCAACTCTACTTACTCTGAAAAAAAAAAAAAAAAAAAAAAAAAAAAATGTGGTTCCAATAAAAATAGTTCCATACCATCCTTATAATTTCTAGTTTTCTTTGCTATCGAGTTATGGAAACTTCTAATAGTGGCAGAGTTTTCCTACATTATCATGGTCAAATTTATTTAAAAATCTCGGTAAATAAATACGAACACAAAAGGTGAATTTTGGTAACTACAATTTTACTTTATGACCCAATTCTAAGAAATAAATTGATAATTTTTTGCAATACACAGGATTCACAGTATTCATAATAATCATAATACTGTTTTATAATCTAGAAAAATGTACATTAGAAATTCGCATTCATTTTGCCTACTTGGTTTATTGGTTTAACTTATACGCATAACACAGAAATCTATTTTTTTTTTGTTTATTTGGTTTAGGGAAACAGAAAACGACTCTTTATTCGTTCTAGATAGAAGTTGTACATCTTATATCTCAGAGCAGAAAACTTTAGCAGTTTATAAAAAAGTTAAACTATTTAAAACAAACTATGAATTTATATTTTAAAAAAAACATCAAATATTACATTTTTTTTTTTTTTTTTTTTATTATCATTATTTATAAAAATGCGTGCAGGGTTTTTTTTTTTTTTTTTTTTTTTTTAATCAATCAATCAGATGATTTAAGTTTCATAAAAAATAATAAATAAATAAATAAATAAAGTTTATATTTCTCTTATAAAATAAAAGTTCTATGAATAAATGTACATTATAGAAAAATATAAAAAATAAAAACCTGGTTATACGAATGTATGTGTGTGTATGATGTCATGTTGAAATTCTTAAAACTATTTAAATTATTTTATTTTTAAGATGAATTATCTTAATTGCTAAATTAAAATTTTTAAATTAAAATTTATTATTATTCTCTGGGAAAAAAATACGATACTTTAAAAATATAATATTTCTTTTAACTTCTCTCGGAAAATAAACATTCTAAATTATGATACTTTGAGCAAAATAAATCGTTATCACCAGGTTTTGAATCCATAATAAGTTTAAGCACATTTTTTATTAAAAAGCATAAAGTGAAAATATATGTATATATATATATATATATATATATCACGTTTCATAACAACGAAAAAGTTTATGAGATTCTTCACTAATCTAAAAACCTGAATTTTTAAAAGTCAACATTTTTAACAACTTTATTTTTTTTATTTTTTTTTTATTTTTTTTAGGACGGAGGACTATTAGATTCAATCTGAAGTTTTTATAGAACTCTTTTGTGTAACACCAAAATAAATTTGAAATAACACTTGTATCATCACAAATTCGGCACTCATTTTTGAGTACATTGACGTGTCAAACATGGGGATATTGGGACTCTTATTTCTCAATGCCATTTTTGAGCATATCAATATACTCAAAAATGAGCACAGGGGGTTTTCAAATTTAAGTATATATTGTTTCAGGGCTATTTTGAGACAATATATACTTATTAATTAACTTATTTTTTACGATGCAGGGGTGCAAACAGTTTTTAGACACAACAATTAGGGTTTTTTTTTTTTTTTTTTTTTTTTTTTTTTTTTTTTTTAAGTAACTAAAGTATGAAATTTAGGTGACAGCAATTCCTTTTAATTCCTTTCAGTCATTTTAAAAAGTACGTGACCCAATTTTACGGTTAAAAAATGAGATAAAAAATTTAAAATTAAAAATGAATGAAAAAATGAAAATAAAAATTTTACAGATTGAAATTAATAGTCCTCCATACTAAGCACAATTCTATCATTGACAGAAGTTTTAATGTTTTTTTATAGTAATTTCAGTCAATTAACCTCTATAGGTGATATTTTTCTTATACACAGTGAAAAATAGGTTCTTAAAAATGAGTATATATTGTCTCAAAATAGCCCCGAAACACTATATAGTTAAATTTGAAAACCAATGTACTCATTTTTGAGTATACTGACATGCTCAAAAATGGGGTTGACAAATAAGAATCCCAATATTCCTATGTTTGACATGTCAATGTACTCAAAAATGAGTACATGGGTTTTCAAATTTAAGTATATATTATTTCGGGGCTATTTTGGGACAATATATACTTATTTTTAAGAACCTACTTTTTACAGTGTATTAACGTCAAAATCTCTCGCCAAATTCAAGATACAATCATAATTCTAGAAACCTTTCATTGGAGAAATGGTGTCAAAAGAATGTTTTTCACAACAAGAACAGGCGTCAGAGTGGGGCATACCGTGACCATCGAGCGAAATATTCAGTATTTCGAAGGTCACGTTCATACTCATCGAGTCGCATTCAAAGATACATGGAGACGACGACAATATATTTCTTTAAATAATAATATTAATAATATAAATTATAACCAAAAATTTAAATATATCTTATTTTTTTCTTTGAGTATTGATTAAAATATCATTTCAATAAATTTATGTAAATCATACATGCTTTAGAGAAAGCAAGATTTCAAATAATTTGTTAAAGAACAAATAAGTCGATATTTTCATTAATTCAAATGTACGTGCGTTGTTAGACATCAGATTATATTATAAAGATTTAAATTTAATATATTTTATCTAAGTTTTAACCAAAGTTATATTGGCTATACTTTTCTATCAATGAGTCTTCAATTACTATCAATGAGTATCAATTACTTTGCCGAATAGTAAATACAAAAAATAAGCTTTTAAGTTTTATTTTTTTGATTTCTTCCTTTCTTTCTTGTTCTTTATTTTTTCTTTATTTCTCTATTTTTTTTTTAACTTCGGTAAAAATAAACAATATCAGTTCATCTGACTATTCCTTTAGCGGTTGGAACTATTTTTTCTTTAAATGTTTAAGTCTTTGCAAAACAAACTCACTTTGAAGACATGAAAATATTTTCAAAAGCTGAAAAAAGACTAATGACAACATAAGAACTATTAAATTAAGACTCTTGGGTTTAAAAAAAAAAAAAAAAAAAATTCTACCTAAAATTAAAAAAAAAAAAAAAAAAAAAAAATCTAGATGACGAATAAATAAATAAATAAAATATTTTATGATGAAATCTATATAATCGAAAATTATATATAAAAAAAATATGAATGAAATATGATATAAAATTTTTTTACACATAACTCAGTTGAAAATTTTACTACACAAAAACCTTTTGTTGCATTTTATTGAATATATATATATATATATATATATATTTAATTCAGTTACCTTTCAAAACAGTTTTAAAAAATTTCTTCATTGCTTAAAATAATATTTATCAAATAACAGTAAATATAATGCAATACTCAAAAAAAAAAAAAAAAAAAAAAAAAAAAAAAAAACTTTTTTTATTACAGAATTTATGAATGTTAATCATAATGGGGTGACGAATGAAACAAAATGACAAAAATGAAACAAAGAAAAATATTTCTTGCAATATGAATCTTCTTCTTCTGTTTTTTTTTTTTTTTACAATATATTTTTCGATAAATATCTCAAGAGGTTTAATTACTTATCTATGTGTTTTCAACATGATTTTTTGTAAAAATGCGTTCTTTGTTTACAATGATTTTAACTTTAAACAAGATGCTTTTACAAAAAAAATTATAATTTTACAAAGGAGTCGTGTAAATATATATATATATATATATTTCCGTTAAAAAAAAAAAAAAAAAAAAAAAAAGGTGCACGACCAGAAGTTTTTCAAATGCAAATTTTCATTATGAGTTTATTCAATATTTCTTAAATATTAGAGAAAATTAAAAACAACATAATTATTGATAAACATTTTTTTTCTATAATGGGAAAAAAAAAAGTTCTGAATACAGTATAAGAATGCAGTGAATAAAATACTTGTTTTTTAAAAGGGAAAATAAAGTAAAATTTCTCTTCTTCTTCTTTTTTTTTTTTTTTTTTTTTTTTTTCGATATTTATACTAGGGTTTATTCAAGCGATATTTTTTTTCTCTGTTTCTAAAACTCACTAATTAATTATTTTTACTTCCAATACCCGAATGCGAATACTGCAGGTAATGGAAGTATTGTATTCGGTCCAAAAATTCAATATCGAGTTTTCACCTGATTTGCACGTTTTAAGGTCTCCTGAGTCCAAAAAATTTGTTTTTGGCAATTGCTCAGCATGTATGTATGTGGGGAATCTTCTTACTATAATATCTCCGTAACTAATAAAGATAGAATTATGAAACTTCAAAATTAAATAGGACTGGTATACAGATAAGTTTTCTATTTTTTCATGAAAATTGAAAAACCGAGGTGGGGTATCGGAAACCGGGTATGGAACCGTAAGTCCGTATCTCAAAGGCAGCTCTAACGATTTTCTTCAAAGTTAATATATAAATACTCTATTAGATGCCCTTTCACATGATATATCTGAAAATTGATAAGCGTTCTATATAAATAGGCCAATTTCAGGTCTCGAAGTACATGCCTTTAAAAACGGCTTTACGGTTTTTTTTTTTTTTTTTTTTTTTTTTTTTTTTTTTTCAAACTCGACATATTAACTGCCTTTTAAATAACTTTTGTATTTAATTTTTGTTTTCCGGTCAATAATTGAGAATGCCAAATTTTGATCACGAATTATTTCAAAAGAAGACTTTTTTTTTTTTAATAGCACGGCCATCGAAAAACCGTCAATTTTTGGCGCTTTTAAAGTGCATTTGGTCTTTTTTAGCGCTTGCATTTTTTATATTTTGAAAGATTAAGAATCTTAGAAAAATATATTGACTGCCGATTTAGACAAACCTATAAACGTAGAAATAGCTGCATTCCACTCGTTTTCATTCTAAGGAATGTACCGCGCTTTGCAACGGACAATTGTTTCTGCTTCGGAATCGTTGCCATTAGCAGATAAAAAGAATAAAGTAACCCTAATTGCCTTGTTGAGTTAACTTTTTCCTTGCATTCTCAGACCGTAGAAAATTTGCATGTTCCACCAAAAAATTCGACGAGCTTATATTTTTTCTATCAGCAAAAAAGATTGATATCTATGGTAATTAGTTCACTTAATATAAATTAGATTTTAATTAAAGTGTATTATAATTAACAAATTGTATTTTTGTTGCTTTCCCATTCGAAAAATTTACATAAATCAAAGATTAACTGGCTTTTTAATCGACTTTATAATTTTTTCCAGGGCCTTAGTACGCTTGAACAGATATTAAAAGTAACAATAAGTGAATATTTGATGCGAAATTGAAACAAGTTCTTCCGGCTATTTCGGAAGGGTAGGTTGACTCCTTTTTTCTTATCAAGTAACCGCTATTTTGAAACAAAATTGTGGCTACAAATTATTAATGGACTTGGTTGAAATATTGATTTGGGCTATGAATACATGGAGTTTTAAGAAAATCGATTCATAAACACCTTTTTAAGTGAATTTGAAATTTTCAACTAGCCGGCACTTGGAAACAGGATGGCAAACAAGTATATCAAATGCATTTGTAAGATAAGTCTAGTGTACAAATTTAGTTCGAATTAATTCAGAATTACAACTCTGTTGAAAAGTTAAGTGACCGACACTTGGATCAAAATGGCGGAAAAAGTTGCTCAGTGAACTAATCCTAGATCTTTGTAAGATAAGTCCACTGTCTAACTTTGGTTCTAATAAATTCAGTATTTTAAAAGTTATAGCAAAACAAATTCTCAAGTGGCAGCGTTCAAGTGTTCGGAACTTGGAAAAAAAAAATGGAGAGAAACTTGCCCATCGAAATCATAGATATTTGAATGATAAATCAATTTTTCGACTTTGGTTTGAATTCATTAAGTATTTAAAAAGTTATCGTAATGACAAGTTTTGAAGCGGCCGCCACTTGGAAACAATATGACGGAGCAAGTTGTCTGGTAAACTCATCCAAGGTATTTGAAGCATAAGTTCACTGCCCAATTTTGGTTCGAATCAGTGCAGTATTTTAAAAGTTATTGTTTTACATATTTTCAAGTGGCAGTCTAAGTGAGTGCAACTTGGAAATAAAATGGCGGAGCAACTTGCCCAGCGAAATCCTTCAAGATATTTGTATGATGAATTTACTATCAAATTTATTTCAAACAAATTCAGTATTTCAAAAATTATCGTGATAAGAAATTTTCACGTGACACTGTAATTTCAAGTGGCCAACACTTGGAACCATAAAAGGGGAGCGAGATGTCCAGTGAACTTATCTGAGATATTTGAATGTTAAATCAAACTACCCAAATTTGATACGTTTTGATTCAGTTGTGAAGTCTTCGTTCCGACTTCAACTAGATTTTTTATACTTATTTTAGTGCAGAAAACAATTAAGAGACTTGTATTAAAGAGACAGCCAATTTTATTTTACTTAAACTGGAGAGGGCTTTGAGTTAGGAAGGAACTCAATAAAAACTTAAACTAAATAACTTAAAACTATCATAAAGAAATATGGCTTACCACTTGTAGCTTACTAATATTAACAGATGTCTTAATCAGGGACTTTTTAGAGCGACAAGGAACACTTTACGACATCCAAAATAACACTCCAAAATATCAACCACAAATGTCACCTTCACCAAATCCAAAATCAATACGCAATGGCTTTTACTTACAACGACTATCAATACCCGTCACATATCCAGCAACACCACCACACCAACGCAAACCTCTATTTAAAGTTTTCAAAAACGGACAATACGATTCACTTCGTAATGTCCGTTTGGTAGAAGTAGCTTGGTATTCATTTTACCAAGCTACTTCTTTAAAGACTATCCGCATTCAAATTTATACCACCTTCCACAATCTACCTAGATCCTGTTTTCAATCAATCAAACTAACTATACAATAACTAAAAACTCTAAGCTAACCTAAATTCACCTCTGCTCGATATCTTCAACAAGCATTCTCACCTTCAACATCTCCAAATTATGCTGGATCCAGCTGGAAACTTTCCCTATCTTAACCAACATTTTATCCCAACCCGACGCTATCACTTTACGCTACTTTCAATACTGTCTTCCTTCGGTGACCTATATTTATTTAACTCGACACCACTCCTACTTCACACAGTATTATAAAAGTTATCATAATGACAAATTTTCAAGTGGCCGCCTCTTGTAAATAAAATAGCAGTGCAAGTTACCAAGAGAACTTATCCGATATATGAACTTTAAATTCACTAGCCAACTTTTGTTTGAATCAGTTTAGTATTTTAAAAGTTATCTATCGCAATGGCACTTTTTCAAGTGGCAGCCTGATTTAAAGTGATCGCATGTTAGAACAAAAATGTCGGAACAAGTTGCCCAGTGAACTCATCCAAGATATTTATATCATAAATTCACTGTCCAACTTTGGTTCGAAATGAATCAGAAAAAAAAAAAAAAAAGTTATCATGATTATAAATTTTCAAATGGCAGCCTTGTATACCTCAGTTTGTAACATTTGCACTTTGTTAAAAATTGCGGATAAAATTCATTAATAAACTTGGTTGTAGACCTTATATTGTCTATATAAACATAAAAATTTAAACAAATTCGGAAAGCGATTTTTACAATGTGAATTTCAAATTTTCAAGTGGTCTCCCCTTGAAAACAAAATGACGGAGTAACTTGATTAGCAAACTCATATACAAAATATTTATAAGATCAATTCACTGTCCAAATTTGGTACGATTTGGAATATTATTTTGGAAGTTATCGTGATGTTAAATTTTCAAATGGTAGTCTGATTTGAAGTTGTCTCACTTAGTTTATAACATTCGCAATTTCTTAAAAAATACGGATAAAGTTCATTAATAAACTTGTTGTGACCCTTTCATGGTCTATGTATACATTAAAATTCAAGCAAACACGCTCTTAAATGATATTTCTTCTATGCGATTTTGAAATTTTCAAGTTGCCTTCACTTGAAAATAAAATGACAGAGCAACTTGGTTCACAATCTCATTCAAGATTCTTATAAGATAAATGCACTTTCCAAATTTGTTTATATTTGAAGTGTCATTTAGTAATTTATCGTGATTACAAATTTTCAAGAGGTATCCTAATTACAAGTGGCTCCGCTTAGTTTAAGTTATCATCACTTTCTTAAAATTGGCGGATAAAATTCATTAATAAACTTCGTTGAAACCCTTATATGGTCTATGCATACATCATAATTCAAACAAATTCGGAATACGCATTTTACAATGTGAATTTGAAATTTTCAAGTTGTCTCTACTTGAAAACAAAATGGGGGAACAACTTGATTAACAAACACATCCAAGATATTTATAAGATAAGTTCACTGTTGTTATTTAAGCGTACAAAAAGAAAGTTATTTTAACTCTCTAGCTTACTATATATATAATTGCGGACGCCAAATAAACTTAAAGCATACAAAAGAAGTTATTTTAAACTCCTAAGCTTTCTAAAAAACTTAATAATAATTTCTAACAACAAAATCTACTTGCTGCTTTTATTCCATTGAAAAATTTGAATACTGAGAAAAAGAAACTAGATGCACGCGCACGAGCATCATATGAATAATCTTTTCTTTTTTTTTCAATAACAAAAATACATCACGTGAGTTAAAAATATAAAAATGAGAGAATAAAATAAAACATGGACAATATCTAACATCCTCCCACCTTTTGATTATATCTTATAATCAAAACTCTTCATTTTGATATCTCTAGAAGATTTCTTCTTAATAAAATCAGTCTGTCTGGCATTTTAATTAGTCTTCCAGATCTAGTCTTTCTAATTTCCCTGCAGGACTTATCCTCCAAAGGCTTTTTAATTTGTGCTTCCTTCACAGCTGGATTAGGAAACGTATTTTCAGCACCGTCACTAGATGATACTTCTAGAGGATAGATTCTTTGTATTGGTCGAAGTATCTCTGAATGAGATGTTTGTAACTTTACGAGTCGCACTTTTCCATCTTTGCCATGAATGAGCTCTATGATGCGTCCTAATGGCCAGTGCATCCTTTTTTTATTGTCCGCTCCCACCAATACAATGTCTCCTACAGAAACTGTCTGTTGGCTTCTTCTCCCATTCGGTCGCTGAATAAGTAGACCCAAATACTCTGATCTAAATCGATTTCTTAAACTTTTCTGCAATGCTTGTCTGTATTTAAGCCTTCGTTTGAAAGAGTTTCCCTCGACTGCATCAATGTCTGGCACAATATATTCATGAATATCTTTCAAAAACATGGCAGGAGAAATTGGCTTAATAGATTCTTGCTCTGACATGTAAGTCAAAGGTCGAGAATTGATAATGCTTTCGCAATCAGCCAATACAGTAATCATTTCTTCATAATTCAAGCACGCTCGCCCAAGGACTCTTTTTAATAGATCTTTCATCAGTCTGATGAGCCTCTCCCACCATCCGCCCCACCACGCCGCAGTTGGCGGATTGAATTTCCATTCAATTGAATTGGTTGCTGCATCCTTTTGTATATGATTCCAGTTCAGTCGTTTCAAATAGTTGGCTGCACCAACAAAATTAGAGCCATTATCGCAATATATAATGGAACATCTTCCTCTACGAGATATAAATCTTCTTAAAGCCATCAAAAAAACCTCGGTAGATGCTGATGTAACAAGTTCAAAATGTACTGCCCGATAGATAGCACATGTGAACAAGATAACCCAACTCTTTTGATTGTCTTTCAGAAACAAAGGACCAGCCATATCAATACCAATGACCTGAAACACAGCTGCATCTTTCACTCGATTTTCTGGTAGAGAAATAGGCGAAGATTCCACGTTCTTAGAGTTGAATCTTTTACAAGTAGTACATTTAGATAAAACAGATGTCACAGTTCTTCTTCCATTCAAAATCCAATATTTTTCTCTAATCAAATTTAAAAGAATCTGAGGACCTGCGTGACAATTTTTCAGATGAAAATATGAAATTAGTCGTTTAACAACTTCATGATTAGATGGTAGAACGATAGGTGTGAGAAAATCCTTCTTGTCTTGTCTATACAAAATTTTAGTTTTCACGCGTATTATATCTTCCTCATCTTTGAAAGTCTCAAGAGTTTTCAATTTCTCATAATCTTTAGAGGAAAAAGCTTCTTTCTGAATAATCCAAGCTATTTTCATTTCTGCTTTGTGAAATTCCTGACTTGTCAATTCCCCTTTCACTTTATCCTTTGGATTACAAGTATTGTGTTTAAAACGGAGAATCCATCCCACAAGGCGAACGATTTTCTCATAACATGAAAAATAGTGATAGTACCAAGTATTCTGTGAATTTTCATCTACATTTATCAGTAATTTTGTACATTTTAACTTTTCTCTTTCAACGTCTTCTTCATTTATATTCTGGCAGATGAAATCCATATGTTTATTATACTCATATGGATTCTTAAGCCACGATGGACCCTCCCACCATTTGAGAGAGACAAGTTGTTTGGCTTTACAACCTCTAGAGGGTAGATCCGATGGGTTCATTTCACTGGGTATATATTTCCATAAAGAAGGATCAGTCAAACTCCTGATTTCTTGAACTCGGTTCCTGACGAAAACTGACCAGTTCTCTTCTCTGATTATCCATGCAAGAACTGTCGTGGAATCACTCCAAAAATATCTTTCCATATTTTCCCAACTGAATGCATCTGTTACTGATTTCGATAATCTAGTACCAATCAAAGCCGCTAAAAGCTCCATTCGAGGTATAGTTGGGCACTTTAAAGGACTGATGCGGGATTTGGCAGCTAGAAGGAATAATCTCACTTGATCAGCTTTTTCTATTCTCAAAAATACAACAGCAGCATAAGCCTGATTACTAGCATCACAAAATGTATGAAGAGTACATTTTTTTAAATTATCTGGAGTGACTTGAATGTATCGCGGAATCTCAATTTCTTCCAATATATTTAATTCACGAAACCATCCGATAAACTCGTTTTTTAGATCCCCGGTAATTTCTTCATCCCAGGTTAAACCAATTTTCCAGGTTTTCTGTAACATCATCTTGGGGCAAATCATGACTGGTGAAGTAAAACCAATTGGATCAAAAACTTTATGTGCCACTGATAGCATAGTACGTTTTGTTATTTTCTCCAGGTTTACATCTTTCGTCCAGGATACATTGACCTTTAAAATGTCCGAAAATCTGTTCCAGTGTAATCCAAGTACAACAGCTTCTTTATTGTGTTCCGAGTCCTTTCTCTCTTCTGTATGTTCCCATCCTCTTAGGTCGAATCCGCCTTTAGACATTAGGTTTTTAGAGCAAGTAATAAATCTCTTTAACTCTTCCTCTGTACGGACACTCGTAACAACATTGTCAACATAGAAGCTTCTCAACAATCTTTGCTTAAGTTCTGGGTCGTATTCTTCATCATTTTTAATATGGTATTCTATTACTGAAGCTAGCAAAAAAGGTGAACTCTTGACTCCAAAAACGACTCTAGCATGACGAAATATTCTCAGCTCACTTTGTTCTGGATTGCTCCACCAGAGGAAACGTAAAAAATCCCGATCTTCTTTCCGGATGCTTATTTGCAAAAACGCTTTTTTGATATCAGCTAAGACACCGAATTTATTTTCTCTAAATCGCAAAAGTATGTCAGGAATTAATTCAATGAGATTTGGACCGCAGTGTAGACATTGATTCAAAGATGGATGGTTTTGGATTCTTGCTGATGCGTCAAATACTGGACGAATTGGAGTAGTGCTATTCTCCTTTATAACTGGTCGATGAGGTAAGTAGTGTCCATAAATGGACCTTTCACATTCAGGGACCTCTTCAATAATTTTGTCGCCAAGCCATCCTAAAAGTACTTCCTCATATTTTTCATAAATATTACTCGCAAGTAGTTTTTGTGTGACATTGGTTAACCTTTTCTTGGCTAAACACAAATTATCAGGTAAAGGTGGTTTATCTTCAGCCCATGGCAAGGATATTTCATAACGACCGTCTTTATTCCGTGTTACTGTATGTAGAAAGTGCTCTTTTACTTGACGATCTACTTCCATCTTACATAGCTTTTCGATTGGATCACTTATTCCAAGTAAATCTAATCTCCATAAGTCAGAAATTTCTGCTTCTTTTACAAACATGGAAGTAACTGATAGAGCTAAATTTTCTTTAGATGAACTTTCTTGAGGAACTTTTCCCATTAATGTCCAGCCAAAAAGTGTTTCCATTGCAACTAGCCCAGAAGACAACACTTCTCTTCGACCTGTCAATAGTTTACCGATTATATCGGCTCCAATCAGTACTTGAATAGACTCATCTGCATCGCCAACATCTGTCAAAACAATGCCTTTCTCGGCCAATTCTTTCAGCCAAGAACCTTTTCCCACAGGCTTAACATTTTCACATATAATATTTTGATCCAAAACTTCAAAATTGCATCTGAATTTCCCTGTCAAATCTCTTAATCTTATTTTATAAAAGCTATGTTCATATTCTTTGGTTGAGACTCCGCCAAAAAGTGAATGTACAACCTTTTCTTTTTTAATGGCTGCATATTTCATTTCTTCTGCTAATTTCTTCAAAATATACGATCTTTGTGAACCAGTATCTAAAATTAGACGAATATCCTTTTCTTTATTATCAGAGACGACTTTTGCTTTGAGAGTTTGAAGAAATACCCTTGGATTTTTATTGAAATTTGCCATATTTACTTCACTTTCATTTGACTTTTCTTTCTCTTCTCGTTCATTTGTTTTGCCTTTATCAAGACTTTGGCACATCACGGTGGAATGTTTTCTATCACAGATAAAACACTTCAGGACAGCTTTACACTGTTTGGTAGTGTGACCTGACCCCAAACAGAGGAAACAGCACTTCTTATCCTTTAGAACATTCTGTTTCTCATTAAAACTCATCTTTCATGCCGTAAAACAGTCTGAACTCATATGCTTTCCATTACAAAACACGCAATTTTTCTTTAGATCCTGTTTAAAAGAAGTCGTTAATAAAGTAGAGGCAGTGGGTATAGGCTTAACAACATCAGTATAAGTCCTTCTTTTTCTATAATTTCGGTCATCATTTTTCTTCACCAGACCAAAACCTGCTACCGCCAAATTTATTCTTTCATCTCCTTCAACTTCACATTTGAGAAATTGCATCAAATTGTCCAACCGTTCTTTCGCATCAGAACTAGTAGAAACAATGTTACTTCTATTCCAAGCTTTCAAAAATTCAGCTGGAAAACAGGATTCTACCATAGGATATAATATAGAAGCGCATTTATCAGTAGTGACACCCAACGTTTCAAGAGCCCTTAAATATGATTCAAGTTTATCGTACAATGAAGTAAGAGAAAAGTTTTCTTTTGTATGAGCAACTATAATTAATTTTAATAATTCTCTAACGTACACTTCAACTAGAAGATCATCTCTTCCATAACGAGCTTTTAGACTCTCTATAACTTTGGCATAGTTGGCGCCAGTTGGCGGAAAACTGTCTACGACTTCTCGTGCTCTGGAACCAGCGACCGTTGCTTGAATGAGGTACTGGAATTTGTTTTCTGGAGGAATATCGTTATCTTTATCTATCTGCTCAAACTGACTCCAGAATGGTAGCCATTCTTTTAAATCCCCATCAAATTGTCGGAATTGTAACTTGGGTAAGGAAATTTTTCTTCTAGATGAATTATTTTCATTAACAGCTAAAATTGACTCCCCTTGAATGTAGGCCTGTGACTGTATTCTAGCCAATTCCAACTGTTGGTCTAATTCCATCTTCTTTATCTCTAATTCTTGATTAAGCTTTTCTAATTCAATTTTTTCTTCTTGTTCAAGTTTAAGTTTTTGTTGCTGAAGATCTTTTTCTTGCTCGACTTTCAATTTTTCTTGCTCGACTTTCAATTTTTCTTTTTCTTGCCTCTCAACAACAGCCGTTGATAGAATTTCTTGCACAAAATTGGGATCATTTTTATATTCGTTGCTATTCAAAATAATTTCCTTCAAGGTAGCAATAGTACATTCAGGAGGAATTATTTCGCCAAACTCTTCGCTACAAACTTCAGATCGGCTTTTCTAAAACCTTTAATTGCTTGAAACATTGTTTTACTTCGTCCTGTCGCGTAGACGTCACAAAATGTTATTTAAGCGTACAAAAAGAAAGTTATTTTAACTCTCTAGCTTACTATATATATAATTGCGGACGCCAAATAAACTTAAAGCATACAAAAGAAGTTATTTTAAACTCCTAAGCTTTCTAAAAAACTTAATAATAATTTCTAACAACAAAATCTACTTGCTGCTTTTATTCCATTGAAAAATTTGAATACTGAGAAAAAGAAACTAGATGCACGCGCACGAGCATCATCTGAATAATCTTTTCTTTTTTTTTCAATAACAAAAATACATCACGTGAGTTAAAAATATAAAAATGAGAGAATAAAATAAAACATGGACAATATCTAACAACTGTCCAATTTTTTTTTCGATTTGGAGTATTGTTTCGGAAGTTATGGTGATTTTAAATGCTCAAGTGCTAGCCTGATTTCAAGTGGCCCCGCGTATCTTAAGATACACGCCACTATGTTAAAAATGACGGATGGAGTTCATTAGTAACCTTAATAGAGACCTTTATGTGATCTATATTTACATCAAAATTCAGGCAAATCCGGCTTTAAATACGCTTTTTACAATGTGGATTTGAAATTTTCAAGTGGCCGCCACTTGCAAACGAAAAGACAGAGCAACTTGGTTAACAAATTCATCCAAGATATTCGAAAGATAAGTTCGCTGCCCAAATTTGGCTTGATTTGCATTAATTATTTTGGTAGGTATCGTGATGACAAAATTTTCATTATATGTATATAGAGAGATAGATAAACGAAGTGATTACAACAGGCCAATTTCTAAAGAAATCAACTTAAAATTGAAGCAGGTTAAAAAATATATTTTTAAAATGAATTAAATATCTTATATATTACATATTACAAATATTATAAGTTTTTTTTTCTTAATTAAGATAAATGTGAAAAGTACTCCATTTTGGAAAAAAAAAAGACACTCGACATATGGTTTTACCAAATGGAAGGACAATTTGCTATTGTTAATTTTTCAAATGAGGAAACTAAATTCAACTCTCTAGTAGCTCAATTACACCTCATATAGGTTTAGAATATATGGGGCATTAACACTACATAATCGAGATGATAAGTCTACGGCAGCTAAAGATAGAGATTTTAACACATTTAAAGAGAGTAAAAAAAAAAAAAAAAAAAAAAAAAAAAAAACTGTATACTTTTCTTACAGGAATTTTGTTGAGTAATATGACACTTTGTCAATTATCGCTGAAAATTAAGTCGCTTATTGGACAAAATATAACTGTTAAGGTTTTGAGAACACTGTGGCTTGATAAATTACCAGAGTCACTGAAATGAATTGTATTATAACTTATTGAAATTCTACTTTATAAAAAAATAACGTAAATTTTAATTTAAAACTGAATATTTTTTACTATTTATTCTCACGGAAATATTACAGACTTTTTTATTATTAATTTCAATTATATTGCATTGTAAAAGTACTTAAAGTTTAATATAAATCTGTATCGAAGAAAATCTTTTTGGAAAAACTAAGATTTTTTTGTACCCATTTCTTTTTCAAATAAATATTCTTATATTTTGAGTTTCAACATCTGCCGAATTTTACAACAAAGTACACAGAAATGAAGATTTCTTTCTGACACACTCAGAACCAAGTTAAACAAAGACGACATCTGGAGAGATGTCTACATTATGCGACAGAAGTTTACTTATCTTTTTTTTTCTTTCTAAAATATATTTCATGATTTTATTTTTACATTTTTTAAATATAAAATTTCCTTGCAAGATTTATTTAATTTAGAGTAGCTTTCTTCAAAAGTGAACGGTTACAAACAAATTCATAATATTGTTTTTGTTGTAGAATATGGATTTGGAATTTATTTAGGATAATGTTGTTGAATATTAGTACATATATAGATATTGGACAAAAATTATCTTTATTTAAAAAAAAAAAAAAAAAAAAAAAAAAAAAGTTAACTTAAAAGCCATAACAGAAAGCTACTTATAGAAAATATCTTATATATATAAGGACGCTACGTCCATTTTCCAGTGAAAAGAGTTAGCAACATGTCCTTGAGATTTATGTTTTGTACTTATTTTTGTTTTATTATATTAATATATTAATTCATTTATAATGTGTTAAAGTATAACTAAGCGAGTCTTGCTCGTTTCAAAAAAGTGCATCTAAGGTTAAAAAAAAAAAAAAATAAAAAATTAAAGAAATTACTGTCCTGAAAAATTACATTTTTGAGACATGGTGTCATTTATAACCGAGGTACAAATATTTATATATAGTTAAAAGTATATTTAAATGAGAGGAAGTTTATACATAATATATATATATATATATATATATATATATATATATATATATATATATATATATATATATATATTTAAATTTCTATTTTAGATTATAAACCTACTTAAATTACTTAGTTCTGCTCTAAAATATTATTTCTGAGGATTTTAGATGCTACGCGCTTGGCTTGAATTTTATTTCAGAAGTACATGTTTTAATGATTCAGAATCCACTTCAAGCTATCTATCCGAGTGAAAAAAAAAATTGCAGATCGATCACACCAAACTGCAAATAAGATTATTAAATATGCACTAAATACATTTACATATTTCTGTCTATCATATATACAACTGCGTTCTCACATATCTCGTATACATTTGAATTATTAAGCGGTTTATTTAGAAATTAAAAAAAATTTCTTAGCCGTCAATCAGAATCAAACACAAAAGAAAAACAAATAAAAATAGCAATAAAATTGGCATGAAATAAAATGGCAGATAGCTGTTAGTGCATATTGGATTGGCAGAGCTTCTTGCACTTTTCAGTTACTTGTATCGCGGCTCCACGACTTTCAAGGCCTATGATGCTTTACAAAGTTATTGAGCATACCCTTAAAAACAAGCAATACTACTACTTTAGTATCAATTTTTATACCAATACGTCCACTAACCCGTCACCACATTGTTGTTTAGTTTGATAAATCTACGGCATAGAGATGTGCATCGATTTGGCAGAATATTTGCATGGTCATTCCTCCAATTTTTTGGTATCGCATGGTATTCGGATTAAGACAAATTGTCTAAACTAGGGGCTTAGGTCTTAGGTGGAATGCTCACCGTGAGGGTGTTTCTAAGTAATCCTAGACCGTATTTACGCGAATTTCTCAACTTTTAGGAAACAAAAACAAGTTTGTCAGTGTAAAACGTTTATTATGTATTCAGTGATTTTTAATACAAAATTTTCGTAGAATTAAAAAAAAAAAAAAAAATTCGATAAAGATTTCATCTTCATACGCCAAATAATAGTTTCCAAAGATTTTCATTTTAATTGAAATTAAAAAAAGAAAAATGAAAGTTTAATTAGCTGATTATAATATAATTTATATTATTTTTATTTTTGTAAAAATAAATTCAAATACTTTAATTAAAGATAACATTGCATTACAAAATTTGAAATATGAATAGGAAATATGTTTATAAAATAAAAAATAATTAATAAAACTGAGTTCCGTGATTAACTAATATTTAAATTATGCGCATAGATTGTAAAAACCACCGTCGTTAAAAATATTTATATATATATATATATAATTATTATTATTATTTTATTTATTTATTTATTTATTTATTTATATTTTTTTTTGAGAACTTTTAAGGACTTATATCAGGGATTTATATAAAAATTTCTGTGTTTTTGTAAAAATTAGATATGAAATATATATATATATACGCGAGCCGAATCAATGTTTTACAATAAAAATGTAACATTTTAGTCAAGCAAAAGTAATATTAATTTCTTGAGAAAAATAATGTTATTTCGCTTCTTATTAAAAAAAAAAAAAAAAAAAAAAATCTAAATTTTGTTGAAAAATTATTTAATTTAAGCAATTTACATGCATGTGAAGTATATACATGCAGCTCACAACACTTCATTAACTAGGTATGCGTATACTACTAGACAAGTCAATATATTAAAATGACAAAAAAATGTCTATCTGTTTTAAAACACGAAAAATGTTCTTGACTACTATAGTGAAGTTAGTTATTTTACTGTATAAATTTCATTAAAAAAAAATATAAATAAATAAATAAATAAATAAAATAAAATAAGATAAAATGAAAAAGCCAACTGTATTTTTTTTCCTTATAAATTGTGGTAGTTGATGGATAAGTAACTTTGAAGAACATGATAAACAGGATCTTACATTAAGAAACACATAATAATAAAAATATAAATAAAGTGTTGTATTAAATTTCATGCAGCTCAAAAGAAATCAGAAGCAGGATAAAGATGAGAAGATTTCATGCAGCTTGAAAGAAAGAATCAAGTGGAAATGTTTTTTATTTATTTTTTATTTTTTATTTTTTTTCCTTGGGAAAAAGAAAGAATTTTTTCCGCTCGTTGTCAGCTATAAAATAACACAATCTCTTAGCGTTCTAAAAATTTGATATTTTATCTATATTTCCGTAAATTTTTGTAGAAATTTTACAGCAATTTCGTTTTTTAATTTCAGTTATTAAAATAATTTATTTCCAGTTCTTTTTAACAACTTGAAGAAAAAAGTGAATGCCTTTTCTTAAAATATATAAGGGTAAAAAAAAAAGTCCCAAAAGGAAAGAGTACAGTTAACTTCAGATTCAAATGTAAATTTAATAGAGGGGAATTGTTTATTGAGAATATCAATAAAGTCAAGGAGAGAATTTTGAGAAAAAAGCCAAGAAATAAAAATGTCATCCACATAACGTAAAAATATTGTGGGTTTTAGGGTAATTGAAGCAAACGCACGTTCTTCTAAATCAATTAACAGAATATCTGCAATCAAGGGACTAAGGGGGGATCCCATAGGGGCACCAAAAGTTTGTTTATAAATTCTACCATTAAATATGAAAACATTATTGGAATTAATTAAATTAAAAGCTTCTAAAATGAAATTAAGATATGACGCAAGGATAGGATTGTTTTTACATTTCTTAGCAATAATATTGTATACCTCATCTAACGGGATATTGGGAAAGAGAGAAATTATATCTAAACTAAAAAAAATATCAGTACGGTTTAGTTTTGTATTTAAAACTCTAGTTTTAACATCGATACCTGAATTCACAATATGTGGATTACCACTAATAATAGGTTTAAGTAGGTTAGATACAAAATTTTCAAGAAAATACTTAGGGCTATTCCGTTTCGAAACAATTGGGCGAAAATGAAGGTTATTTTTATGTGTTTTAATTTTAAAGAACAATTTAGGAATATCAGGGTAAAGAGGGGATTTTATATTGTATGGTGAAATTAACTGTTTATAAGAGTCAATTAATTTTTGAGTTTTACGTGTTAAACTATCGATTGGATTAGAGGTAACAGTAATACAATTTAAATCATTAATAGCTTCAAGAGCTTTAGCATTAAAATCAGAAGTGTTTAAAGCTACCAATTGTTTAGATTTATCACCTTGAAAAATACGAAAGTTTTTGTTAGTTTTAAGTTTTTTAAGCGTTAGTAAGTTGAAGTGTTTTGACCTAGAATTCTGGTTAATATGTCTATTTAATGCAAAAACAGCCTTTGCACGAACAAGTTCTTGATTTTCAACAGGTAACAGTTTGATTATATTTTCAAATTTTGGAATCACATGCTCAGGTTTTAATTGAGGCTTCAAAGCAAAATTAGGTCCATTCTTAAGTAGATTAATTTCATGTATAGAAAACTTATAGTTTGATAATTTCAAAATATTTTTACTAGAAAAAGAGATTTTGTTTGAAATATTATTTTGCTTAAATTGCATGTCGTAAAGTCTTTTAAGTTTAAAGTCATATTTTTTTGTAGTTTTACGTTGGAAATTCTCAATACTTCCAAAAACATTTTTCAAAAAGGCGTCAAATTCGTCAGGAACAGTCGTAGATGCACAAGTTCTAACATACACAATAATAAGTCCTTGTTTCGCATTTAACAATTAATTTTCTAAGATTCCTAATAGAATTACGTAGCATTTTGCGTTGAGCATTAAGCAGAATATTCTTACATTCAGTTGGATAAGATTTAGGATTGATTAACAGAGTTTTTGGAAATATATTCAAATTTTTGCAGTCCATCAGGAATTTTAAACATAATAGCATATTATTTAGTTTAATCCGAAGTCTTTTAAAGTGTAGAAATGTAGCCATCTTGTAGCTCAATTAAACTTACAGTTCTGTTATGAATTTTTTATTAAGTCAATACGATGCACAACTACCTTTGGATGCTGAAATGAAATATCCATATATTATTAACAGGTAACATGCAAGAGCAGAAATAGTGGTAACTGGTTAAGCATATATAATTTTAAGAAAACCACCAAGCTTTAAAGATGCAAGTATAAAGAATTTTAAGCATTTTATTTTACGTAAATTTAATCTATGCATTCCTTTCTCCTCCCCCTGGATCAAGAAATCCAGAATTAAGCTTCCATTTATTTCCAAATGGCAAATTTAAAATTTCAGTTGCTTCGTCTAATGGAAGTAAAGAATTCATCAGATGATTTGAAACTAATATTTGTTCAGCTTCAGTTAAAAATCTACTTCCGATCGAACTTTGAATAAACTGAAATATTTTTTTCAAAAGCAATCAATTTTCCATGATGTAATGTCGGAGAAATTATAGTACGAACATTCAGTAGAATAACATAAAGAACAATAATGAATACACGTGGCTATTATATTTACTAACAACTGCAGTTCAGAAAGCGCCGTCTATCGATCATTACAAACGCGGATTCCTCTGTGGACCCAGTCCGAAGTTATTTCAGCCCCTCGCGACTTTCAAGACCTGCTAATAACAGAAGCAGTAAATATTATCAAGTACAATAAAGTTATTAACTCCAAGGATGCTGCATCACATCATAAAATATGGCACACGTTGTGCTCATAGAGAAAAAAAATAAATAAAAATAAATAAAAATAAAATAAAAATAATAAAAATAATGAAAATGATATTGAAATGAAAAATTTTTATTGTAACCGTAACTTAAAAAAAAAATAATAATAATAAAAAATATTGTAACCGTAACTTTAAACCGTTTGAACTCCTTTATTTATATATTGCTGGTTCTATGTAACGCAATTACACCTGATGATGCTATTGTTATAATGGCGAAAAGCTTTGTGTAGTTTTTAAGAAAAATATTGTATCTACGTGTTTTAAAGTGTTTGTTACCTTTTATATATTATTTATACACGTGAAATATTTTATAATTTTAAACTTTTAGTAGTTTTTATTCTTAAAAAAATATATATGTTGCTTATTGTCTTATTTTTCGCAAGAAAAAGTTGTGTTTTTTGTTACATCATTTTTTTAAGAGGCATAAATCTAAAGTAATATGACAAAATTAATGTATAGGTGTACAAAATATTGTGATTTTTATTTATTCTAATATTTTTTATTTATTTTACTTTTAGTACAAAATAAATTATTAGTAAACTAATAAAGAAAAATCATGCGTTTTGATTGTGGTATGAAACGCTTTCAAAAGTTATTTAATATTATAGTCTTTAACCATTTAAAGTACTTTATCTTCTTAACCCGTTAGTAGTCGCTAGTTGGTCGATTTGTCTCCCATCCTTCAGTATTGCCAGTTTTTTTTATTCAATAGCCACCAAAAACTTTTAAAAGTGGCATTTGGTATACATAAAACACGAATAAAATCGAAGAAACGTTGATCACATCATTTCTTAAAATTATTACTTACAGTTAAATAAAAAGTGCGCAATCTGTAAGAGGTGGCGCTGTCTATAGCGACTACTAACGCATTTTCTACTAATGTGAAAAAAAAAAAATAAAACTTCTTGTTAATAACAATGCTCTCTGTGACTTTATGGATCAAATTAAAATAAAATAAAATAAGTAGTTTATGAGGAAAAATGTAAAATGTTGATACATACAGGTACAATTTTCTACAATAAATTGCGTTTGCACATATGTGTTAAGAAAAAAAAACATTTAAATGCGAATATGATCCTTAGTTTCATAAAACCCATTATAAAGAACATCCAGTAAAACATAGAATAATCACACTCATTAATAAAAGTTATACTAGCGTTACTAAATTCAAAATAAACTTAATAAAAATTTACTTTTGATTGTTTCCTAGTAATGATTATTCGCTAGTAAGTATCTTTTATTTTTTTTATTATTTGTTTTCTATATAAATTGAAATTTTATTACATTTGAAAGCACAGTATTATGTTTTTCAGATATTCTTAAATAATACGGATTTAAGATACGACTATAGTCATACTATTTATTTTCGTTAAAAAAAAAAAAAAAAAAAAAAAAAATGAAATTTTGATATTTTGAATTTTGAGAGCTATAAGTTCCAGTCATACATAAACAAATTAGCTCACTGATAGAGCAATGGAATGATATACTCCGCGTTACGTTATTTCTAATACAGCCGAATAGTGATTTTATTGAAGACATTTAAAGCTAATATTCGATAAAATAACATTCTGAGGATATTTTTTTAAACTAAACGTATTATATATATTTCAAATCACCTAAAATAAAAATTGAAAATATGTCTTATACGTTGGAAATTTCCAAATGTTCTCCACAATATTATAATAACCATACAAAACTTTTAAAGATGTCAATATGATTTTTTTTGTAAGTTGATTACACACACGCACACACAGAGACACACACACATATATACATATATATATATATGTGTGTGTGTGTGTGACATGACTTTTACGTTAGGTATTTTTATGCATGTAAAGAAGAATAATTACACTTCTCTGAAAAAAAAAATCGCGATCTGATACCATTCTTGCTGATTCTTATGTAAAATGACTTCCTGAATTAAAAAACTGTGACCCCATTTCTCCCAGTCACCCACCGTTTTCTAGATACACCACCCCCTCCCTCAATTTATTTCCATGTTCGATAATTTTATGAATATGAATTTAACTTAAAGAATAAAAAATGAATAAAAAGTAATTAATTTAACACAAAAAAACAAAAAATATAAAGTTTAAAAAATAACATTAATAATAGATTAAAAAAATGTAAGAAATGTAATGCATACTTTCAGTGGAAAATCCCTCTCCCCCTGTCCCCCTGTCCCCCCCCCCCCCAAAAAAAAAAAAAAAAAAAAAAAAAACTTTCCCTTGTCACAAATGTTTATATTTTAGAAATTTCCAACTCTGTAGCCCCTCAGAAGATATTTAATGGTAAAAATAATTCTTTCCCCTCCTAAAAATCAAATTTATATCCATAAAATCACCGAAAAATGATAAAATTAGGGGGTCATTCCTAAAAAATGGTGGGTCATACGGCGAAATGGGCGTCATATTCGGATTCAGGAGGTCATTTTACATAAGAATATGCTGAAATGGTGTGAGTTGTAATTTTTATGCCGAGCAGTGTTATTGGTGAAATCGCTGAGTTGTACGTTTAGGTTGATTAATGTCACACAAGAGTTACATAGAAATAAAGGTAAGAGCATCTGAATATAAATTTTTTAAATTTAAAATAATAATACTAAAAATAATTTGAACCAAATTTAGAATTAAAAAAGTGCCGAAAAAACCTGCAGTACATTCTATTAAATATTCAACAATATAACATTAAAATGACATTCATTGTAAAATACATGGATAAATGTGGTGTTTTAAACCGAAGGATGTCATGTGAGAACTCATACTCAGACTCGCGTACGCTCCGGATTTTTTAATACCCCTATTTTCAAAAAGTTACCTTCGCCTTATTTTCACAGCATTTTCGTTATTTAAAAAAGCCAAAATATGCATTAAAATTTATTTGTGTTCATAATTCCCGAGGGTTGGCAATTTCGAATAGATAATTTAATTCTTTAAACATAGAAAATATTTTTTTTCTGTCACTATTTTAAATACAATCATTTAATCTTTTACAGTTCAAAACACGGTTGGTTTCTTTCCAATTGAGATGTAAATAATACTTGTTTTTTTTGAACTAACAATAGTTATATCTCGTTCCCATGAACTTTCTTGTGATGTAGCTAAACACAGGAAAAATCTTGAACGCCGGAATGTACTGCTTCTTTATGCACTGAAGACGATACGGTAAATGACAGCAGTATACGGAAACAACTGTCTGATACTCAATTTTTCTTTTTGACTTTCAAGATGTTGAAGATTTTTCCTGAGCTTAGCCAAGTTTCATTTTCATATTCTTACTATATAGATATGCATACACACAAGGTGGTCCTAATTAAACTTGGTCTATTCAGTGCTTTCTGTAGCTGTAACTTAAATGTGGATTGAGTCAAAAATTTGTATATAGACAATTCAAAGGATTCACTCAAAGATTCTGCAAAAAATAAATGAATAAATGAATAAATAACCTGTAAAGTCTCCGTTCCGACTTCAACTACATTCATTTTACTTATTTTTAGTATAGAAGACAACTAAGAGACTTGTAATAAAGAGACAGCCAACTCTATTGTACTTAAACTGGAAAGGGCTTAGAATTAAGAAGGGACTCAATAATAACTTAAGCTAAATAACTTAAAACTATCATAAAGAAATATAGCTCACAACGCTTGTAGCAAACAAATACTAACAGGTGACTTGATCGGGGACTTTTTAGAACGACGAGGAACACTTTATAACATCCGAAATACAACTCGAAATATTAACCACTAATGGCATCTTCACCAAATCCAAAATCAATGCGCAATGGCTTATACTTACAACGACTATCAACACCCGTCACATATCCAGCAAAACCATACCAAATACACAACTATCGCTCTATTTAATGTTCTCAAAATTAGACAATACGATTCATTTCATTTTACCAAGCTACTGCTTCTTTAGAAACTATACATATTCAAATAATGAATACCTTTCACACACGCACACAATCTACGTAGATCCTGTTTTCAATCTGTCCAATTAACTATCTAATAAATAGACACTATATGCTACCCCAAATTCACCTTCGCACGACACCTTCAACTAGTTATCTCACCCAGAACAACGCCGAACTATGCTGGATCCAGCTAGACATTTTCCTAATCTTAACCAATGTTCTATCCCAACTCAACGCTATCACTTTACGCTACTTTCAATACTGACTTTCTTCAGCGACCTTTACTTCCTTAACTCCACGCCACTCCTAACCACTGAGCTGAAGAACAACTGAAGTAAATGCTACCAATACCTTTACCCACAGTTCGTGCGTGCAAGTTTTTCTGCAATCATTCACCGTATAGAGTCAAACCTTGCACGACAATCAACATTTGTCGAGTCGTCTGTTACTATTATGCTCTTTAAAGAAATAAATTTAAAATTATAATATCATGTTTAGCATATTTTTGTTCGAACAGACAACCTTTACACAATATTACTTTGAAATATAAAGATATCAAATGCTTTCTGCGTGCAACGCTCGGAAGACAAACCTTCCACAAAAGGCAGGCAAACACCGGTCTAGCATTTCCTCCAGTTGTTCTTCAGCTCAGTGCTCCTAACTCACGAACGTCTGCTAGGGTGGCCATGCATAAAAATACAAACAAGATACAATATACAGGGTGACAAGAAATAACTTGGACGAAGTTTCAAACGAAATATCTGTAACTACCACTAAAGTTATAAATTTATTTCATTTATGTATTGTTATGTCCTAGAAAGCTGCTAAACAGGTGTAAGTAAGTTAGTTGTGATAACCATTATGGTTAACAAAAAATATGCCATACTTGAATTACATAAGCAAGGAAAGAAATAATGTGAAATTGTTCAACTATTGAAAGTGTCTAAGCAGACGGTTTTATACATAATCAAAAGGTTTAAAGAACTCGGACATCATGGTGACAGGCCAGGAAGAAGAGGAAAGCGCACAGTTAACACATCAAGAGACAGGAAAGTTATCAAAAACCGAGTTCAACGCAATCCTAGGATTTCAATGATAAAGGTTGCTAGAGAGATGAAGATCAACAGAGAAACCGCACGTTTGATGGAAAGTGCAGAGCTTGGTCTTCGTCCTTACAAAATGAAAGAGACTCAAAAGCTAACAGCAGAGAACAATCGCACTAGACTTGAAAGGTGTAGAGAACTGTTGAAGCGGGCCGCAGGTGATCGATGGCAAACGTTTGTCTTCACAGATGAGAAACTGTTCTCGATTGAACAAACTCACAAAAGCCATAATTATAGAGTTTTGTCAGCAGAAGCACCTGGACATTCTTGCATTGTTGAACGGCGTCAACGACCCCAATCTGCAATGGTTTGGGGTGGGATATGTGCTAGTGAGAAAACACCACTTGTTTTAGTTGATCAAGGGATAAAGATTAATCGACAAACATATCGCAAACTCATTTTGGAAGATGTTGTCTTACTTTGGTCGCAAAAGTTCTTTGGAAACAAAAGATGGACCTTCCAACAGGATTCCTCACCTGCACACAGAGCTAAACGCACTCAAGATTGGTGCAAGACAAATTTTCCTGACTTCATTGGAGCTCAAGAATGGCCACCGTATTCCACATATTTGAATCCAATTGATTATTCTGGTTGGTCCATCTTAAAGACAAGGGTGTGTGCTAAACCTCATAAATTTTGGCATCCCTAAAGAAATCCTTATGCACGGAATGGGATAAAATATCAGTAAGTGAGTTGCGGGCCATAGCCGAAAATTTTGTGACACGTTTAAAGCTCTGTATTAAGGCGAAATGTAGCCACTTTAAAAATTTGTAAATATATTAGACAAAATAATGTATTCATATTTATTTTGAAGTTTGGTCGTAATAATTTCATTGGCATTAAAGTTATAACGTATTATGTGTGTCCAAGTTATTTCTTGTCACCCTGTATATATTTTTTCTTTTTGTGTGTGCGTTTTTGCTAAATTTACATATTTTTAATTTTATTTAAAAGTATTTTTTACATGGTATCAATATTTTTTAAAAAGTTTAACATAGAAAAACATACCTATACTGATAAGTATAAAGGATTTAAGTCCAAAAATGTCGATTTTGAGTTAAGTACATAGTCAGATCCAGAAAAAAATTCTCTATCGATTGGTATAAAGGATTTAAATCCATGCCATTTAGTCTTTGAGAAAATGCATTGGTAAAAAAAGATTCAAGTCAGAAATTTAGCATTAATCTTTGTATAAAATATTGAATTCATTTTTTTCTCTTTATTAAATGAAGGTTGACAATCACTGAGCGGTATAAATGGTATAAATCAACATAATCCCTTTTTCCTAATCGATTCTTCTGATTAGTTTTTAGTTAGTTTAACTTTATTTTTCGTCTCCTGAAAAATCAAGAATATGGACTTAAATCCTTTATACTTATCGGTACAGATATGAAAAATCTTCTCAAAGTAATTTATTATATTACATTAAAAAAAAAGTTTTTTTACATTTTCTTCTTTAATTTTTTATAGAGTGGTAGAAATTTTTTCTCTAATATTGCTATTCATTTTGTATAATACATAAAAGAAAGCAATAAATTACATCGAAAATCCTATTTCTAAAGTCAATAAAATGAATTCTCTTTAAAAATACTATGACAAATAAGAATAAAATATTTGTTTCTATTGATAAAGGGATTTGACATGTCTAAAAAATAATCGTTTTTAAAAATAGTATTTACTTTAAGAAACCTTAATTTATTTTAAGTAATTAATTAGTTTCTTTTGTTTATAAAGCTAACTAACACTTTTTATTTTATTTTACTTTTATTTATAAAGGCAAACAATGAGAATTTAGTTTTTTTTCTTTTTTTTCTTCCCTTCATTCATTGAACTAGACAGAAAAAAGTATACAACTACTAGATATTAATAACTTTTTTATGAAAGCCAAAAAAAAAAAAAAAAAAAAAAAAAAAATAGTTTTAATTATTTTTAAAAATGATTAAATTTATTTATTTATTTATAATGAACTACAAAAAAGTTTTGACTATATATCATCAATATCAGTAAATGCATTAAAGAATACTTATATTATTTCAGGATATATTCACCTTATTGGAAACATTTATAAAGAAGCAACAGCCAAATTAAAACTCCGGAAAACGAGTAATGCATTCAAAATCAGAATGATAGCAGACAAGGAAACGAAATATCACCGAATCTGTTCAAGAAATTTCTAAGAAACTAAATTGGGAAGAGAAAGGCGTAAAATTTGATGGAGAATTCATAAATGTCAAGTTGTTATAATTTGTAAAATATTTTCGTATCGCCATTTACAGCCCATAACTTTCGTCTTATTTAATTGTAGAAAAACATTTCAAAAATAATACCATTGAACAATTGTGGTAAAAAAAAATTATGGACACTCTGCAATAAATTTGCACTTATAAACATGAAATTTGACTTTTTTTTTTTTTTTTTTTTTTTTTTTTGTCACATGATATCATGAATTACATTTAATTACGTGTTAAAATTTGTATTAAATTACTCAGCTTCAGACATTTTATGATATTTTTTGTGCATATGTAGACCCTCAAGATACTGTTAGATAATATTCAAACTTTTAACAGCCCATAAATAATATCAATATTAGATATTTTAATTCCTCATCATACTATAGGTATGGGGAACTTAGGTAATCGTGAAAAATTTCGACCTGGGTTTTTTTACCTTTTTATACGTTTTCAGGTGTGAGGAATCCGAAAATGACAAAATTTTATGGTGTCTGTCTGTAGGGTGTCTGTTAGTGTGTCAGTTCGTTAGTGGGTCAGTCCGTTAGTCCGTTAGTTTGTTAGACCGTTTACACGATATCTCACGGACAAATAATCGCAGAGAAGTCCAATCAGTTTTAAAATATAACTTTCGATACTGGCAAGAACCCTATTTATTTGGAACATTCGAATTAAAAAACTCCGCAAGTTATTAGAAATTTACGATTTTCTTAACATGGGAGAATAGGACAAATTTTCACTTAAACGTGCTTTAAATGGAAACTGTTTACTGTAAAAATGTCGGACCAGTTTTAAAATATCAGTTTTGATGACGGAATGAACATCAGTAACTATAAATATGCTACTTGGAAAATTTCGCAAGTTATTGGATATTTACGAATTTCTTAACATGGCAGTATAGGGCAAAATTTCACATAAACGTCAATTTTGAGAGATATTTTCATCGTAAAGATGTCAGACAACTTTTGAAATATTATTTAGAACACTAGCATGAATATTAATGACTATGAATTTTCCAATATAAAAATTTCGTAAGTTATTGGAAAATTACGAATTTCTTAACATGGCAGAATAAAGCATAATTTCACATAAACATTAATCTTGAGGGATATTTTCATCGTAAAGATGTCAAACCACTTTCGAAATATTATTTTTTATACTGGCATGAATATCATAGACTATGATTTTTCCAATTTAAAAAAATTCGTAATTTATTTGGAATTTACGATTTACTTAACAAGTCAGAATAAATCAAAATTGAGCATGAACTTCCATTTTGAGGATCATAAATACATTTGAGAACTGCAAAATTACATTTGTGATATTTGTTTGAACATGATTGAATACAAATATTCTAATAGGAAAATTTCGAAAATTATTCGTAATTTACGATTTTACCAACATAGCGAAATTGTAAATTTTTCATATAAATAGGAATTTTGAGGATTATTGCATTGGAAATAGGAGCATGAAAACTAAACAACGGAATTGACCCCGATAAAATAAGTTAATAGATTAGAATAAGATAAATATATCGATGTGAACGGTGGATAGCCTATTAGGCGGGGATTTCATTCTGTCACTGTATCAGGCTTTGGTCAAATTCATTTCTTTTAACATGATTATAATATGTCTCGCACTAGAAATTTATGAGAACATAAATATGATGGGGACCTGAGCAGAGTCTACCTATGCCAACTAGTTTTCAATTAGATGTAAGGAGAGGCATTCATATACAAATTGTAAGGAAAATAAAAATAATATTTTTTTTAGAATTTTTTAACATTTTTGAACAAAAGTGGACATTAAATATATAATTCCAATATTTCGAAACTAGGTACTTTTTTTATTCAGTATAAAAAAAAACCTTTCGCAACTATTAAATTTTGATTTTGTAAAAGAATTTTTTCCACTGGACTCTATTATGTATATTTTTACAAGAAACATAATTTAATTAAAAAGCAAGAATTACATTATAATAATAGAAAAAGTATTAAAACACATGTACCATATGTAACTAATCTTTATTCTGGCTATTAATTTTAAAATTAAATCTATTCCTAAGAATAAAGAAGAAAAAAAACTTCTGTTTTTTTTTTTTATGTTATTATTATTTTCTCCTTGGGAACCTTCAGAATACTTATTACTTTAATTCCATTTAGTCTACTCATTTCTTTCTTTCTTTGTTTATTTTTATTTTTATTTTTATTTATTTATTTATTTATTTTTTTTGTCCACTTTCTTTAAATTTTTCCAATTTCCCAAAATTTTATAACGTAAATATCAATCAATTAATTTTTTTTTCACCAGCATCGAAAGAAAAATCATATGAAAAATTCTATCAAATTTCATAAAAAGGAGAACTTTTGTGGTTTTGAAATTTAGAAAGTATTTTTATAGTGTGGCAGATGTTGTACAGTCCGTCTCAAAAGTTTAGTCACTCAACAAAATGTTCATTTTAAATATAAAAAACTGAAAATTGGTCATTAATTACTTTATTTTTTATTTTTTATAAGTACAAAAATAACATAAATACAAAAATAAATGCTATTTACTTTACGCTAAATATTAAAACAAAAGTATTAAAAATCATAAAATTTCGTGTTTCATAAGTTTCGTCACAATTTTAAATACTGCTTAAATATCTATAATAATTATAACTTTAACACTCAATCGTGTTTTCTTTACTTGAAATAAAATCAAAAAACTGATTAATCAAACATTCAACATGCTTTTCTAGCATTTCAGGTTCAATATTTTACATTTCTCTACCTATGGCAGTTTTCAGTTCGTCGACGGAGAAATACTGCTTAGAATTTGCATAAACCTGGTGGCTTAATATTCTTCAAAAGCTCTCGATTGGGTCTAAATCGAGACTTAACTCAGACCAGTCTATAACATAAAGATTTTGTCGATGACACCTTGCTTTTGTGGAAATCCATAAATGCATCGATGCATTATCCTGCTGAAATATGCAATCTGGTTCTCCTATAATGTCACAAAATGGCAACAAATTGTTTTTTAATGTTTCGTGATAGTTTACTTGCAAGCATCCGGTAAATACTTCTTTTAAACCTTTTCAAATGAGCTGCAATGTAACTTATACTCGCGCCCTTAGCTTTTATTTGCCATGTAATCAGTTCCTCACTCAGCGTTAACTGAGAATCTCTCGGCCTTTCGAAAAGTGTCAGAAGAAAGCAAGCTTTAATTTAGAGTATCTATTTCACGTCATTGTAGCGTCACAAGTCACGTGACGTAATATATCACTTTCAAACTTCTTCAAAATTTGCATAAAATCTGATTCGTGTCTTATATTTATGAGACAAAAGATTTCCTTAATTATAAAATATGACCCACTATATTTTTTCCACGTTGTTAATAGCATTTTAATACTAAATTAGAACAGGTTTCATTCATTTTGATGCATTTTCACGATAAGTCAAACCCAATTTTAATCATAATGTTAAAAAAAAGCATACTGTCAAAACCTCGAGACGGACTGTATTCTGTTTCTTTATTTCTTACCATTTATAAAACTCAAAAGCTTTTACGTTATTATTTTATATTCTTTTTGTTAAATTTTTAAGCTGAATAATTTTGATTATATATATATATATATATATATATATATATATAATCAAAGGCTGATAAATAAAAAAGTTGAATCCTAAAGAAGCGAAAACTAAAGACTTATATACCAATGCGCAAAATGAAGTAATATGCAAAAAAAAAAAAAAAAAAAAAAAAAAAAAAAAAAATCATTTAATATAAAAATAAACTTAAGAAATAAATAATTGAAATCTAAAAATATGTAGTGCTCTTTGTCAAGCGAGAAGTCCCAGCCATCCCCCTCCTCCCCCGCATTCCCAATGAAGGTAATGAAAATTTTGAGAAGTTTTTGAAAGGATGTACAGTCGGTAACAAAAGTGTCCGAACACTAGCAAAAATTCCTATGTAAAAAAAGTACACTTCATACGGTTTCGTTAAATGCACTTACACTGACTACGAACAGGATTCAATAAGTATTTATTTAAGAAAACAGTATGATGTGTATTTATTTTACATAAGAATTTTTGCTAGTAAACCACAATGTATAAATGAATCCACTGTAAAACACGTATAAAATATATTTAATTAAAATCATTAAAAAATACACATCGTGTATAAGGCCTTTCGCCCTGAACATCAGGGCATCATGAGGAAATAGCCATTTTTTAACAAGAAGTACAGCAACATTATATATACATAAGAAACCAATGTCGGTTACAGTTATTAAATATGAAATAGATGAAACAGATGAATTAAAATGAAAACATTCCGAAGGCGAAGAGTCGAGCTTCATTTGGTTCACCATGGAGACACATTTTTGTGGTACAGTTGAGGCCATGCATTAATCTGTGTTGAAGAACATGCTGAGGAACTTGCATTAATTTAAATCTTTACAAGAAAAAGTTGGCTGGTTGGGTTTCACGCCACACCAGTGCTGCGCAGATGGGAAATTAGCGACACAAGGAGAAAGACTGGTTTCAGAATCGCAACTCTTAAATAACTTTAATGGAGAATTCTTTAGGTAGAATAGTAGAAACAAAAAACTTGCAATAACTGTAGGCATTATGCAGAAAATTTTCACTGTAAACAATCATTAGAACTAAGGAACTGTTGAAGGCAAATTGTATTAGATATTTCGTTGTATTAGGAATTATGCAGAAAATTTTCGCTGTAAACAATCATTATTGCTCCACAAAAATGTGTCTCAATGATGAACCAAATGAAGCTCGACTCTTCGCCTTCGGAATGTTTTCATTTTAATTCATCTGTTTCATCTATCTCATATTTAATAACTGTAACCGAAATTGGTTTCTTATGTATATATGATGTTGCTGTACTTCTTGCTAAAAAATGGCTATGTCCTGATGATGCCCTGGTGTTCAGGGCGAAAGGCCTTGACACGATGTGTATTTTTTAATGACTTTAATTAAATATATTTTATACGTGTTTTATAGTGGATTCTTTTATAAATTGTGGTTTTCTACAAATACACGTGGGATATCATGTCTCTATATGAGATGTAATTTTTATTTTAAGTTTTTGCTAGTGTTCGGACATTTTTGTTACCGACTGTATTCTTTAATCATGAAAAATCATCATTATTCCTCAAACTTCTCAACGATGAAAACACAAAATTTTGACATCAATCGAATCCAAAATAAAATACATTAATCTAGTACATTAATATAAAATAATACATTAATATAATGTAACATAATATAATATAATGTAATTATAATTTATTTTGTACAGTGAAAAATGTTTTAGAAGTGAAATTAAGTACAGATGATTCAAATTTTTAATAATTTGCTTCGATTTTATTTTTATAATAATTTTAAATATGTACATTGTCCATAAAGGCGCAAATCATCAGAAATTTTTATTGAAAATGGACTCTAAAATCATTTAATTATCATTTCAATAAGTTTTAAAGCCATGCAGTAAGGCCCGTTGTTCAAATGTCCTATCTGTATGTGCCTCTATTTTTTTTTTCGCGTTATACGTAGTTTCACATATATACCTTCACACACACATATATATATATATATATAAAGTTTCACATAATACGCAAGACGTATTAAACCCTCGACGGTAGCTTTAGGGCCCAAAACCGAGTTCCATCCCGCTGTTAGATGACTTTTTCTAGTCAATTTTGTTCTTTTGTTTATTCCAGTGTCAGTACTTTTTTTTTTTTTTTTTTTTTTTACACATAGCATTGCGATTTTTTTTCGTTTTCATCCCATGCTTTTTCTATGGATTTTTAGCTATTTTACCCCTCGGATTTTACATTCTAAAGTGCGGTGTTTTACATTCTAAAGTTTATATATATATATATACACTTACTTTCCTGGCTATACCAGTATAAACAAACTTATAAAAAAGAAAGAAACATTATATGGATTTTCAAATCAATTTATATATTTCAGAAATAAAAGAGTAACTGAGCGAATTATGAAATTTGAAAACAATATTTTGAGAAGGTAAAAGGAGAAGCAGGGGTTCAAATATTATAGGGTTCAAAATTAGTTTTTTCCTATATATGCATGTTAATTTAATCGGGATTTATTTTTACATATAGTTAGAAAAAATTGCATTATAGTTAGAAAAAATTGCAATTCTGAAATAAAGAGAAAATGAAAGATTTCGAATATTAAGTATTTGAATCTGTTATTGAAAACAATCTTAGGTAATATTAAATTTCAAATATAAGTAGTTATATAATAATTAAATATATATATATATATATATCAGAGGAGTAAGGAAAATGTTACTTTCTTCAGCTACATTATTTAAAAAAAAAACACTAATTCCCCCTTGTTTGTTTAATTACACCTCATTAAAAGTATTTTGGTAGAAGTAGTTCTATTTAAACTATTTCTAACGAATAAGGCTCTAATTAATTATTCTTAATGAATTTAAATGAAAGAGGATTAATTTTACAATGAATGTTACTTTTTTATAGATATTTGTTCCTTAATGTTTTATTATATTTATTTTCTTCTTCTTCTTCTTTTTTTTTTAATCTTAAATATCAGACTCTATGTTAATTATTCTATTATGTTCATGCAAAAAAAAAAAAAAAAAAAAAAAAAAAAAAAATATATATATATATATATATATATATATATATATATATATATATATATATATATATATATATATATATATAAACTTATTACTTTATAGTGAAAAAAAAATGTCCATTAAATATTTAATAAAGTTTTATCTCATGAAAATGTTATCTAGCCACTCTTTTAAAATTGAAAAGCATATTTTGATTCTTTTAATTATGTTTCCTAAACGTGTCTTTTTAAAGGAATATATATATATATATTTAGAAATTTCGACTAATATTTTTATTTATAAAGTAAAAATTACTCGTTCTGTAAATAATATGTGAATGTTCATTAGTGTTTTATTTTAAATTTACGTTGCTTTTAATTAAGAGAAATAATTTCGCATTTATTAAAAAACTAACATCGTTACAAACATATAAATTATAGACATAATACTTTAAAAATAAGGTAAAATTAAACTTTCACTTAAATATTTCTTACTGTGCTATTTTCTTGCAGCTAATGAAACAAAATTTATATTATAAATATTTTGTTTTTTACTCTTGAATAATTAATGTACTTCAAAGCATAAATATTATAAAAATAAAAATTATTTTGAAATGTTATTACGAAAAAACTTGAAGCAATTAACAAACGGTGCTTTTTAAAAAATTTTAAATTGATACTTCATTAATTTCACATTGCTGAAACTGCTCTATAATGATTCATTTTATTTCCAAAAGTGCTTTTTGTGAAATCCATACTTTTCCTTTTAGTGATTGGAAAGAAAATAAATTAAATTTGAGAATAAATTAGATTTGAATAAAATATTCAATTTACATAAGAACATTTTAGTTCCATTTATCTAATGTATTTTAGAATTGAAAATAACGTAAGAAAATTTTTGCATTGACTAATACAAATATTTTTACATATATTTCTTAACCGATAGAAAGAAACATTGTATTTAATATATTTTTAAGCTTTATACATATAATATATTTACAGGTTTCAGTGTTTTTAAAGATTTTACTGTGTTCTTTTTCTATCGTATATGTATACAAATTCTTTTTAGTAAACTGTCTTAATAAAACTTGGTTGTTCATTAAAGTATCATTTTGCTTGCTAAAGTAAAGACACAATTCATTAATAAGTACTAAACTTTGAATAAACAATATAATTATAATAAACTCCCAAAAATTGTTTAGGGTCGAAAGAAAACACGACCCTTCATCAGGCGAACAAATAAGCACGAGCGCCCACTTTATTTACTAAGAAAATGTTCAATGTTTTGTATTTGTTAGTTTAAACGTCATTTTTGTGGTGCTTTTTAATAAATCTTTAATTTTATTTTTTTGTTTGGTATTATTTTCGTATAAAACTAATTATAATAACATTAGTGAGTTTAATTGAGTGAGTTTTCAACTATTAGAATTATTTTATTTAATAATCGTGGATTTAATTATTTTACATAATATTTCATAAAACTGTTAAGCATACATTAATTATATACTTGTTTTTACCAGTCAAAACCTCACTATTTAATAACATTTAAAAGTTGAACAGAAAAACTCTTACAGCACATCAGCCAAGAGCTACCAACTCTTTTTAAAGGAATGAAAGTAGATGTGTTGTTTTTGTGTGGAATTCACGCTCTAAGGCAGAGCTTGTCGCAGTTGCATTGTTGAACATTACTAACAAGAAAACATTCAAAAGGTGTCATCGTCAAAAAGTATTGAAAAAAAAAAACGTCTGATTCTACTCTTCATGAAACATCAGAAAATGAAAAAAATATCCGCTGAAATTAATTACAGTGACCACAAAAAGTTATCAAAATTAAGCATATTTGGCAATTTACCGCTGTTAGGCGATACATTTGCTAGCACCGAGATTGCCGTGTACGAAAAGAACCGTGTTTTGCTTTTCCGCCAAGTACTCAAAATCAATCGCCTAGCAGTGTGAAATCGCCATATGCTTAATTTTGATAATTATGCTTAATTATGCTTAATTTTGAATATGCTTAATTTTGATATTTTTTTTGTGGTCACCGTAATTAATTTCAGCCGATATTTTTTTCATTTTCTGGTGTTTTAGGAAGAGTAGAATCACATATATACTTTTCAATAATTTTTGAAGATGACACCTTTTGAATGTTACCTTGTAAATCAATTTTTAGTCAATCGAAAAAACAATTTGATCATTTATGAAATAATTATATTTAAGAAAATATAATATTCAATAAGGAAATAAATTCAATTACTCTCAATTACATATACTGTAAAACCTCTTTGAAGATAGTTTGGTGAGAACAAAAAAAAAAAAAAAAAAAAAAAAAACTAAACATGACTCTTACCAACTTCCTGTTACAACCAACTAATATACATGTCATAAAGAGATCTTCTAAAGCATATCTTATATTTCGAGTTAAAAAAATAACAGTAGAGCTGTTTTTTGAAACATCAATTTCTGAGATATAAAACTGGCATTAATAACCAAAACATTGATCAATTTCCAGGTGCTCTTCGACTAATGAAGTCAAAAAGATATTTGTGTAGCAAACATACCAAATACATTTTTATAGCTCGGGTTTATGTAGCAAATTTAAAGAAAATTGCCCCATTTTGAGGTTCTGATGTCGGTACCGCCTCTGATTTTACCGAAACTTCGCAAACTCATCGGTACTCTAGAAATGAAGTATTGCATACGAAAGAACATTTAAAATGTTTATAAAAAGGCTAGTTTGCAGTTGTTAAAAGAAGGCAAATAATAAGATAATAGAGATAATAAGTTATTTTTATTAATATAACGCAGTCGTTAAACGCTTAAGACATTTGTATAATATTTAAGATCAATCAGGAATTAATATGAAATAAGGTAAGTAGTATAGTTATAATAAGATAGGCCTTACCTTGTATTTCATGGTTGTGGCTTTCGTGGCATTCACCAGCTTACTTCATATTTGGTCGATCTCTGATCTCCATACCATACAGTATGTTGAAAGTATTCTAGAAACTCCAATTTATTATTTATGTTAATTATCTTATGAGTGAGGTTATTTCAAACCGTTTGAACTTTGATAAATATGTGCTTTTTGAAATATCTGCGTCATAAAACATAGGACGCATGAGCCTGAAGACATGTTTTTTAAATTAACTACAGTTCTCAAATGAAGTGCAAAAAACATTGAGATCTTAAATACATACATAACAAAGGAAGAAAAGAATAAAAGGATTATTAGACAATATTGATGAAATAGATCATGTCGTAAAAAATTATTTCTAAATATTTATTTTCTCTGAAGGATGATTTAAAGATGATTTACTTGAAAATTTAGTAAAAAAAAAAATTTTAAATAAAACTACAGCATTTAGCACAGTTTCAGTGTCCTTGAACTTGTATCACTTTCGACTGTGGATTAAGTGACGGGTTTATGAGTTTCTCGATAAAGAGATGAAAAAATAATATTATATTTCACGAACTACTGACAGGTTGATTATTTCATTTTTCTAAAAAGCGAAAATCTCTAGAACTGTTTTTTAAGAGATCGAATGCCGAGACTTAAAATTGGACTACGAAATCAGGACACCTAACAATTTTGTTCCAAGTAACAAACAAATACATACGAAAGAGCATCTGCAATATGATATACATAGCAAATTCGAAGAAAATCGTTTTAACATATTTGACATAACGATCTAAATAAAATGCGGTCCGACGTGAGGCTACAATGTTCCATTTACAGTTTTAATTTTTTTTTTTTTTTTTTTTTTTTTAATGGTAAGCACACATGTAAATCCGACTTTTTTTCATTATAAAGGTCATTGTTTCCTTTCCTTTTCTTTTTCGTTTTGGAAATGTGACAGACAGAAGGTACCCCCCCCCCCCGTTCCTTCAAATATAACATTTGTTCTAGCAAATGTAATATGTCCACTACAGGTTGACTCCTGTTTTCAGAAATTTAATAGAAAATAGAATATGTACAATTGTTTCATATCATTCATATCATTCATATCATTATAATTTTTATGTTTGCAAAAATATATTAAAAAAGCATATCTTTTATGCATTTACTCGTATTAGCAAATAATAACGTATTAATGAATTGTGTCATAAAAATATTGATCCAAATTGAAAATTGATTTCTACTTTGTATAAATATTAAGGGCAAATAAAACAAAATATTTGGTTTACTTGCAGTTCTGTTAATTTGAATGTAAATAATTTATTCTAAAGTCACATAAGAAAAACTTATTTGACAGCCATGAAATATTTTGAAAGAGTCTTAAGCGAGATTAAGAATAATCCTAAATTATGGAAATTTTTGGTTTCGATTTTAGCTTCTGTAGAAGGTTTACTGAATCTTTAAAAGGATTTTATCAATAATATTTAAATAAATACGAATATTTATGAGCCACTTTCAGAAATTGAATAATTTTGCAGTTTAGAAGGATTAAAAGTTAAAATATATTTTTAAATACTAGCATAAATTTTATATGATAGCGCGGTTTTTATTTTAATAAATATATTCAAATAAAAAAAGACACTTAAATTTATATTTACTTAACCCACCTAAAGATTTTGAATTATTTAGTGATGTTTTCCTTTCCTTTTTAATTAATAAAAAATATTATTTACTTTTAAATTAGATTAATAAATATTCTTTTGAAAATTTTGTCTTTTCATCGTACTTTGTAATTGGTACTCATTAAAAGTATTACATAATTCAAATGTTATGAAACAACAGTTTAGCTTTTCAAACCAAACCAAAAGATAAAGCAACATACAAAATTATATATTATATATATTGTCTCATTGTTTATTGTTTTTTCTTTGTATTAAATTTCGAAAATTTTAAATTTATTTTAATGATTCAAATTATTTTTGTTTGAATAAATGGAATTTATAACAAAATTGATTATAATTAATTATCTTTTTTGAGTACAGAAAAAGGGGAATGTAGGTGAATATGGAATACTGTTTGAGTTTTAGCTCTGCATTATAAACTGAAGTATTTTGGCTTAATGTAGACTTAACTATTGCAAACTTTGAAGTTTTGTTAATGATTTTTGATGGTTTTACGTTACAAAAAATAGAGTTTACATCTAAAATTTTCAGAAAGAGAAAAAAAAAAAAAAAAAAAAAAAAAGAATTATCTTTATTATTGAAAATAAAGAGTATTGAAAAATTATCAATATTTAAGTTTTACAAAAATAACAAATTATACGTAACTAGCTGGAACCGTCGAATTCGACGGTCATTTTATTGACTGTAATGTTTTAAAAATCGTCGCATCATTTTTTAAATATATTTCAAGTTAAAACATCTAATATAATTTATGGCATTTCACTTAAAAAAGAACTTCGTAAAAATCCTTATAAGCAGAAATGAACCTTAAATTTGTACGATTTGATATCTGTAATTCGATTTTGTTTGAATTTCTATTTTTAAATAAAAGCATAGCGAAAAAAATAATCAGCAATAACAAAAACAATACCTTGCACCGAACAAAACTCTGCCTTGTGACCCCGGTGCCAGTGGCAGTGTATATGCGGGCCACAAATAACATGAAAAAATTCTCAAAAATTAACCTTGAACCGAACGAACCTTTCACTCGTGTTTCTGCTGCCTGTGGCTGCGGCACCGTATAGCAGGCATGCTATGCAAAATTCACTTTCCTCCACCAGGGGGCGCAGTATGTTGTAAACGAACATCACCAATTGCCTTGAATTTCCAAGATTTTCAAATAAGGTGTCCAATGGTGGTGTCAACTTCAAAATCCTTTAGTTGCACTTTCCACCTCCAGGGAGCACAGTCTGTTCTGTACGAACATCACCAACGGTCAGGAAATACTAAGACCTTTCAAATAAGGTGTAACATGATAGGGTCTACTTCAAAAATCCCCTGGTTCCATTTTTCACCACCAGGGGTGCACTATATTGTATGCAAACATCCCCAATCTTCATGAAATTTCAAGACCTTTAAAATGATGTGCTACATGTGTGGGTTTTGAACGGACTTCTCAAACTAATTTTCTCCATTCCTCCCCCAAATCTACTTTCTCCCTTTAAAATCGAAAATTCGAAAATCGCAGAAATTGATTTTTTAGTATTTGGGTCTAGTCCTCTCATGTACAACTTCTTCACTGTGAAGTAATTTGGAGCTGAGTTAAGCTCGCAAACATGTTCTTAACCTCTGCCCCCCAGGAGGGGGGTTCGACTTTTTTTTTCTCTCTTTTGATGATACATCTACAGACCAAGACCTTTTTTTAGACACCTCAACCAAATTTTTACACCTAGCCGTTCTCTCAATTTAGTGGATACAGACAAAACGCGTTTCATATTAATATGTAGATACAGCGCATTCAATCAGACATTCGGAAGTAGTCAAAACTAAAATATAGGAAATATTGAGCGACAATTAAAAAATATAGGAAAAATAGGAGGTTTCATAAATATATAGGAAGTACAGGAAATATAGGAGCGCTGCGAGGCCTGCAAATGTGGTAGTCATTTTCGCTTAATATTTTCACTCAGAACTTTCATATCAGAAACATATAAAAAATTTTTTGCTAACCAATTAATTCAGACAAAAAGATCTTTAGACAGAGGTTTATAGCCAAATTAATGAAAATCAACCTTTTTTAGATACCGATGTTGGTACTCCATACTCCATCTAATTTTATCAAAACTTTACAAACAGATCTGTACACTGGAAATCAACTACTGTAATTTCTGGTAGATGCCCCGCAGGTAAGATGTGTCATTTCTTCACCAGAAATTCTATTTAATAGAGAAATCTATACTTTTTCGAAGGAAGAGCTCGTACAAATATAAATTTACTTATCAATTAAATTTCTGGTGCAAAACTGGATTATATAACCTGCGGGGTATATACCAGAAATTACGGTAATACATATGAAAAGATATTTAAAGGGTAGATAAAATGGTGATTTTGCAAACAAACCTGTAGAACCATTTTTTTTTTTTTTAGAAATTGAATGCAGAGTTAAAATTGAACTACGAAATCAGAACATAACAATTTTTATGCAAGTAACCAATAAAAAGCATCTGCAAGATGGTATATGTTGTGAATTTAAAGAAAATCGTTAAAATAGTTTTTGAGATACAAATAAATTGTGATTTGATTTACAACTTTCCAATTTTTTACCAAAATTTGGTAAACACATCTGTACACCTAACTTATCTTCATTATAAAGGTATATTGTTTTTACATTTTAAGATGTAAAAAACAAACCACACACACCCCTCCACACACACACACAGACTCATCTTTCCCCACATGTGAATTGTGTTTAAAGAATCACATTTTGTAAATAAATTCAGCACACAGCTTCACGAATTTTCTCTCTTTAAAGTATGAAAAAAAAAGAATAAACAATAATTCATAATCTCTAATTAGAAAAATTTTGCGAAACTTTCGCCCAAGAGAAAAATCAGTGCTCCCATAAGCAGGCGACATGAAAACTAAAATTGAGAGATGCCTATACAGCTAGCGGCAAATTTATCGTTCAAGTATGCTAGGCTTAGTGCGACAATGGCTCAACATTTTACATAACTTGTGGATGTAAGCATCATGCCGTCACATGTACACACCTAAATAAAAGGAACTGTTGTTTGCACTGCTTGATGTCTTGTACTGAAAAACCAAAATTTGTTTGGTTGTAGTTTCTACATATTGTTTAGAAGAACAATATTTCTAATTGACCATATAGGAAGACAACATAAAAAATAATTTCGATATATAAAAAAAAAAAAAAAAAAACTCATAACTCGGATCGTACACTAATGGAGGTCAAATTGCAACAAAAGTTTTAGGTAAAGCATTGTTTTGGAAAAAACGACAAAGTGCAGGACACAATTTCATTTGAAATCTGATTAATCTTTTGCCTGCAAAATTATGCAACATGAAGAACTCTACTTAAATCTTGTTTTTTAGTTGTAATCAAGTGTCAATTTAATTAGTATGCAGCATAAATTGCGTTCTCACAGAACTTGTGAGTTATTTGAAACAAATTGGGTAATTTGTAAAAAAAAAAAAAAATAATAAATAAAAAAAAAAAATAAATAAAAAAATAAATAAAATAAAGATAAAAATTGTGAATATACGTAAGTATCTATCACATTTGATTTACTTTCCATTAAATAATTTTTCATAATTTAATATAAGTCAAAGTATTTCTATAATAAACAGATAAGCGCAGTTAATTCAAGGTTCCCATTATAGGGTGGGATTGCAAAAATTTCGCAATATTTTGTAAAATCTCGTTCAAAAATATATCATAAGGGGAATTGCCCCTTAATTTTTTCACATTGCTCGGAGTATTTCATCATTTTTTTAGTTCAGTTAGGTAATATATTAATTAGTTCGAAGCCTGTAGTGTCCTTTATTTACCTAACTTTTTTAAAAATTCTTGATTAAAAAAAAAAAAAAGGAAATATTATGTAATTATTTCAGTATATTTTTTAATTATAAATATTTCTTAAGAGGATATATGTAGTGTTTATTAATTCAAAAAACAACTACGAAGTGTGAAGGCTAAAAATTGCAATAATTAAATGTTAAATAATTTAACATTTTTGATTTTGAGTGCTCAAAATCAAAGTGAAAATAAACATTAAAACAGATTAAGTAATAACATGAGCAATTCCTTCTGCATTTTTGATGAAAATTTAGATTCTGAGTACTCAAGTAGTACCTGTCCTCAGTCAAAAAAAAAAAAAAAAAAAAAAAGGGGGGGGGGGGAGAAAATAAATAAATTCCCATTTTTAACATTTAACTTTTTTTTTAATTGTTTGATTCGTAATTGTAAATCTCTAAAAAGAAATTCGCAAAAAGTAAATTATGTAATTTTTCACTTAAATTTGAAATATCCCACCTTTTTTTTTTTTTTTTTTTTTTTTTTTTTTGTGTGTGTGTGTGTGTGTGTGTTAACAATAAAGTGCATATGCATTGTCTTATTTTTTTTCTATGTGTAAAGTAAAGTTCATGCGTTTGTATGAGTTCTAGAGTATTGTTTATAATTTTTGCATTGGAAACAACTTTAAATTTTTTTTCTGTTTTTTATACGTTTATTTAAAATGTTACCATGTACATTTTTTCTCTCTGCTACATATGTATATCTTATTAAGTATATTCAAAAAATTATATATGCTTATGTGCATTATCATTACTTCCATATGAAACCGAAAATAATCAACAAGCTATATAGAATGATATTTATTTACTCAGCATAGCGTTTTAAAATATGCAAAGAAAAAAAAAACACAGCAGTTTGTATATTGCAACCAAAACATAAAATTTACAATCGAATTTCAAAAATAAACTAAATACATAATGGGAGTAACTAATAATAAACATACTTATCTTTAGTGCAATACAAAAATATCGATAAAGCTCGATGCAATTTTCATCAGGTGCAATTTCGCGAAAATTGTAATAATCTAACGTTTTGAATATACTATACGAACACAAAACATTAAAAAATGCAAACAGTAATATTTCATATAAATATATACAAAGTAGTAAAAAGGTTAAAATGCTAAGAGTAACATTTTAATATAAACGTATACAAATGTTAACAGAGACACTAAACAAAATATCTATCACAATACTCTAGAATTCATGACAAATATAAACTTTAAATGAAAAAAATAATTTAATAACTAAAAAAAAAAAAAAAAAAAAACAATGCATACACACCTTACTGTTTGTAAATAGAGAAAATTGTGAAATTTTTATCCAATATTAAAAATTTGCATCAGCGTCTTCGCTGTGTAAACCATCATCTCGAGTCTCGAGAAAGCATGAACCAATCAGGTTTCTGAATTCTCTCGCTCTAGATATCCGAAGAGGCTCTCAGCGATTGGTAACCGGTTTCGTCTAAAGACAGGAACAGCCTCCGCGCATGCCCAGATCGTGCGATTTTGGTCTTACAGAAAGTCGCTTGTGTTTTAATATAATAGATAGCTGGCCTTCCATATTACCCGAATCGACATCTTGGTAAAAAAAAAAAAAATCAACTTCAATTACCTGCTGTTAAAAATAAGTTCATGGGAGTCAAACACTAACTTAATAACGCTCTTACATGAAATGACATTAGTTTTTTTTCCTCGTTGTAAATAGATTACAGAATTTGGAATACTTATTTAAAAAAAAAAAAAAAAAAAAGAAAGAAAGAAAAAACTATGAATCTTGATAAATCAAAGAAGTTGTATTACCAGGGGTCGTACTCTCCGCCTTTTTTCAGGACACACTCAGAAAAAAAAAAAAAAAAAAATATTCCTACCATTATTTTTATGCAATAATATGTACCCTGTGTAATCACGACACATTGCTATAAATGCATCCGTAAGTACTTACTTCTGAATAATATTAATGGTGGCGAAGGAGGTGGAAATTTCTTTTTATTGAGGTTGTCCTGAAAAAAGGGCGGAGAGTGTGACCCCTGTGTATAACTCATCAAGAACTAATCTTCCCACTGACTCAACCAGTGACGCCAGATTGGGGATTTTGTCCCCATTTTGGGGATTTTTGAAGATTCTGGAGACGATTTTGGAGACCAAATGTTTGTGGGAACATTTTTGGGGAATTCTAAAATTTTTCGGGACAAATCTGGGGAGTTCTTCAAATTTCTGTCAATGTTGGCAACGTAATGATTTATCCCTACGACTAGACACTTTCAATAGCATTATTGTTATTTGGGGAAAAATCTGCGCTTAAATCATAGAAAAATCTGCTTGATATTTTTTGAAAAAAAAAAAAAATCCCTTTTTAGTAGAAATCAAGTTGGGGATTTTTTCGAAAAAAAAAAAAAAAAACCCTGATTTGGGGAAATTTGAAGACCTGTTTGGGGAAATAATTTTCGACCATCTGGCATCTCTGGACTCAACTACCTTTCATATTTGATGTCCAGTGAAGACTTCTGATAGATTTCAGCACCGCACATGTGAGATGTATTAGTATTCCATTTTGCCCGACTATTCTAAATCCCTTCCGTTTCCCTATTTTAATCTAATTACGAAATTTAGAGATGATTTTTAAAATGAACTATTGCAGAGCATTTTCAGCAATATAAAATCAATAAAATATCAGTTTAATTTGGTAATTACTTAATTTTTTTTCGTAATAATATTTCAAAATAATTTTTATTTTTATAATATTTACGTTTTGAAGTACATTAATTATTCAAGAGTAAAAAACAAAATATTTATAAAATACATTTTATTTCATTAGCTGCAAGAAATTAGCGCAGTAAGAAATATTTAAATGAAAGTTTAAATTTACTTTACTTTTAAAGTATTATGTTTAGAATTTATATGTTTGTAACGATGTTAGTTTTTTAATAAATGCGAAATTTTTTTTTCTTAATTAAAAGCAACATAAATTTAAAATAAAAAACTAATGAACATTCACATATCATTAACATAACGAGTAATTTTCACTTTTTGAATAAAAATTTTAGGTGACATTTCTAAATATATATATATATATATAAATATATATATATATATTAATTTAAAAAGACACATTTAGGAAACGAAATTAAAAGAATCAAAAAATGCTTTTTAATTTTAGAAGAGTGGCTATATAACATTTCCATGAGATAAAAATTTATTAAATAATTAATGGACATTTGTTTTTTTTTTTTTACTATAAAGAAATAAGTTTATAATTTTTTATTGCATGAACAAAATAGAATCATTAACATATAATCTGATATTTATGAAGAATTTTTTAAATATTTCACAAGACAAAAAGAAATTTATCACATGAAAAAAAAAAGGGGGGGTGGCACTAAAAATAATCTCAAGATATTCTGCAGATATTTTTAGAGAAAATCTGCTGAATATCTTAAGTTATTTGGCCCATTCTTAAGAAAATTTACAAAATTTCTTGATAATGACTTCAAAATTTCTGAAAATAATTTGTAGAAAATGATAAATCTTCAAAATATTTTAAAATATTTGAAGAAAGTCTTAAGAAAATTCTATTTTCTTAAGAATATCTTCGGATTATTTTTAGTGGGGGGGGGGGATGGTTTTTAATCAAAAAGAAAAAAAAAAAAAAATCAAAATCTCAATAATAAAAGCATACATTACCCATTCCATCATCAGGGGGTATTGATTGTGCAAAATTAAGTGCATTTCATAGATACATTAGAGAGCCCGATTCCAGAATTTTCCATTGAAATATATCATAGAGTTTACGAGAGCTGCGTTGAATTACAGTCGCGAAAGGCTATACGCATTACGCAACAGTCAACCGACAATTCAGTGTGTTGTAACGTCACAGCGTGCTAAGTATTCCAAGAAGCATATAATATTCATCCATGGTTCAACAATTAATTATTAAAGAAATAAAAAGTAATATGGTGTGTCACTCACACGACTTTCTCTTACCCTGAAATTTAATACTATAAATACAGGTTGCAGATTAAGAGGTAAAATAACGAGTACCGTTATCTAATCCTGTGTTAAACAATTTAAATTAGGCTTCTGAAGAGTTTTATATGATAATTAGTTCTGTGTGAGGGGGACTACCACCCCCTCAACCCCCAGTTTCATTAATGCACCTACATTTATATAGAATTTAACTCGGTTATTAAAAAATAATTTTGTTTTAAAAAAATAATTTATTAAAATTATTATTTAAAAAAAAATATCTTTTATGATAATGCACACGATTTCCATATTATAGAAGTAGTATAACACTAAATATTAAAAAAAAGTTGAATTTATTCTCAATACTACATTAAAAAAAAATATATATATATATATATTATTATTATTATTATTTTTTTTTTTTTTTTTTTTTTTTTAACAAAGGAAAAAAATCGGCAACTTTATTTTAAATTATAGCAGATCGATGGTTCAACCATTCCTTTTAAAGGTATTGGAGAGCTCTTTTGAAAGATACCCGTCATGAAAATTTACTCCCCTCGAGGAGGTACTTCCCCCCAGGGGAGAGGCGAGGCTCCTACATACACAATTTTTTTCCCCAGTTGGCTATCTCTATTTACAAAAAATATATATTTGTTTCATTTGGTTTAGTGCAGTCTATAGATGTTAAACTCCATTTACCTGCAATTTCCCCCCATAGACGTAATGTATTTGAATACTTTTGAGTGTCCCTGTATACGAATAATTTGTTTCATCTCAACGAAAAGCTTACTGTAGCATCCCTATATGATATACTTTTAGAATACCGAGTTTGGAATTTCTGCTACTATTTGTTCTTGAGATATGCTGATAACAGTCTCACAGACATCCACACAGACAGACATACAGACACACAGACCATTCGCTAAAAACATGATTTTCGTATTCAGGGGACCTCAGAACATCTAAATATAACAAAAACTCATGTTCGAAAATTTGACCCTAAAACAATACTTTCTCGACCCTATGGGTAAGAGAAAGTAAAAAGGAAAATTAGAAAGAACGTGAGCGGTTTGAAAAGAGTACGAGAAATAAAGAAAAATCTCGGTTGTTCTATGAATTGGTAGTTGGACATTTTTCTCTCTTGTGTGATGGGTGGGAGAAATGATCACCAACCTTTGGCAATTATTTAGCTATATGGTTTGCTTAAATACAAGTGAAATGTAGTGTGTAAATAGTATAAATACAAGTAATATTAAACTGTATATTTATTTTATAAAAAGGATCAGTTATTTCAAATGAAATACATAACGAAGTTTAAAGTAGCCTATTAGGTACCAACGGCGTACGTTACAGTGTTTAGAGAGCTAGTTACTTTGAGTGATTGCCATTTTGGAGACTATATTCCAAGCGATTGACCTTTCTTCTTGAATCTACTTTGCGGGATATATGTAACTTTTATTTTCTTTACTCTTGTGAAACAAGTGACTGTTCCATCAGACTATTTCGAGAATATTCGTTGAATAAAGACTTTTTTAATACGTGTGACAGCTTAATTAGACGTCTTCGACAGTAGCCGTTGAATTGACAGTTTTATTGGAATTTTTCGAGAATACTCATTGAAATTCCAGTTTTGTTAAACTAATTTGAGAAGTTACGCTGAATAAAGTGCATTCATCGTCTAGACCTTGCCTCTTTACGAACTACATTCTTCACATATAAAAGCCAATATTTTTCGTAAAAATATTATGAGTCACCGAAAATAAAGGAAATAAGATAAAGATAGCAGATAACATTAGAAGTATATGTATATTGTAATGCAAAATAATTATTATGACAGGGATTTCAAAGCCTATAAAAAGAATGGTGTAAATATTTTGATACATGTGCATATGAATTATATATTTTTTCTAGAAGTGATTAAAATGCTTTTATAATTACTTATTGCTATTGAAAATATAAAAAAATTGAATTGAAACTTTAAAAACTCGGTTTTTTAAAAAAATATACTACCAAATTTAAACTAATGCTCCAAAGACAATGGTAGAAAATCGACTCGTGTTGGGTATTGAATGTACCACATCAAGATACAGTACATTTGTTTACTGGTACTATGTACTTCAAAATATTCACAAATATTAAAACATTTCTTCCCTACAAAACCGTAAGCTAATTTTGAAATGTATAAAGTAAAATATATAAAACATTTTTTAGTATAATTAAAAAATATTCTTTAAAGAAGCTTCTAGGTATTGTATAAATCAATTTCGATGCTTTGGTTCTTAAAAAAAAAACTGCGTATAATTATTATTCTTTTAAAAGAATGAACAAAATGTAAATATATTTAATGTATTTATCTATGAAAAAACTGTCGTGTCCCAAATTTGCCGTAAAAAAAAAAAAAAGAAAGAAAGAAAGAAAAAGAAAGAAAAGAAAGAAAAAAAGAAAGAAAGAAAGAAACTACTTTATATCATTTTTTGTAATTTACGTTAAAAAAAGCTTCTATTTCGAGAAGAAAAAATTCTAATTTCCTAAGGTTCCTAAAATTACACATAAGCATAAATGAACCATTTTCACAAAAAGAAAACATAATAATAATAATAATAATTACTGCTCCCGTAAAACAGTTTTAAGCTGTTTTTTTCTTAACGCGGAGATAAGCAAAAGAAAATATTTATTTTGAAGAAAATATTTGTGAAGAAAATATTTATTTTTTGATGTGAAGAGTAGTGCTCATTTACTTTTGAATTTGAGTAATTGTTATGGTAAAAATATGTATTTTGCTTTTATTCGAAAAAAAAAAAAAAAGAATTTTATTTTTTATTACAACTTTAAATTTGCTTTAAATAGCAAAAGGAAAAGACAATAATTACTTTAGATGTGTATGTTTATTGCGGTTTGAAATGAAGCCATTAATTTAGAAATAAAATCCCTTTTATGTATGATATTCTACATACGTCTGATTTTTTGCATACAATACTTTATTGAATATAATATTTTAGTTATATTTTTAGTCATTCTTGAAAATATATTTTACCCATTTCCGAATACAATATATATACAATGTACACATATTATAATTATATCATTTAAAGTACCGGGTTAACTCGGTTTCATTGTACAAATCATTTGTAGTGAAAATACAGGGATTTTTTTTTTTTTTTCCGAGAAATATTTTTCTTGTTATTTGTTCGCCCCTGACGTAGTGCGAAATAATATTGAAAGCTAAGTCTTCAGCATAAAAAGAAAATTTCAATTGATTTAGCATCTCAAATACCTTTTTACATATATATATATGTATATATATATATATTCAACTGTTCAAGCCTTTTACCAGAAAACTAGTTTTCTATTATATTTTGTTCTAAGAAAAGCACGATTTACCAGTGACTGTCAACTGAGATGAGGAAGAAAATAAGTAGATCGATTTTTCAGTTTAAAAAACACTGACCTCTTATTTTTAACTGTTCGAGCTATATATGCACAAAATATGCTTCTATGCATATATATATATATATATATATATATATAATCATTCATTCTGTTTTGTTTAATGCAGCCTATAGATGTTAAACTGTACTTACCTGCAATTTTCCCCATAGACGTAATGTATTTGAATAATCCTAGGTAGTCCTGTACAAGAACCGTTTGTTTGATCTCAACGAAACGTGTAGTTTAGCATTCCTATATGATACATTTTCTGCTTTTATTTGTTCTGGAGATATGATGATAACAGACATACAGACACATAGACAGGCAAACACATACGCAGACAGACACACTGACTCACACACACACAGACCAACTGCTAAAAACATGATTTTTAGATTCAGGAATCCTCTAAACTTGTAAATATAACAAAAAGTCAATTTTAAAACTTTGACCCAAAAGCAATACTTTCTCCATCTTATGGGTAAGAGAGAGTAAAAAAAGTTATGATAAATGTTTAAAGAAAAATAATATATTTTTATGTAACATAATATTTTTGTAGATTTTCACAAATATTTGTGCATTTCAATCATTGGTAGGGTTAAAGATGTAGTGCAGGAAAAGGACAGAATTGTTAGAGTAGTAATAGTTCGCACTCCTTAAGGAATATTTAAAAGAAGCGTTTCAAACGTATGCGTATTTTAAACATGATTGATAATTATCAATTTTAAACATTTTATATATATATATATATATATATATATGTGTGTGTGTGTGTGTGTGTGTGTGTGTGTGTGTGTGTGTGTGTATTTTAAAACATACATTTTTTTTTTTTTTTACTCTATATGATTGGCGACCGGTATGTCGGTTCCTACAAGCCTTGATTACCATTAATGATGCAATACTTCAATACTAATAATCTGCTCCTGCGTGGGTGTTATATTATTATTGCAAAACATCATTTGCTGTTCCTCTGAGAGCAACAGTGCACCTGTGTATGCGTATCTAAAAGACTTCACTTCAATCTGAACTCTTGACGGACTAGAGAAGATTTAATTGTAATCGTGGCTCCTTGCCATAATCATCTTGGACTTCCGTCCTCTATCTGTTAGATATAATATACCCTATTTTTTTTTTTTTCAATACCGCGTTAAATTAAAAATAAAAAGGTTTACACAACAGTTCATTGCTGAAACATTTTACTGGACTATCGACAGGGAGTATATTTATAGAGCTTGAAATTAGAAAAATGATTTGCAACACTGCTTCTAGAGAAATGCTTAATTAAAAGAAACTAGCAGCTTGGGAATCATTTGTGAGGGTGGTTAAAAGAGTTTTAGAAGATAAAAAAGGTAAAAATTATATAATTCTAGTGGAAGAGCTACTTAAGTCCTCTCAAGTAATAGGGTGCCAAATGTTGCTCAAAATACGTTTTTTACATTAACATTTGAAATTCTTTCCAGTCTTGGAGAAGTTAGCGACGAACATGGAGAAAAAATTCTATGAATCAATAGAAATGTGAAAACACGATATCAAATTCGCTGGAACTCCGAAATGTTTGCTGATTACTTCCGTTTCTTAAAACAGAAGATTTGAAACCGCGTAAGAGAATGAAGTAATAAGAAATTTATGCGCTTATTGAATGTTTCGTGTCTTTATGTTCTACTTAAGCTAATATGTATATTATATCAATACTAACCGAATGCCATGCTAAATTTTGGTAGTAATATAACAACATGTGTTCTAAAAAGATCCTATACAAATTTAATTGTCATAAAAAAATATTGCACGTGTTAAAAATTTTTAGTGTTATTTTTTCTAAATATACGCTACAAAATTATCTGGAAATAGTTAATTTCATTTCTGCTTCAACTTTTTTTTTTAATATTTGGGAAGGGTGGGGTCTAATAGGTTATTTTCAAATGGGAACAATCTACTGTTATACAGAATAAAATAAATAATTTTAACGAATTCTAATAAAAGTTATAGAAATGAAAATGCGGATAGACAGTTAAATTAAAGATTAAACTAAAAGATGGACAGACACACCAAAGAAACAAAACCGTAAGCACATTTCAAATGCAATAAGAAATAATAAATGTGCTTATGAATATTTTTTTTTCATATGGATATTTAACACTAACGATTAAATATTTTTTTTTTTGCCCAATTCATTTTGGTGACCTTTTAAACTATTGTTTCAATAGATGAACAATATTCAATGATAATCCTAAATTTAAACTATTCTCATTAAATACACGCAGCACACACATTTTATTAACTCTCTAATTCTGTGAGTTTTTAATCCTATTAAATTAAAAGTTTTGAAGTTTGTAATCTACTTTGCCATATTTTAATTTACGCTGTATCTCCTGTCACAAAACAGACGCAGAGGGAAAATTTAGATTACTACGATAACTTTGTTCATAGAATAAATAAAGCTTTACTTTAAATAATGAAAGTTCAATGAAAATGATTCATTGTCATCTATGAGCGGAATGTTGAGTAGGATTTTGTATATTTATCTACGATTCAAGTGAAAAAGAAAAATCTGCATGTATATATAGCGTTTGTTTGAATGAAATAAAACTTCAGAATTTTAGCGCAGTGATTTGTTTAAAAGAATTTCGTTACTTAAGCTCATATAGAAACCTTAATTTTAACCCAAAGAGAGGAAAAATAAACTAATTAAAGCTTTAACATAAATAATCATATTACTATTAAATTTAACATTTAATATCAAACAATGTTTTAAAATACTTAGACTTTATTTAATTAAATTTACATACAAATGATTATATACATTTTATGAGTATATTAACAATATATGCGGCATTTACTTTGTTTCCTTTGGTTTACTACTTAACTTTGTCAGCATTTATTAACACTTAACAATAAAGTTGAAAATTATTTATGAATTCGATTTGTTTGCCTGTCATTGCTTCAATTATCGTAAATATCTGTGCAATGCTTGGAAACTGATATAAGTTATTTAGATTTACTATAGCCTGTTCCCTAATTAAGATGTTATAAACATTATTAATAGTTTGTAAACAGGAGTCCACAAAAGTAGTTACGGTTAATAAGAGGTTTTCCTTTAAATCATATTTTAGTACCTTTACACAACGCAAAGGTAATCAAATTAGTATACATTATATCAGGAGTCGTAGTCTTCGACTTTTATTCAGAACACTTTCAAGAATGAGAAATATTAGTCTTTTTTTGCAAATACGTTTTTTCTTAGAGGAATCTTTATTGTATTATAAAAGTAAAAATGTCGTGATTAATCACTATAGAAATCAAGGTATAAAAATAGTGGCAGCGAAAGAGCCAAACATTTTTCATTTATCAAAGTGTCCTAAAAAAAAATCAGAGAATACGACTCCTGTTATATAGATGCGCATAAGTTTGTTTCTTACTGAAATATATATATGATTAATGTTATTAATTGTTTTACATGGCCTAAAACACAAAATATTAAGTTACGATGCCAGATAAAAGTTGAAATGGCTCAAAATACACTTTTAATTGTATTATGAGTATATTTTAATACTTTCCCACAAATAATAAGTATAAAACTTTCAATAAACACCATAAAACGCAATAAACTCCCAACAATTGCTTCGGATCGAAAGAACACGCGACCCTTTGTCAGGTAAACAAAGAAGGCACGAGAACTGCAATCAAAGCGGCAACGCACTGACTTTTATAGCAAAGTACTGCAGAAAACAAAAAGATTTTTTTTTTCTATTTATTTGTACAGAATCATATTTCCTTTAAAACATGGAATATTTATCATTAAGGTTTACATGGTCAAGCAAAATATTCAAATACATCTGTCTTTCTGTTTTTCTATCTACTTTTCAGCCTGAATGTCTGTCCATTTTCTAAATTCTGTAAGTATTCTTAGAATATCTTGAAACAGATATTTGTTTCTCAGCATCATTCTAACATGTTTCCTATTGAAAATTGTATGAAATTAAGGATTTAGGTATCTGTATACTGGGACCCTCTGAAAAATTCCAATTCAATTTTCATTTGTTTATTTTTTATTTTTATTTATTTATTTATTTATTGAGAGTATTTCTATAAAGCAGATTTTTAGAACAATGTACTGCAGAAAACTTTTTTGTTGTTGTTGTTGTTGTGCTTGTTATTTATTTCTACAAAATCATATTTTTTTTTAAACATGGAATGTTTAACATTAATGTTTACAGAGCCGTACAAAATATTCAGATACATCTGTCTTTCTGTTTTTCCATCTGATTTTCCATCTGAATCTCTGTCTACGCTTTAAATGCTATATGTATCCTTAGAATATCTTGAAACTGATGTCTGATCTTCAATATCATTCTGACATTGAATATTATATAATTAGAAAGATTTGGTTTGTTTATGCGAATGCAATGTGTTTTTTGAGAAGGATTTTTATAAAGCAGATTTCTATAACATTGTATTGTAGAGAGCAAAAAGAAATTTCTTTTTGTTATTTAATAGCACAAAATTATATTTACTTTAGAATATGAAATGTTAAGGTTTACAAGGCCATACAAAATATTCAGATACATCATGGGTGTTGGGAAGATTTGCATTATTTGTTATTCAAAAAGTAAAATAAATAAGTCATTGATAAAGAATAATTTTATATATGTAATTTATATATATATATATATATATATTACAGAAACAGAAAATGTTAATTTTAATGTTATGATGAAAATTCTGTACACCAGGAAATATGAAGTACGAAAATAAATGAAATAACAGTGGAAAATTACAATATGCAGATAACAAAAGAAGAAGTTAGAGTCCCCTCAAAAAGAGACATAAGTTAAAAAGTTCTCAATGTATAGGGTTTTCCATCCTACTGATATTTAATAATAACAATAATAGTAGTAGAGAGAAAGAGAGAGCTGTAGTAAGTAAGAAAAAGAATTACAATGAGGAAACTCAAATAAAAACAAAAGCTCGTTTTATAATGAGAAATAGGTAAACTAGTGAATTTTAAAGCAAGTTGAGGTAGTTATAAATTAAAGGAGCCTGAAGTAACAAACTAGTTTCTAAAATGGCTCAACACCGCATGAACCTGCATATGCCCCCCTCTGAAACTCTCCAAATATTTCCCTCCAGATACTTAAAAACTAGAGTAAAGCCCGTTTCTAACCCTTTCTCTTTAGGACTCCCCTAAGCAGAGCCTGTTATAGATTTGCATGCAAAATCTCCCTGGGTAATTGGCACCAAGGTAATTACAAACTGGAATAATTATTGGCTGAGTACAAAATTGTGTATTTACTGTCAATATTAATCCAAAGACCTTGGTTAAAATACATATATATATATTGTATAATAATAATTTTATATACATAATTAATTTATACACTATATTTTCATGAGTGGCCAGACACATTCGATCTCAGACCTTTTTTTTTTTTTCTTTTAATATCGACAAAAAGATAAATAAATAAAATAAAATAACGAATTATTCTTAAACTTTCGGCATGTAAAGCATATATTATATCTCATGTATTTCAGCAATGTTTTTCTTCGAAAACTAAAAGATGGACAGTAAAATAAACAAATAAATAAATAAAATAAAATATTTGGGTTTGTCTTGCTAAAAGTAATACATAAAATGTATTCTAAATGTGCTAGGTGATTTTTATGATTCCTCTTATTATTTATTCCAATTTATATGAGACTGGAACTTATATTTATGATAAAGAAAATTATTCAAAATATTGAGATTTTTTCTGTTATTATTATTAGAACATGCTGGGTGTTAAACCCAACGCAATACCGTTTTAAGGAAACTTCACGTACTACATTAGACATGCCACTCTCAATGAAATGTGAAAATTTTTATTTAAAAAAATTTAATCCCACGTGTACAAAGTTTAATGGAATTTCATATGCAAAACTAATTAGCTAAATGTATTGCGCTACTTATAGGAAAATCTCAAGCAAATATCGTGAAAACTGAAAAAGTTATTGCTGATAGGAAAAAAAACTGAATTTCAGTTCTTATAAAAATAAAGCAAAAGTATAGTGGCTTTATCTAAATTTTTATTGTACAAAAAATCAATGACAATATAATTATCAATGGTAATATAGTGTTCGTTAGCTATAAATAAATATTTATAAATACTGCTATTATTTTCTCTCTCGCTATATTGTTATCACTATTATTATTAGTAGTTGTTATTTTATTTTATTTTATTTCTTTATTCATTTATATACACACATACACACACACACACACATATATATATATATATATATATGAGGGAGAGAAAGAGAGTATTTTAGGTTTTAGCTCATTCTAACAAAGATGACATACTGAATTTTTCCGATATGTGCTTGAGGTTTTTATAAATAGTAGCTCATAAAAGAACACTTGGCTAGTAAATTTTGCATATTAAATTTCGTTATAGCTTGCATATGCGCATTTAAAAATTATTTAGTAATAATGCTCATATTTAATTAGGTGTTTAATATTGTATTTATATTTTGGTTGCAGTATGAAGAGTCTAGTATAGTACGGAAGTTTCCAATAGCATTGAAGTGTGTTCCTGCACATCACAACCTGCACATTATAATATCCTTCTTCTTCCTTTTTTTTTTAATTCTTTAAATTAACATTTACATTTCCTATAATTTATGCGCTAGTTTCCGTTTTCAATTATATTATATGAGTTAATCACATACATTGTTATATATATATATATATATATACTAGCAGGTTTTGCCCACTTCGCTGGTCACTACATTTAAATGAATAAAAATAATAATAATAAAAAAAAATATAAATAAAAATCTGGTATGAAACAAAAAAACCACATGACCTTAATTACCCAACATTACACGTATATGTGCACTTTATGGAGATAATGTAATCAGAAGACATAAATTTGACCTAACAAAGTAGACACCTAAAAAAATTTTTCCTTTGAGAGAAAACTGATACACGTTTAATGACATAAAAATAATACTTAAACAGCGAGTTTAAAAATAAGAAAAAAAATCAATTGAGCTATTTTTTAAAACACTAAATTCTGAGATCTAAAACTAACCTGCCTATCATAATGACTGTTAATTTTCCTGTAATAACCACGTAGTACATGAGGAAGGATATCTAAAATGAGTTTATGTAACAATTTTCAAGAAAATCGTTAGAGCCGTTTTTGCGATACCAACTTTTATCAAATTTAGCCTGTTCAATTGTTGACTGGAAAACAATAATTTCATTAAAAAAAAAAAAAAAAAAGAATGTCTAAAAAGGGTTAAGATGGCAAGTTTGAAAAAAATCTGTACAGATATTTTTAAAGGAACGTACTTGCGAGACCTGAAATTTAAAAATGCTTTTTTCTTCAAAGACACATTTAATGTTCAAGCATATAATTTTTTATCAATGCATTATTATTATTTTTTATTTTATTATGTAAGATTTCAAAAATTTAATTTGCAATCGTTTGTCTTTATTTGATAGGTTTTAATAAAAATATACATTAAATCATGGTGTAGAAAACTTAGATCCTATCACACTCATTTATTTTAATTCATGATTTAGAAGTTAAATTAGTTTTCAAAAAATTACTAAATAATGCCAATATAAGTTTTGTTCTTACATAAATTCATAGTTTATATATCTAATTTGTCACTAAATTAATACAAACAGGGGAAAATATACCAAATCTTGAAAATAAGCAAATATTACTTTGAATAAGAATATTTTGTCTAACATTTTGAAATTTTAAAATTAAAGATTTTTTATGAAATAATTGAATTAATGAAATTATATGGAATAAAATGTATGAAACTTGAAAAACTAATTCTCTAACAAAAGTCTGTTTATTCTTTAAATACCTTTAAAATATATATTTTTAAAAAATGTAACGAAAAATCTTTCTTTATGTATTCAGAAGAACATTCTAAATTCCTACGTGATATTTTTACTGTACACTTATTTTCATTATGAACTACTGTAGAATATAAAAAAATAAAATCTTCTCTGAAGATATTTTTCATTCTCTTCAAGCTCCTGTCTCACTCAGTTTCTCTGTCATCTCTTATTCTTATCTCTTATGATGTCACATATATTTTCGAGCAGTCAGAAAGGCGTGAAGGAAATGGAAATACATTATTTTTACCAGATAGCTCTCTTCAGAAACGAACCTTTATTGTGCTATTTCATTTTTGCTTATTTCCAAAATGTAGGTAGTGAAAATATGATGTGTAAATTGACCAAAATCTTCATCATTATTAATGAACATTTAAATGGTGCAATTAAAAATATTTATTTTATTCCTTTTTCGTGTTTATTAGTGGATTATACATATATATATATATATATATATATATATATATATATGAACTATATATATGAACTAAATTATATTCAGTTTTGTAACTAGACACATTTATAACTGGAAATAGGCATATATGTCCCAAGTTAATTAAAGTATGTACATAAAAGCTTTTCAGAGATTTAGATTAATAGCATAAGTCATTTCCACATCTGGACAGCTGATATATACGTGACGATAGAATGCCATCCGAGAGTGACTGCATTCAAAGATATATGTAGTATTGCCATTAGTCCAATATATTCCAAACTTTAAGCAACAGAAACAAGCTTAGAATCTGCACATTCTGCTCAATTCTGTTGGTGGATAAAACCTCTTACAGTCCGATTCAATTCTTAAATACTTGGTGATCCAGAAGCTACAGAAAAATTAAAAAATACATTATTCAAAAAGTACTGATTGTAGCTGTGTGCGGTTTTCACAGAAATGGATTATATATATATATATATATTTAAGAAAATATAATATAATAGAAAATATAATTATTTATATATATATATATATATGTATAAGAAAATATGATTTTTCATCAACATATTGCACTGTATTCGCAGTATCCTCTCACGTTTTAAACAGATCTGCTTCATCAAATGGCGCCATATTGCGAATACTGAAGCCTTTTTTAGAAGAATTTCCAATGTCCAATGTCTGACGGTCATTCTAATGAATGAAGAACGTCAGATTAAGCATTTATAGTCCTAGTTACTTTGTTGCATGTACTAAGGCACTATAAAAAAGTAATTTTGCAATAAAAAAGGCACTTGATGAAGAAAATTTAAACTAATTTTCTAATAAATATTTCGTTAAAAAAGTAATAAATAGCTTTTCCTTCGGTGCATTTTAGTGAAAAACGCATAGTCAATAATTTCTGAATTGTACATTTTTTTCTGTGAGTTTTGGATCACCCTGTGCATAGGAGCATTTTCCTTTCATTATTTTGTACACTGATGACCTCAATGTTACCGAAATAGCTGTCTGCAGTTTAATTATTACTTTTGGCGTTATATACGTTGAAGATATTTCTTGTGCTTAGTTATCTAATGTTTAGGATTCTTTAATCAAGCTTATTTCATGAAAGATCCAGTCCAGTCTAAAACAATACCACTGTCATTTTCAAAGAACATAACAAATGTTTACATATCTCCACTATTTACACTTTTCGTTTAACCGTAGCTTGTTGTTCAAATACATTCTCCTATAATTACGTAAAAACCATTCGATCAGAGTAAATCAACTGTGTATGCAACTCACCTTCCTCATACAGCTAGAATGAATCCCTTGTCGATCACTTGGAAAGTAATTGAATAAGTCGGTACGTCTACAAAACCTTTTAAGAAAGACCTTCATTAATATAAAATTTTCAGAATTTTATATTTTGTTAAGGTACTGAAAAGCATTGGTACAGTACTAGTAAAATACTGGTAAAGTACCATACTGATAAAGTACCAATCAACAAAACCACACGCCGTTTTTTATTTTTATTTATATATATATATATATATTTTTTTTTTTTTTGAAAGGTATTTAAGGCTTTATACATTTCCTAATGTTTCCAAAGCCATATATCCATTCAGTACTTAAATCCATATCTACAATCATCGTAGAACATCATTTTAAAAATCTCTTTACTTAATGCGATGATTTTTACTTTTATCTTTTATAAAAATATGTTTGTTTTTCTTACTTGCATGTGAATTTTATTTTAGTTGTTATTTTTCTGCAGTTGTCAGTGCATTCCTCTTTCTTTCCCAAGTCATTTAGAAGGAAGTAAACATTTGGCTCGATGATTTTAAATATTTGGGGTATTGGGCATTTTTAATGTAATATCCTGTCACCAAATTTATACTCTGGGGAAATTCATTAATTTATAAATTGTAGAATTACTACATTAAGCGATCATATACGTATTTTATATTTTTACTTAGTAAATCTACATCATCTACATGGTATAGTTGCTTTTCCCTTTTTCGGTCAACTGACTCGTTAAAATAGTAGATCTTAATTGTTATTATATATCTGGTTACGTCATTGATAAAATTTAGAATATATTTCTAGAAATAGATAGTTTAGATATAATTAACAAGTTAATTTTTAGTCAAAATTATTAGAACACGAGCATATAAAAATACATCCTAATTAAATAAAAAGAATGACCTCTGTTTGGTTATAATACATTTATCTCATTACTGGTAAAATAATTAAACAATAAAAAATATTTAAACAATAATCAACATTTTTTATGATTTTTGTACAAATTCTCTTGCATAATATATACTATATAACATACCTTATTGAACACGTTTAAGATAAAGAAAATAATATGAAGTTATATATTTTATTGTAAAATGCAATAGTATATTGAAATTCTTTCTATATCTCAATGAAAGAGATAATACTGATTTTTGCCATATTTCCGTACTTAACTTCCAGTGAGTTAAAAAAATATATATCAATTAGATTTAATTAAATTAAAAATAATTAATCTCTTTAAAAAAATGAAGATTTTCAGAGTTTTAAACAAACTTTAATAGAACTAATATTGTAGATTTTTGCAATATATTACAAATGGATAACGAATATTTTATATGTCTTATTTTTATCACTTTAGGTTATATTAAATTTGATTTTAAAACTATTTTCTTCCCTCTTCTTCTTACTGATAATTTATCTCTTTTACAACAAGATTTCGAATTAACAGAAAATTTATAAACAGCTTTTATCCCTTTTATGATGTTTAATAGCGGCATTCAGTATCTAACTGTAGCTCTGTCTGATTAAATGCATTTAACTAATTCAAAATGGATTTAAATTATTTATTACTAGAAGAATTTACGATTAAAAACGTTCGTTTAAAATAAAATATACTAGCAGACCCAGCCACGCGTTGCTGTGACTAAGTTATACGTTGAATTATACGGCTGTAAACTATTTAGTACAGTTAAATTATTATTTACGAACAAAGACGAAAACGTTGTAGCCGATGTAAAAACCCACAGGGTTGAGATTTGAAACTTAGGTCAAAATTTGGAAGCGATTGATAAAAATTTTCGTAGTGTTGATATTAAGCACAAATTAATTTTATTGTAGGGTCCTATAAATTTTAATGGAGAAGTGATATATATTATTTCTAATGCTACTTTGGATAAAATTGCTAAAATGACTAATATATAAATTAAATTCTATTAAAATTCTATTAAAATAAAAGTATAAAAGAAACAGACGATTTTAAAATCAATTTTTATGGAGGAGTGAAATATAATATATGCTATAATGGATAATTTTACTATTAAATGACCTCATCATTTTAAATATTTTAAAGAGGGCAACAGCTGTAGTTATAAAAGGGAAAACAATAAGGCTAAACCAGAAAAATAAGTAAATTTGATAAATATTTTAAAACTTTAAAATTGGAAATCTTATGAAATATTGGACATTTAAAGTAAATACATGTATCATTTTAAATACAAAAAGATTTTGGAAAAGTTTAGTGTATTTTAACGAAGTGATGAGAAGTTTTTGAGTATGTTAAAATTTTAATAGTAAATTCAAGTCAATAAAGATGGGAAACATTGAGGATTAAGATAAGAATAATTATAAGATTTAAAAAAAAAAAAAAAAAAAAAAAAAAAAAAAAAAAAAAAAAACTTTTTATATACCATGCTTTTAAATTTTAATATACTAATAATATACAAATTAAAAGGAAAATGTTAAATATTCTATCATAGTTTGAAGTCAAATTTGTTTTCAAATGTCTAAATAAAATATCTGATGTAAGATACTAATATTTTGCAGCGGAATAGATTTCATTTCTGTCATCCTTGGCGAAAAAAAAAGAATATCGCAAAATTATCTGGCGAAAATATTTAATTCCTTTCAAAAATCATGGTTATTTTAACAACTTATATTAAAAGAGTAATGAATAATATGAAACAATATTTCGTACAATACATATTACATGTCATACATACGTACAATGAATAATACATATTACATTTCGTACAATGCATACATCTGGCATGTATATTTTCGTGTTACGCTTTTGATCACCAAATAATAATAATAATAATAATAAAAGCCAAGGGCGACAGAGTTTAAAAATTTAAAATTAAAATTTTGTCAATTTGACAGCAAAATAATTCAATCTAACACCCGCGATAACTAATACATATCTATACCCAAATATAAGGATTAAAATCGGGAAATAAATTTCCTCGATTTTTAATAATTTCTTACAAATAATCCACTGGGCAATTAACATAGGAAATCTTTTTCTTGGCTGCACAGACGGTCAGTGAGTCACACTTCGCTTGCGTATAGAACTCATAGATATAGTACAGCATATATAGAATAGAGTGATCATTGGGGAGAAAAAAGTTATTCCTTTTCATTTGGGAAAAGACGACGTTTTTACCAAAATATGGCCGTCTTTCCCCGAGTGAATACACACGGGAATACATACTAATATTTTAGCAAATAAAATTTATGAATAATTTATTTGCTAAAGGGGAATGGAAGACTCCAGATACAGTTTCAAATTCATATTTCTTTCTTTCTTTTCTTTTTCTTTTTTTTTTTTTTTTTTCAATACCACTTAATGGCTGTTTCCAAAGCTTTTATTTTTTATCTTTTTTCGGCATCAAAAATCTTTCTACGATAACATGGGGATGAGAGATCTATATATATTACTATATCTATGATAGAACTACATTAGCACTTTATCAATGTGTATAAAATCTTTAAATTGATTATGACGTCAATTTTCGTGAGATGCATAATTTAACTTTTTATAATTTTTTAACGTTCACGTTTGATTAAATGTATTTATTTTTATGTCGAAAGAAAATGAACTCGTATTTTTTTTTTTTTTTTTTTGGCAACAATTAAATTAATGGAACTCACAGATATTTTGGAGCAACTTTAATAAAGGTCTATAATTAACAAATAATTGCAATAAAACAATATTGTGACAATAAATTGAGATAAAAACTATCCTATCTCTCAAGTTGGATCAAACTGCACACAGTGTGCAAAATTTCATCAAAATCAGTTCCTTAGTTTAGGAGTTTACCCCGGACAAACATCGTGACACGTAATTTATATATATATACAGATTAAATTATAAAGTTTTGATCAATGAAGCACAAATAAGTAAAAAACAGGATTAATTTCACTGTATTATCTTCATTATAATATGAATTCAATTTACACTTCAGTCTAAGTAACACGTGGCCGGCTATGCTAACACCAAAAATTTAAAAAGTGGAAATAATTGAATTATACGAAATTTATTAATAGGTTAAAAAGTTGAAGATTCTTTGTGTAGATGGCAGCACCAAATATTTCAGCTTTCATTTCAACCCAGTCGAAAGGTATCGACATCTGTTAGAATCATTTGGAGTTAACAGATAATTGTGACTGTCAAATAATAACAGACAAATAATTAGCAATAAATTAAAATTGCGACTATAATTTAAGATTTAAACTATCCTATCTCTCAAGTTGGATCTAACTGCACATGGTGTGCGAATTTTATTATAATCGGTTAAGTGGTTTAGGAGTCCATTGAGGACAAACATTGTGACACGAGATTTATATATATTAAGATTTAATTTGTAAAGATTATGAAACTTAGCTTTGTGTCCGATAAAAATTAGTTAAATTACACAATAATTTTGGTGACACATTGCAGCTTTTCTTTTCTTTTTTCTCTCTCTCTCTCTTTTTTTTTTTTTTTTTTTTTTTTTTTTTTTAATTTTTATAGCATAGACTAAAAATTCTAATTCTAAAAGATCATATTTTAACCATCAAAATTAGGTTTTACGTCAAATTTAATACTAAAGCGGTATTTTTTACATCAATGTGAAAATCGTTTTACATTGTTTTATTTCAAAAGTCTACAATACATTTTCAAAGAAATCTTATTATATGTGCAATTTTTATGAAGAAGATATTGAGCACCTTTTTAGTGCAATATTTTACTATGCTTATCATATTTCTCTTATTCTTTTTTTGATGGTGTACTGTTTATATTAATATGAATACCGTTTTATATTGTTTTATTTCAAATGCAACAATACATTCTCAAAGAATTAGCATATATGTGTGCAATTTTTATCAGCGAAAAAAAAAAAAAAAGAATATTGGACATCGTTTTAGTTAAATACTTTTACTGTGCGTATCATATTTTTTTTTTTTTTTTTTTTTTTTTTTTTATCTTTTTCTTTGCGGTATTGTTTACAGTAATTTCAAAGCTGTTTTACATACTTTTATTTCAAGAGTTAACAATACATTCTGAAAGAATTCTCATATATTTGTGCAAATTTTTATGAGAAAAAAAAATAAAATAACATGAGGAATATTGAGTATCAGTTTAGCTAAATACTTTTACTATGGTTATCGTATTTTTCTTATCCTTTTCCTTCTCCTTTTTTATACATATATTTACGAATATCCTTTCTACGACCTATTAAATGAAGTACGACATAAAGTAAAGGTATTTATAATAAATGATTCCGTAAAGGTCTGACTGCGAATTATGACGTGCGAAAAAGTTTTGATTGAATACACAAACATTAAATAAATGAATGACCGATAAAATGAACTCTTCTTTTCAATGATGCGATAAATTACCTATATGTAGTTCTTCTTCACTTATGTGAATGAAATACATTCAGTCTTTTCAGAGATATATTCTAGTAATTATACATTTACAAAGAGACGCGTGTCTTTTATTCTGAACGCTATCTTCTGGATATAAGTTGAATAAATAATATATCTACATAATGTATGGATAGAGCATTATATCCCGTGTATCCTTGATTATATATTATTTTATTTTTGCTACTAATAGAAGCCGTAACAAAACATTTACTGTCATTTACTGACTTCCTTTTCAATATTATGAGAGAATAGGCGAAATATTTTCTTCTAAGATAGTTATATATTTGACATCATTTAAAAACTGTTTGTTATGTGTACAAAAATATACGTGAAACTAGGTTTTTGTGTGGGACGAGAAGGAAAAAAACTTACAATGTTAAGTGTGTGGGAGAATAAAAAAAAAAGAAAAAAAGGTTAACACAGGAAAAAATTAAAAGTCAAAACAGACTAGAAAAATGGTCGAAGGCCGGGAAGGGATCTGGCTCGGTGCCCTGAAGCTATCGTCGAGGTTTTGCTACCTCTCGCTTAATATAAGACTCGGAGTAGGTCAGTAGGTGGGAGCCACCGCACTTTAGAATGCAAAAATCTAGGGGGAAATGCTAAAAATCCTTCGAAACAAGCATGGGACGAGAAGGAAAAAAACTCACAATGTTAAGTGTGTGGGGAAAAAAATGGCTAACATCAGGAGGAAAACAAGGTCAAAATTGACTAGAAAAAATCATCGAAGCAAAGGAAGGAATTGGGATCGGGGCTCCGAAGCTATCGTTGAGGTTTTGCTACGTCTCACGTGAGAGTAAATTGCTTATCTTTTAAATAAATAAGTATAAAAAAATAAACTTTCAGTGAAATTAAGTTTAAATCAATGCATGATTTTTTTAAGTAATGTAAGTGAATGATATTACGCACTTTGTAACAATATTTGTTTAACTGTTTTCGATATATCAACCTATATTATGCAATTATTGTCTGCATATAAAAATCACAAAATTAATAAGTTTAATATTAAAACTTAAAATTTCCTCACTTGATCTCATTGGTGTAGTTTATCTTTGTCGGCGCAAAAATTGTAAATATAATTATTTTCGTGAAGGTATAGTTAGATTACAAGAGAACAGACGATCGTTTAATAATTATGACGAACGGTCAAAACTTGTAACTCATTCTACTGTAAGTGATCATATTCTCGATTTCATAAATATGGAAATTCTAAACTGTAGATGCAATAATTATAGCTCTTGTGTTATTCTGGAAGGATGCCAAACTGCCAGCCAATCATATACAATTAATGAGGCATGGAAATTAACAAACGTTTTTAAAAAGTTGTTTTTAATATTGAAGAGAAAAATTGAGAGGAATTTTGAAACTTCTAATTAATGTATAATAATAATATGATATAGCATTTTTGTATATCTTAAATATATTCTGACTCGATAAATGTTATTATCTCAGGTAATAGTAACGAATAAGGTTTAAGCATAGCCTCCTAAACTAAATGCCTGTCGCGTGGCTCGGAATCTTGGCAACAATTGAAGCGGTAGATTGCGCCCCATGGTGCAGATTGCGCGATTTTTTTTTTATTGAACAACCACCAATATTTTTTTAAAAGTGGGATATGATATATAGAAAAGGCGAATAGAATCAAAGGAACGTCGATTATATATATCATATATCACTTCTTAAAATCATTGGTGTCAGTTGAATAAAAAAGTCGCGCAACCTGTACCAGCTGGCGCTGTCGACCGTTTCAACTGTTGCCATGTTTCCGAGCCACGCAACAGTCATCTAGTTTAGGAGGCTATGGTTTAAGGGAGTCCGATGTTTTCTGTAATGATCCGGATTGAGAGCGGTGGCAAGCAGAAACATTTCGCGATCTAAAGTTTCAAGGCTCGATGGAAACGATTAGCCATTAATAAAATGTGTTAAAAAAGTAAATTAATGATTATTACGGATGGTTGATTGGCTGGGTTGTTACATCGCACTAGTGCTGCGCAATGGGCAATTAATGATTATTTACAGAACAATATTGATATTAGTATATTAAAACAATTTTTTAATTAGTTTTTAGTATATTATGTTTTATGTTTTAAGAGATTTTTCTTTCAATTACAAAATTTCTTATCTTTACACACAAAATACAAACAGTGGTGTGAACTGAACATCGTAAAATATTTCTCTTGCATTCCATTGTTAATTTTCTGTTTTTTGTGTTATATGAGTAGAAGTCTTTTTCTATCAAATATAAAATAATAATAATAAATAAAATTAAAAAAAAAAAAAAAAAAAAAATAGAAAAGCAATTGATATTTTTTATATCTAACCAGATTTATTGAGTGTGTTACTTTAAACGTTCTAATAAAACTATTAAGTAACATAGTAGAAAATATTAAAAAAAAAAATACTACATGAAAAACAACGATAAAAATAACAATAAAACTGACAGGATTGGAATATTAATTCAGAAAATTTAAGTAGCACCTATACGTACGATTACGTGAAAAAGTTAAGAACTTACATTCTGGCAAGATTTTTTAATGAAATGTATTGAAAATATGAGAAGCATGTTAATGAGATAATAAATCTCATCAATGTCATGTTCTTTGTAGAAAAAGATTTACTATTCTCTAATAATAATAGTGGCACTAAATTCAAATTTGCAAACATCTGTTGCAAGATAATAATGGAATAAATCCTGTTAAATATTTTGATAATAACAAATCTATCGATAAATAATGCAAGAAATGTGATAATTGCATCTATCCACGATATATAATATAGATTTTAATATTACTACAAAAAAATATTAATAATTAATTAATTAATTAAAAATCCTCTTAATTTATTACTTTCCTTTGTGTATATATATAAGAAGAAAGTTTTTGATTCCATAAAATTTTCGACCTCCGTTTTTCGATAAATTTACATGTTCTGAGATGTCCTCAACATGATTTGACCATTTTTAGAAATTGTCTGTCTGACGAACGAATAATTTGATAAATTATTTTTAGGATAATAAGCTACAATAATAAAACAGGTAGAAATAAAAATAAATCATTCAATTAATAATTATTATTGTGAAAACAAATTGTTACATTTAATTTTAGTTTATTTACGCAAAATAAATAAATAAATAGCTATTCACTAATGAGGTTATACAGATATTTTTCCGGTATATAAATGATCATGTAAATTTTTCTCTATAATGAATAATCTAGATTTTGGAATTTTTTTGAAAATATTACTTAAGACATATTTTTAGTAAACCATTTAAAGCAAGAAGATAGTTTCTACAAACTTCAACGCTTCACATTTTGTGTAGAAAAAGATACTTAAATACCTATTTTGTATATGAGTAATAAGAAAGCATATTTTGAAAATGAGAAGAAGGTATTGGTGTTCAGGCTGAGGGCAATTGTTCACATTTGGGCTTGGGCGTAAAGGATATACCTTCAATGAGGGTCTTCTAAGGAGTACTAGTTTGTATTCACTCGTGTTTTGGAGAAAACAACGGAAAATTTCAAACGGATAGGTCAACGAACTAAGCGAGTATCGAACCCGGTACCTCCCATATCCGAGCTTTCAGCGCAGGAAAATGAGAAGAAATATTTTACAAAAATATATAATAATAAATAATATATAATGTATTATAATGATAAATATTTATATAATACACGCATATTTATTGCATTTATTATTTATTAGGAAAAAAAAAAACCTCAGTGACAAAGACATATGCGTAAAGCCTCAAATTCAGAATAAATACTGCGAGGATAAATTTAGACAACACTAAAATATCAATATTATTTAAATATTTATATGGATTCTAAAAATGTCTTCAAGTACCTTTCAAAAGGAAAAGATAATCTAATATGCACCCAATTTCGAGAACTACGGCTAATTTAAACTCAAAATATGTCATTCAAACCTAAATCGTTTGTCAATTTAGAATATTTTGAAACTTTAATAAAATATAAATGCTTCAAAAAATGATTTTTTCCGTAACTTGAAGAGGTAAGGTGCATTGGAGGATAACACATTATATATATATATATATATATATATATATATCTTTTATTATACATATATTAGAAATTTTTACATAAGTTATTTCGTCTTTTATTCTACAAAACTTAATTCTTAAGAATTGTAAAGTAACAAAATTATTTTTCAAACAATTAGTTTGTCTTTATTTCGCAAAAAATATTCTCAATAAAAACTTATGTATGTCTCTTTGCTTCTACATACACAATCTCATTCTGAAAAGCTGTTAAACAAATTTATAAGCTGTATAAAAACACAAATATAAACTACAATATATTTTATTGTGTTTTAAACACAGATTTTTAAAACTATTCTTTTATTAACAATTAAACGTATCATGCATATAATATTTAATCATACTAATGGGAATTTTAAGTAAAGAGATAAATATATATATATATATATACATTACTGTACATTAAAATTGTAACACCAAGAAGAAATGCGAATATCAAAATGATATTTATTGGACATATACAATATAGTAGGAGGTACAATTGATTAAAATTTCAGGAAATTTGGAGTAATATGTACCGAGAAAACAGTACGTACAACAGCGACCTTTGTGAGCGAAAATAGCCCTTATCTGCCTAGGCATTGAATCAAACAGTGACTGGATGACATGCACAGGTAGAACACTGCATGAAATTTCAACACGTTGCCCCAATTCATCGATCGTTGTTTTATTGATGAGTGGTTGGGGGTAGAGGTATGCACTGGCCGGGCTTTCGGCCCGAGCCCGAGCCGAATTTTTCAGTTTCCTTTCGGGCCGGTCCGGACTCGGGCTCAATATTTTTTGTGTGTACTCGGGCCGGGCCGGGCCTGGAGGAAATTTTAAGCCCGAGCCCGGCCTTTTTCTAATTACATCAAAAGATGACTTAAAGCACGACTAAAGAAAGAATGGCAGCTATACTTGGATACATCTCCCAAAGGTAGATTTACTTTTAACCTCCTCCCAAAAGTGTCAAATTATAACTTCGACCTTTCCCCAGCCATAACAGCCTTCTTAACGGGTCATGGCCCGTTCAAATCACATCTTTACAAGTTTAATTGCTCGCGCACTCCAGAATGTGAGTGCGGGACTGAGGGTAATGCAAATCATTACATTTTCTCATGCGCACTAACTCATGATTGGCGTATCCTTAACCCACGTAGAAAACCTAAGGACTGGCTTTTTAATATCGTTACCCGGCTTCCCCTGCGTCAGAAACTAACCAGAATCTATAATTTCTTAATGCATCTTTCCAATTTGACCAATTAATTTTTCAATCTTCCAAGGCAGTTACCAACTTTTCTCTTGGAGGTCCATATAATTTTTCCACACAAGCCTTTCCATGCGAGGGAGCAAGGCTCCGTTCTTCTTTTTATATTCTTGTTACCTTGTCGCCCTCTGTCGTGTGAAAGCTCCGCTTTGGCGACCTCTGCAATTTTTTTTTTCTGTTTATGCAATAAACAACGGAGGAGGTTTAATCTTTAGACACGGGCTCTTTTGAATCTCCACAGTGCCATCGGAGCCCCTCTCTAAAGGTTAAAATCGCTCAGAACCGCTGCATAGTGGTGAGCGGCCACCTTCCGCCTTAGAATCTTAGAATCTTTTTCTAAATTCCTCGTTAATCAACGAAAATGGAAAATGATAAAATACTTTTTCAGTCAATTATTTTACATAATATTGCAGTCTATTATGTCACATAAAAATTTAATTTGTTAAAAGATGTATGTAACTACAATTTAATTGTCTATCATCTTGACTATTCGCGATAATATTTTCCGCAAATATTTTAAACATGTCTCGAAATTAATATATTTTATTTAAAGTAATATTAGGTTGTTTCTAATTCGAAATGATATGCATGTTACTACCAGTTTGTGTACATGTAACAAACAAAAGAAATTAAATACGCTACTGTATATAAGGCTTTGTTTATTATGGTCTGTAGTGGTATGAAGGCTATAAAACTCTTTCCGCTGTAACTTTTCCTCTAAAACTTCTTTTCTTTTCTCCGGGGCACTGGATGACAGTAGCATCAATTTTATCATGTGCAAAAGTATCTTTTCTATTGAATATGGTTAAATTAGCATTAAAGTTTTGTTTACCGGATCACATGAAAAATTTGGATACGTTACTGTATATAAAAGGAAGTGGTTGAAAGTGTATATTTAGTACTATTAACTATTTTAAATATCTTCCTATATTGTTGGAGGATTGCTAATATTTTCGATTTGACTTTCTGTCTGTCTTTGTGCCTTCTTCTGTACGTATGTAATAATGAAATACCGTTTATATATAAATATCTTGTAAACATTCAGCAGTTTTGTTAAAGAACATTCTATTGCTTAGCTATATAAAACCTCTGCAAAACACATACTAAAAATCTTTTTCGTAGAAAGGCATGTTTTTTATTTGGGGGGGGGGGGGGTTACATATTTTTGAATCTGGCAGGGCCGTGTCGGCCCTGATTTCATCGTTTTTTCTCCTGGACGGGGCCGTACACTAGTAAAAAAGAAACGGTCCTGAAAAGTTCGGCCCGTGCAGACCTCTAGTTGGGGGCCAGTCGCTTTTCAACGATGAAACAGTCATTTTCATTGGCGTGAGGTCAGGAGAACGCGTTGGCCAGAGCAACAGTCGAACATATTCTGCATCGAGGAATGCCCGGACAATACGGATAACTTTTGGTCGTGCCTTATCCTGCTTAGATATTGCGCTTCAGAGGCCTTAAATATAGGGCAGAGCGACGCGCCTTAAATCGTCAAAAATGTAATGGCTGGAATTCAGTGTAGCGGGAATGAAAACAAGAGGTGATCGAGACGGGTATCCAGTAGTATCGCATACCATCACTCCAGATGGTGACCCCGTATGCAGCTACCAAAATTTTTATTACCCTCAAAACTGCATCACTGATATGGGCGCCTTTAATGTGTGATCAACGACGAACCTGGACGCAGGAATGGCGTGAAGTAGCCCTTCAGACAAATCACAAACTTCTTTACAGTATCAAGATTGCCTTATCCGTATTTAAAGACATTGTGATTAATACACATTGCCAGCTGGGATTCCATAGAATCACACTGTTCATCCCTTACAGTGATGGTAGGAAGTCCCATTGGATACACTTCTCGATTACTTCTAGTTCGCATTTCCGGCACTCTGAATAACGGCCAATATATTTCCCGTGAGCTAAGGTCCGCCACTCTGCCCTATATTCAAGGTCTCTGTGGTGCAACATTTAAACAGTATAATGCACGACCGCAAGTTGTCTGTATTGTAAGGACTTTCCTTGTTACAGAATGTGTTGAACCGTTGCTTCGGCCAGCGCGTTCTCCTGATTTCGCACCAATGGAAATGACCGTTTAATCGTTAAAAAGCAAGAAGCCAGCCATCACTCACCAGTAACTAAGTAACTATGGTTTATGAACTGTGGCATCCTGTTGAAGCTTCAAGAAGTGCTCTGCCTGAATATGTCACCCAATCGCTTTTCGATTCAATGCTTAGGCAGATAAGTGTAATTATTGCTCGCAGAGGTCGCTGCTTTATGTACTTTTTTCCCAGGATATATTACTCAAAACTGACTGAAAATTTAATCAATTGTTCTTCCTACTATGATGTATGTGCACAATAAATACCATTCTGATATCCACATTCCTTCTTGGTGTTGCAATTATAATGGACAGTAGTGTATATATATATATATATATATATATATATATATATACCAGGTGTCCCATAAGTCTGTAGATATTTCAAAAATTCGTAAAAATTAAAGGAATTGGTAGAATTAAAAGCGGTTTGCGAAAAAGTGATTCTAGTGATAGGGGATTTCTTCTGGTAACTAAAAAATAATAGTTAAAATTTTAATCGATAGAGAGTGCTGTACGTGAGCAAATCAAACATTTCCGTGACAATATATTATTTATTTACATCAAAAGGTTTCCAAGTATATAAACTCTATTCTACTTGTCCTCCCTCACCATAAATTAGAGTTACAACGATGCCAACAGCAGCTTTAGTGAGTGGTTTTACCTGAGGAAAAACATCGTCATCAAAAACGCTTTATCCATGCTAAATCCACGTAACAATTAAAATTTCGTGTATGCATGAATAGGAGACAAAACAAGAAATAAGCTTCATTAATCGTGAAACCGCACAATTTACAGATTCTAATTTGCATATTTCTTGTTTTGCATTCGTGCAGCGCCCTCTATCGACAAAAAAAAATATTGTTTTTTTTTCTTTATCAAAGAAATCACCCTTTATTAGAGTTAATTTTTCGAAATCTACGTTGCATTCTAACAATTCCTTCAAGTTTTATCAACTTTCGAAATGCCTACAAATTTATGGGACACCCGGTATATATATACGAAGTAAGCATCTAATCATGCTTTTTCTGTGTTTAAAACAGCTTCAAATTTGCTAATGCATTTTGTCGGATTTTTAATTATTCGGGATTAAAAAAAAAAAAAAAAAAAAAAAAAAGAAATTTGTTATGCAGATGTAGACAGAATTTCAATATTATAACTAATCTTAGAAGATTGCAATTAAATAGTTGAATTTAAACTGTTAATCTACATTTTAGTTTACGCTAAATACTATGATTATTCAAATTAACAATGTTAATTTAATAATAGTATTACTTTATTTAATATAAATAATTTTATTCTTTTAAAATAGAAAATGTGTTATTGAACTTTGTGTGAGTACGGTTTTCTTCATAGGCTGTTTTGTTCCCCGACATAGATTATGGGAGTATTCTGTTTTCAACAATCTGTGTTTTAGAAAGTTTTTACGTTTTTTACTTTTTCTCTTGACGCATTGAAGTCACATTATTGTAGAAATTACAATGTCGAATATGTGTCGGTCTGTAGGTGGCACATTTGGTAGTTTGTTATTCATTAGTTTGTTCATTTATCTTTATACATTTTATTTCTAGAACAGAAGGTCTTAAATATTTCAAATCTGTTTTAAAATTATATTTAAGATTCTGTAATGAAACGTATTGATTTTCAAAAATTTAGTTTGAAAGAATCATAATATAATTATTATATTTCTAACTACAGTTTTTTTTTCTAACATGGGAGAATACGTCAAAAATTTTCATAAAATTGTATTATAAGGATTACTTTTATCGTAATGATATTGGGCTAGTTTTAAAAGGTAGGTTCGTTTGTAAGTCTATGTAAACATAGTTTAAGAACAAATGATTGCAAACAGATTAGACTAATCGATGAAACTTGCAAATAGATGAACTAATAGATATACCTATGACATTGGTTTCATTTTTAAGATTCCAGTTTGAAAACTCTGTAGGTAATTAGATTATTAGGATTTTTTTACATAAGATTTTAGGTCGAAATTTTGCATAAGCATGTGGATCATTTTTATCATAAAGATGTTGGACCTAGTTCTGAAGTATCTTTTATAATATTGTCATAAAATAATTAAATATCTATGTTATACGAAAAAAAAAAGACGTTTAATGTTTCCTTAGCATGGTCTTTTAGGGCTAATTTTTCATGCAAACGTGATTACTAGTTAAAACAAACATTAAAATGTGATTGAGGAATTAGCAATAAAGAGTATTTTCATAGTAAATAAATAATACAATCAATAACGTTTACATTTTTTTTTCAATCAGTAAATTTTTTTTTGTTTGTTTGTTTTTTTTCTTTCTTTTTTTAATCATTTGTTTAGAAGTTTTTCGAATTTACAAAATTTATGCACTTCTAATTTAACTTAGTCCTTTAAGCTTCTACCATTCATTGTTTTGCCGATTTCTCAATATTAAAATGTTTAATATTATATTTAAAATATTTAATACATCAATCTAAACGCCATCTTTTCAAAATGATATCTATGTACTAAAAGAAATGTCATGCAAAATTATTATACAGGCTTTACAAGGCATTATATTCACAATGTCTATTACTAAACCGTTAACACAAAAAAAATATTTTTCAAGTTTAGCCACGCATTATTATATAAAAAATAATTGTTCTTAATATTAAAGCTATATTCCAGATGAATTACATAACATAAAACTGGGAACGGAAATAATGCAAATAGAGAAATATATTTATTGCATAAATTTTTTTTCTGAGATTAAACATTTTAAGGTGTAAAACATATTGCTCGTGGAAATATGATGTTTAACGAAACATTGAGTATCAAGTTTAGTGTTGTATAAATTACATAAACAACAAAAAACATATATATATATATATACACTGTAAACCTAAATGTCTTAAATTCAGTTTAAAAAGTGTCTTAAATGGATGGTCATTTTTTAAGCGAAAAAAAAAATGTCTTTTAAGACACCTTTTTGCATCAGAAATTAAGATATTGCAAGTGTCTTAAAACGCCGCCATGTTTTAGTCTTAAAAAAACCGCCATGTTAGGCTTAAAAATACTACCATTTTTAAGGCTTTTTAATAAATAAATAAATAAATAAATATGGCGTGCGATTATGTTTTTCTGTAAAAAATAATTTTAGAATTGTTTAGAGCATTAATGAAATATTTATATAAAAAAAGAAAGAAAAAAAAAAAAAAGTCCCATTTTCCGGCGTTGGGATAAGAAGTTTAAGGAACACTGTTTAAGGAAACCGAAACCTCGAGCCAAGCATCGTCAGAGTGAAGCATTTACCAATCACGCTACCGTCGAATACAAAAATAAAATAATGTAAAAATATTATAAAATAATATATTGCAGTGTTCGGCAAACTAATCGCAATGTTATGTTTTATTTTTTGCCATAAAACTATTGATAGTATGGTATCTTAAACTTAATAAATATTATCTTAAATTTCATATTTAGAGGACCAGAATGTTTTAATAATGTATAACAAGTATGTAAAGGTTTCATCCCTCGATAATAACGATTTATTTCCTTAAAGTGATATTTAAATAAAAACGAACTGTAATCATGAATACAGGAAAATTTGTAGTTTTACATTTTGATGTAGGTGAATTTGTGAAAGAAAAAAGTTTTTAATGAATAATAATAAGAAGACAGAAAGAAAAAATATATGCCCAAATTATTCGTGATTGTTCACTTATAAATCCGCTTTCTTCTCTACAAATTACTTGTCTTCACACTTTTTCTTTTAATGTAAGAAAGCTTTAAAGACAAAGATTTTTTTTTTTTTTTTTTTTTTTTTTAACAAAATGAGCTTTGTGCCTAAATATGTTGTTTATGAATTGTGTTAAAGATAATAGCATGCAAATATCATTCACATCTCTAGAGTATTATTCCATAAAAATATAATTTCATAAAGCTGCCATAATTTAAGCAGTTTAACTGCTTATTATATAAAATAATAATATATTTATTGAATGTGGAAAGAAGTAGGATAAGCATATTTTCTTAAAGTAGATACCATGTGAAAAAAATTCTATGTAATGGAAGTGTCTGAATTTCTAAAGTGTCTGAAAATTCAAACGCGTTTTGCTGTCTGAAAATTCGCGTATTTACGTGTTTCAGACATTTTTGTGTCTAAATTGATATTTCAGACATATTTCTGTCTTAAATTAAAATATCTATAACGTCTAAGGTACATTTTAAGACATTTACGTGTCTTAAATGCCGTTTCAGTTGTTTTTATGTCTTACTTTAGGACCCTTTTATTTGCAATATATATATATATATATATATATTGTAAAGGAACATTGATATATTCATTAATTATAAGAAAATGAAACAAAGCATTTAAGTTTTAAGCAGATTAGTTAAATTTTAACACGTAGAATATTTTTCAGAAAATTTCCTACAAATACACTCCCCAAGAATGGTCGGGAGTTTCTCCTCTCAAAGTCAGAAGACGGAAGGCGCCATGATTGAGTATAGATTCCGTTCGTAGTCGTAGTTGATGTGAGTTTTTCGTTTTTCACGTTTATCTCCAAATTCTGGCAAATATCTCTTCGAAATACCCTCTTTTAGTGCCTTTTATAAGGCCTAGGTTTCCCTGTAAACAATCTGTCGTAATGCGCACTTCAACTGCAGTTGGGGAACTAGGGGATAGTTGTAACAGTTTTTAGAAAACAAAATATATTTTTAATTTATTTACATTTTTTGGTATGTAATTGCTATTCTTCTTAGCATAGTTAAATCTATCATATTCATAAAAGAAACATTCATTAATTGTGTAGGTTTTAGTAAAAAGTTTGTTTTTTCAAAATTACTTGTATGTAATAATTTGCCCAGGATTTGGTGCAAATTGTAACAGATATGAAGGAAATGAAAACAATAAAAACGACAATACTTCAAAATGATTTTTGTTATCAATCATTTATTAATTTTATAACAAAAGCCACTTTTTAACTAATATTAAATTATATATGTTCTTATAGTTCTTGTGTATAGTAACGATGAATTATATGAAGTGGATTATAGTAAAATAAAGAGAAAATTAAATGACTAATCAACACAAAAGTCAGTCTTGTTCAGAACTGCTGTTAATACAAACAGATGATTTACTGTTCCCTCTCCCACATTTAACGTGTGCCCACATTTTGCAAATTAAGCATTATGCCTGTTATTCTGCCTGAAAGAGATTTTTGGCATCTCTAGAAAACTAACCTCTTGGGAGTTGTCTATTTGCCCCAATCGTATGATTTTGGACATATTTGTTCATTTATATATATATATATATATATATATACGTGTATAATGATTTACACAAAAAAATGCATTTTAAACATGCATTTTATTACATTAGCAACGTAAAAATTAACGTAATTTTAATCAAAATTTACGAAGTGTGTTTTTGCTAGTAACTAGATAAGATGGGCGTATTCGTAAAGTCAAAACTCGTTAAACTGGTGCTGTTAGTTTTTGAACTAGACGTTCGTAAATTCTCTCATTGTATTTAGTGCGTTTCAAAACCATGTTCGTAAACTAAATCCTGTACATTTAGTTTTCTAACTAAATGCACTGGAGAAAAAATCAGTTTACTTCGTGAAAACTGAAGCAGACGAAAAAAATAACTTTGTGTTCTCTGTGAGATCGCGCATTTTTGTCAAAACATTGCATCTATATATTTTTATTTTTAGCATGTAATAAATTAATTTAATTTGTTTAATTAATTTAACTCTTTTTTAGATATTTTTTTTAAATTACTTTGAAATTTTTCTAATTAACAAAATTTGAATTACTTTAAAATATATATATATATATATATATATATATATATATATATATATATATTTTAAATATTATTATTATTATTATTTTCGTTTTAGGAAAAAAAAAATATATATAAATATAATTAAGTTACTAAAGATATATTTCTTTCGTAAAATTTTAATTATTTTATTAAAAAAAAAATACAAGAATAGTTTGTCATTACTCATTAAATTCAAATAAGAGTTTGAAACTGAGAAATTTTGAATAGCAGTTTTATGTTCTTAATTAAATGTACAAAAAATTTATATATATTTGTACAATATATATATATATATATATATATATTTGTATATAAAAATAAAGTTTCTCTTTTTTTACATATTTATATATAAATTTAAATTATATACATTTTTATATTATTTTTTAAAAAGCACTTGTATTTTTTTTATTAAGTAATATTCATTATTGTTTAAATTTGTTGCATAAAACATATTTTTCAAAATTAGTTTTATAAATATGATTTTCGTATCATAGGAAAAAGTACTAATAAATGTTTAATTATTTTAATATTAATTTAATAAAATAAAATTTGAAATATGTTATATATATATATATATATATATATATATATATATATATATATTTAACAAATTTTAATGGCAGAGAATATATATATATATATATATTTAATTAAACGAATAATATTAAGTAAATTTCATCTTTGAAGTACTCTTTAAAATTACTTTATAAATTATAAATTTTCTGATTTACAAATTCATAAATAAAGGAGGGTGCTTTATTTTAGCTTAAGAGTATATATGTATGGTCTACGTAGTGTTCGGTGCATTAAATCTTTTGTTACTCTGGTAATGAGTGGTTTTAAAAGTTATTTACTATAAATATTAAATTGATAAATATAGAAAATTTTTATATATTAGATTAAGGACATGAAAATTATTTTCTAAATTACTCAATGTCAAAAGTTTATTTTACGGCGATGAGTAATGTTCAGTCAGTTTTCTACTAATTATTTTATAATAATACGACTCCAAACCGGCACAAAATTAATAAATTAAAAAGAATATAAATATATCAGTTATATTAATGCGACTTCATTTTTAACTAAAAACATTTTTTAAGAAGTTTTTCTTTCATTAACTAGGGGGCAATGCCCCCTGCTCGCTCCACTCACAAACCCCCGAAGGAGGCTTCGCCTCCTCCAGGACTCACTTTACTTATTAACACATAGAGAACTCTGCCCGCCTATTCGCTGCTTTCTTTCACTGAAAAGGAACATTAATCGTGCGTATTACAAGACAAAAGCAGAAAATTATTATGGAAATCCTCATATTCAATATCAAATTGAAATTTATAATATTAATATATACATATATATATATATATATTTAATAGAAAGAATATCATAATATCTAGACCATTTTACATTGCAGCTTTAGTATATGACCCTTTTTATTCTTTTTTACAACTGTAAATCCGGACCACGATACTCCAGTTGGTAGAGCGCCGAGCTCGTAATTGGAAGATTGTGGGTTCGGTTCTCGTGCCGACCAAAGACCGCCGTATACACTAATGGTGGCGGGTGCGCGTAAAATATGTCGTGGCCACAATGTTCTCCGTGTTCCCAACAAAATTATACCTGTGAGGGCCACCGAAGCTGGGGAGCTATCCCCTTCGTGTAGGACCAAAACTGTGGTGGCATGTCTCCGGAACATCCGCAGGGGTGCGTCCCAAACCGTCGCCAATTATCCATAGCGCAGTAAGGGTGCGACGTCAATCACAGCCTACCTAATTATCTACCTACCTGCAACCATGGATCATATTTTAATTTTCCTGTGTAAGAAGATTAATTTTCTAAAAGTAGAGAAAAAACGTTGATATTTGTTTTCTTTGTTTTTTACATCCATATTTTCGAGCCGCGGTACCCTCGTCGGTAAAGCGCTGAACACGTAATTGGAAGATTGCTGATTCGATACTTGAGCCGGCCAAAGACCGTCGTGTACACTAATGGTGGCTGGTGCACATAAAATCTGTCGTGTTTGCAAAGTCATCCATGTTCCCATCCCCACTATACCTTTAGGGTTCAACAAAGCGGAGGGGGATCCCATCTGTGAAGGTTCAAAATTGTGATGACATGTCTCCGGAACATCTCTTGGGGTGCGACCCAGACCGTCGCCAATTACCCATAATGCCATTATTGGTGCGACTTTAAATCCAACCAACCTACCTACCTACGTAGAACCACGGATCGTATTTTAATTTTCTCGTGTAAAATGACTTCATGACAGAAGAACAACGTCATTGGGAGACACTTTTTTCAAAATGGCAAATAGAGTACCTTCAAAAACTTGTCGTTTTTAGTTAATAACTTCTTTAATTAAAACGATAGAAGTGATTTAATTAAAGTGATAGAAATTTCTAAGCGGCTGAAATGTCTGCCTTGGAGTACTCGGAACACACTGATACCTCTCATGATTCAAAGGACCCTGCCCTCCGTTAGAAGATGCTGTTGCAGACGAAAAAAATTGACGCCAGTGACTGACTTTTTTTTTAATATATAGAGAATACATATTTTACATAGGCTTAAAAAAAGAAAAAAAAAATGTTTTTAGTTTTGTAAAAGTCATAGAATATTTATCTCATGACAAAATTATTTTCTAAAACCATCCAAAGATTATTTCACTACATTATTTTGAATATAAATTTTAATAAATGCTCTCGAATAATATATATATACATATATATATATATATATATATATTTTAAACCAGATTTTGTATGAAAGTGAAAAATAAAAATAAAAATAAATAAATTTAATATAAGAGATATAACCAATCTCTAAATTACAAAACACGCTAAAGGAGTTAATTGCTAAAAAAAAAAAAAAAAAAAAAAAAAAAGTTTAGAGCAACACTAGTTGCACTAACAAGGAAGCAGCTTAATTTTGGAAGAAAAAAATTTCGAAAACATTACTGACTACTCTCCGCATGATGTTATGTATGTTTATATATATATATATATATATATATATATATATATATATATATATAAATCCGGCGGAATTACTATATATCGTCCGTAAAAAAAAAATATTGAAAATGTCGGATACGTGGCTATTTATCGCTCGTTGGTGACACAATGATAACTGATGCAAAATGTCTTATTTTATAAATGTTCATTAAAGAAAAATGTTTTCCATATTCTTCATACTGAACTAGTTTAAGAAAGTTTATTTTGAATAAATACACTTTTATAACTAAAGTTTTGCCATATATATTTATAAGTAAACCTAACGACCAATTTACATAATCGTTAATTTAACGTGAAATACTTAAACTCAACTTACGTGTTACTTGAATGTTAAATATCACGTCTTAAAGTAAAACAGTACGCACAGGTGTGTTTATATTGCATAATAAATTAAAAAGGACGTACATAACAGTTTGAAAATGAAACAGTTGTAATCGGCAATCACTTATAAGTGCGCTATTTTGAGTTTTCGGAGAATACCAATTTTACAAATCAGTAATTTAGATCAAAATTTAAATTCATAAAAATTATTTCAAACTTGAATTTAAGTTTAAGATTTTTGTATAGATTACACATTAATATTGAAAATTTGCATTTTTTTTATAATTTATTTTTTATTACATTGGTTAGATAAAATTTAGAAAATAAATTTTTTAACTGTATACACAGAATTAATTTAAATATGTCAAACTTAAAAAAAAAAAAAAAAAAAAAGTAAATTTGTAAAACTATAATTTATGAACCATGTCTCTTTTTAATTTATACAAACTTGAAACCAAATTTTAATGTAAAATTATACAGAATTAAAAGTTGTAAGCTCTTAATGTGTTTAAATAATAATCATATATTAGAAGGGGGGGGGGGGAGAGAAATAGGTCTTTGGATTACAAAAATGTACAAATGCAAATTTATTTATATGATGATAAACTTTGATACTGAAAAATTCTTCATTCGAAGATGTAATCCTACTCCCCCCTCCCCCCCCATTCCCAAGAAATTTTTTTTTTTTTTTCCTCTTTTTTTCTACGATTAGTTATATTTTCTATTTGTTTCTCCTAATGATATAAATAACGTAATTTATATACATATTTTAAACTTCGTTTGGACACTTTTTAAACTGCAACATGCATTTCCAGTATCCACATTATGCCAGTAATTTGCAGCCTTCATCTAGTCCATGATATATATTTTTTATTTTGATGTTTTACATCTTTAAGAGGAAATTCTTTCGTATACTCAATTTTATCGGAATTTAGATTTTTTTCGTTAGACGAAGGATGTGCATTATATGAAGGATGCCTTTATATTTTTCATTACAAATTTATATTTTTTTAATGCTTCAACAATGTGTATCTTCAAATTAATTTCTTCTTCTGTAACATTTGTGAGTGCCATTCCCCCCCCCCTCCCATGTATTGTTTATGCAGCATCCAAACAATATTGTGCGTGTTAATTTCCAAAAACATTGTCTTAAATTGTCTAAACATTGTCTTAAACATTCTATTTAATTTTTCAAACAGTAATTTTAACATTAACTTAAAAAAAAAAAAAAAAAAAAAAAAAATGCAAATTGGAAATTGCAAAATACAGAAGATTTTTCAATAACCAATTAAAAAACTAAAGATAGTTATAATTTAAACGCCTATTTGACTGCTATTTAAATATTTGCAGCTCGCAAGATTAAAAAAAAAAAAAAAAAAAAGAAAGAAAGAAAAAGAAAAGAGATATTTTTCAAAGCTAAAATGAAGTACTTTTAATAAAAAGGCCACATGCATATACTAAACAAGCTTGTATAAGGAACAGCCAAATCTATCAACCATTAATTTCAAACTATATTTACTATAACCTTATACAAAAACATTTGCTTTACAAGGAATTGTTAAACGCTTTAAAATTATCGCATTTGACAGGAAAGGATGTTGTTCGCCAAATCGCGTGTGCGTTTTGTCTTTTTGGGCCAAATATTTGAAAGTATTTTATTTTTTTTAACGACTTTTTAGTGGGATTACGCCGATAAATTTGACTGATTTGGTATCACCTATGAAATTAGTATTTCTGTAATTTTTTTCACAATATTCTTAGTATGCGCTTTAGGGAGACTTTCCTTGTAAGAAGCGTTCGTAATCTCACAGAAAACTGGTTACACTCAACCGTAACTAACCACACTGATTTCAGTTTTGCCACGAAAACTAATTCTCTTAGGGAGGAATTTACGAACGCGATCCCATAAATACATGCTTACAATCTCTCAATAACTGTTTCTACGGAGGACTGATTATGATTACGGAATAGTACGTTATAGGAATAACGTTTATCGAATTATCTAATCAAAAATGTCATAAATTATTGTGAAAGTGCAAGTTACTTCTTACCCCTGTTACAACTAGTCGCTAAATCCCCTAAAATATGAAGTAATTTTAGGATATAAATGTTAAAAAAAAACAAATGTTTTCTAATTTGTAATAAAGTTCAGTTATTTACAAAAAATGATTGTTGAACCATTGATACATTATCGAAAATCATCAAATGGAGTACTTTTTCAAAAAAAAAAAAAAAAAAATTAGGAAAACTTAATAAATATAGAGCCTCAACTGTACAAGCAATATTTTTTTTATCCTTAAAATACCCATACATTTAAATAAATAAATAAATAAAAAATTACAAATAAAGATTTTTTTTTTTTTTTTTTTTTTTTTTTTTTTTTACATAAAGTAATCGACTTGTACATGGAAATGAAAAAATTGAAATTATCAAACATTTCTTGGAATTACCAAATATTTTACTTACATTCGATTTTAAAGGTAAATGATTTAGCAATACAATATAAGAAAGAAGGAAAGAGAAAAGAAAGTAAATTGAAAAAACACCTATGAATTCACCATTAGAAAGACCTCATCCTGTGCGTTACTGCACGTTTCTAAAAGAATGACCATTAGGAAGCATTTTATTTACATTTACAGAGAAAAAAAATAATGATGATTAAGCTACTTTGTAAGGATAGAAATATAATTGCCATTTTACGTTAAGAAAATATTAAGTTTTACTAAAGTTCTAAGTTACAAAATGACTACTTATTTATTTATTTATTTTTATTTTTTTACATTTTGGAGATTGCTGCATGTGTGTAAAATACTTTTTTTTTTTGCGTAACAGGTGAAACTTTTAGATGAGTATAGTATATTTCGATTTTTACGCTTTGTAACAATATTTTTAGTCTCTAATTTTCTTTTTTTCTTTCATTTTTTTCAATACTACATTTTTAGTGCCTACAGTACTTTCTACATTATATATTAATTAATTTAAAAAGCGTTATTATCAATGTAATGGATAAATTATTGTATTAATCAGTATCAAAATATAATCCTAAAATTTTATCAATACAATTATTTTTTTTTTTTATTTATTAAATATATATATATATATGCTTTAAAATTTAATGTTATAAAGAACATATATACTTAGAGATTTTGTTATAAGAAAAAAAGCTATGTAACGAAAGTTTCTCAGGCACTTGTATTGTGATTGTCTTGTCCCAGACACTTGTATTCGGCAAAAAAAAAAAAAAAAAAAAAAATCAGTCATGCTGCAGTCAACAGGCATATTAAGTCCACTAAGTGGGGTGAAAACTTTAAAAATTCGGATTTACACATTATTATCAGCAAAAAATATGACATGATTATAAACATGAAATATTGTACAGAATTAATCTGTTAAAGCCGTTTAAGCATTCATTTATGTCAATGAATAATTTAATCAAATCCCATTCTTTTAATGAATTAATTAAAAAACCTAATTAAAGTTTTGAATAAATTTGATCATCTGTAAATCAAATAAATTTTCTAATAAAAAATAAAACGATTTAATTATGAATTATAAAAAAATATATATATAAAAGAATATATATATATATATACATTAAAAAAAAAAATAAATAATAAAAATAATAATAATAATAATAATAATGATAATTTAGTTTAATAATTTATTAAATTATTTGAATTCTTTGCGACGTACACATTGAAAAACTCGAAATAGTATATGTTACAAATTTAATAATATGTTTTTACATTATATCCATCTACTTTTTATTTATGATACCTTGTTATGAGTGAGCAATTTAATTAAAAAAATTATAGGAATAAATTTCATTAATTCACCATAAAGATTTAATTACACACACACAAAGACTTTTTTCCCCAATGACCAAAATTAAAAACATTCGTTTGAAATAATTTTTTTTAACGCGATTATAACTTTTTAAAATGCAGCTTTCATAATTTCTGTCTATTATTATCTTTTTGCTTATAATAACATATAAGCAAACTCAATGCCATCATTTCATAAGAAAATACTTTTTATCCTGTTTAATTATTTTAGATGTCATTTTTTTTGAAGAATTTTAATTAATACAAAAAATTAGTTTTAATTATTTCATAAAAAAAAAAAAAAAAAAAAAAAAAAAAAAAATGTCATTAATCATCTGTGTAACGATATTCTAAATATCAACTTCTCTCCCCCCTCCCCACCGAAAAAAAAAGGATTAGTTTTTTTTAAAAATAAGTATAATTTCTATAAAGCATTTTATTCAAAAATCAAATACAAGAAATTCACCTTAGGTGAAGAAAAACGATACCTTTTTTATGTTTTTTTTCGCACAACATTTTCACAATACAAAAACTAGTATAAATACGTTAAAACGAATTTTTTGTATCAGAATGATAACAAAAAAAAATATGCATTGAAGATTATAATTTTGATACGCAAAAATTAAATATGAAAATTTTAATTTCAATTATTATTTTAATTTAATTTAATTTAATTTATTTATTTATTTATTTATTCATTTTAATTAATTATTGTTTGTGTGTGTGTGTGTCTGCAAATTTGCATCAATAAGATTCAATATGCATATGTATATATATAATAATGATTTATATATGATTTACATATAATCATATACATATATATATGTATGTATATATATCATAAATAATACTGTTTATAAATATATGTATAGAAGTATAGTATTTATAGAAGATTAAAGAAAATCTTACATTCCTTTCATTTAATACTCTTAGGGTGCATTCTGGTCTAGAATGTTTTTTTTTTTTTTTTTTTTCAAATTTTTAAAGATTTATCTTTAAGAACTATATATTTAATATCTATATCTTTAAGAATATATCACCAAGAAGAAATTTTAAAATTCCTATAGGTTAGGATTTTTTTTTTTTTTTAATACACCAGGGGATTTTGTCCATGCAATTTCAGCTTTAAATTACGAGGTATTGAAAGTAATAAAGCCAAAACCTTGTTATGTTAAAACTTATTACGTAAATGTATGAGGTAAAAACTCCAAAACAATAATGAATCGTTAAATTAATTAATCTAAACCTATGCTTCAAAACATATATCTGCAGGAACATGGACAACTAAAATTGCAAATTATATAGCCTTTTGAATATCCAATGAATAATTTTTTACCAATTTTGAAAATAATGAATGCCATGGGAAGTACTATTGGTCCTGAAGCTTATGCGTTCGCTACTAAACGTAACAGTAGTCGAATTGATCGCTCCAAGCAACGGGTTTCTGATGCTTGCAATGAAGATAGAATTTCTCATCAATCAGAACGAACTTCGGAAAATATACATTTTGGATTCGAAGAAGGCACACTCTATGAATCAGAAACCACCGATTAACAAAATTTAAGTATTACCAATTTTGTAAATTAGAATGGTGGGGTTTCTGTAACGTCTGCTGATGGCTTTAAACGGGATATTCTCAAAACTACTTTTTTCAATATGTGTGACATGATATCTGAAGTTTAAAAAAATAATAATAAAAGCTATGGAAAAAAAAAGAGTTAGAAAATCCTTTACTACTTTTTAAAACATTAAAAATTACGAAAAATCTAGTACGTTGTGGCCATCAAAAAATAGCGCTAATTACTGTTTAACATGTACAAAAGCTTTAATTATTGCTTCTTACTATAAAAATTTTGGAGATGGAATTTGGTTCAATTTTACTCAACGGATGAAAAAATTTATAATAGCAGCTCCGCCTGTCAGCTGATATACACCTGGAATAAGTCAGCAATTGTTTTAATGGTGGTTAGCTCATGTATAATATTTTGTGCTGTTGTATGTCATTTAAGTTGAGATTTAGTCCTAATATATATGGGGGAAATTTCAGTATAGCAACTCCACCTATCTGCCAATTTGCGCACAAAATTAATCATCATAATGTCGTATAGTAGCCTTTATACGTATTAAGTTTTGCTCGATTACATGTACTAGAACTTGTGATATAGACTTCTCTTATGTTGCAAAATTCACTGTATGGCAGCGCCACCAATTTAGCAGTTAGCAGCAAAAGTTAATAGTTTATGTCAATATGCAATACCATATAACTTTATTTACAAATCTGTGCAGTATAAATAATACACTTTTTGCTCTTTTCAGTTATTTTTCAAATGTGTAAAATTATCACTTAGCTGTACATTATAAATATATGTAGGGTATTATATACTCCCATAAATTAACTAAAAATAAATTCAATAGTAAAATGTATAGGCATTTAAAAAAAATGTACTAGACTTTTTTCTTAAAAATATATATATATATAATAATATATATAAACCAATATATATATATATATATTATATATTATATAAATATATATATATTAAAAAATTCATCACCCAATAATGACGAAAATTTAAAAGTCGCCTAGGCGGTCATATACTAAGGCCATAACACAAAATAGTCCAGATATTACAAATTTTTTTTCTGTTCAAAAAAAAAAATAATAATAATAATACTGTTTTTTCGGATAATACCTTAATTTGTGGTAGATACCCAGCAGGTTATATTATCCAGTTTTGCACCAGGAATTTCAATTGTTAAATAAATTTATATTTGTACGAGCTCTTCCTTCGAAAAAGTATAGATTTCTCTATTAAATAAAATTTCTGGTTTAGAAATGACACATCTTACCTGCGGGTTATCTACCAGAAATTACGGTACTTCATTAAATAAATAAATAAAGATAAATAAATAAATAAAATGCAGTTTTAAATATTATGTATTTCAGTTTGAGATTGAATATGGGGATATCTATAACATTTTTCTATTTTCGTCTTGTGTTATGCACTGTTAATATTCCTTTTCAGTGAAATGCAAAGCAACCATTATGTGCAGGCAGAGACGCACGAGGTTTAATAAGTGAAGCGAGTGGGGGACTCCGCTCACTAACACCCGAAGCCTCTCTCCGTCGTTAGTGAGCGCAGCGAGTAGGGAGCACATCTACCTAGTTTGAGAGAAGATTTTTTTTTTTCTTGATAAGCAAAAAAGAAAAAATATATATATATATCAGATTTAATCAACATTCTGTTAAAGTAAAATTATGAAATAATACAAACTAGAAAGAACAGTTTTAATTATAATACATTAAAAATAACAATAAAATTGAAATAAACGGAATATTAATTTAGAAAGTTTAAATAGCAAAACACGTGTGTGTAATTACCTGAACACATTTAGAATTCATATTCTAGTTAAATTTTTTCAGAAAAAGTATTAAAAGTATGTAAAGAATGATAATGAGATAATGGATCTCATCATTGTTGTGGGAAAATGCTTGATATTATCTGGTAATGATAATGGCACTTAATTCAAATTTGCTATCAGCTGTCTGTAAAATAACAAAAATTCCTGAAACAATAAAAATTGCTAAAAATAGGTTAACTTATATTTTTTTTTCAAGAATAAATGTAATAGATATTTATATTACTATTTAGAATATAAATAAACCTCTTAATTTTTACTTTATCTTAACTGATTATTTTATTTAAAATCTGTAGTTTTATTTTGTTTCTTATTAATTCATTAAAAAACAAATTTGATCACGAAATAATATATTAAAAATTATTAACATACTTGCAATATATATATAATAATGAAAATAAATAAATTTCGGTTGAATTATCACAAGATAATCACAGACTTTTTAAAGACAATTTTTAAAATATTAAGATATATTAACTAATGAAGCTTGAAATTAAATAGCATTCATTTGATTAGTTTACTGCAGTAAAATGCATCGAAGCTTAATGTTAAAGACTAAAGTAAAGGAACTTTTTTGGCATGAAGGGAAATTGCAAACAAGTTGGAGTATTACGAACAAGTTGTGTTATTGCAAATAAGTTGAAAACAACTAAGTTTATCATAATATATCAGTTCTCATAAATTTCCACTGTAGATTACAACCAACTGCCCTGCATGATCGCAGACTGTAATGTCCCACTGACTGCAATGTCTCACTTCATCTTCAATTTCTCTAAATCAAATCAATCTTTTCTTAAGTAGTTAAATATTTCTGTACTGATAAGTATAAAGGATTTATGTCCAATAATGTCGATTTTGAGTTAAGTACATAGTCAGACTCAGAAAAAAATTCTCTATCGATTGGTATAGGGGATTTAATTCTATGCCATTTAGTCTTTGAGAAAATCCATTGGTAAAAAAAGGACCAATTTAGAAATTTACCATTCATGTATGGTATAAAATATTTAATTCAATTTTTCCCATTATTAAATGAAGGTTGACAACCACTGAATGGTATAAAGGGTAAAAATCAACGAAATACCTTTTCCCTAATCCATTCTTCTGATTTGTTTTTAGTTAGTTTAACTTTATTTTTCGTCTCCTGAAAAATCAAGAATATGGACTTAAATCCTTTATACTTATCACTACAGATTTATCACAGTTAGTTTCGTACTTTAGTTTTCTTCCACTGCCATACTATTTTTAATGCAAATGTCCCTATAAAGGAAGTTTATGTGATGCACTGTTCTGTTCTACCACGTTATGAAAATCTTTAATATCGATTTACTTATACACTTCTTAAGAAGAATGTTGATATCCAATAATGTCCATATCATTATCATAAATGATTTTTCTTAAGTTGGTCATTCATGTTTAGAATAGAAATATTCTTTATACGGCTCGTTTATGTGAAATTTTGCGCTGTTCTTCCTTGTTAAAAAAAAATTCAAATTTTGGAAAAAAAAAAAAATAATAATAATATAAAGTAAAATAAAATAAAATAAAAACTTAGAATGTTCCCAAAGTAGGATATTTATAGAAAATGATATTCATTTTAGTACCATACACGATAATTTAAAATACTAACTAGCGACGTAACGATTAAAATAATAATAATAATAATAATAATGCCTGCTTAAGCAAATTTTACCTTAGTTCGCCATATTAAGGAAAATCTTAAATTTTAAAAAAACTAAAGAAGTTTTTAAATTAGAATGTTAAAAATTTGTTGTTATGATAGTATCATATGTGATATTTTAGAAATTATTCTAACTTCATTTCGATCAGTATTTCTTGGCATAAAATCTAGAGAAACAAAATATTAAGAAACAACTATTAATCCGACTACATACAGTAGAACACCATATTGATATTGTAGTTTTTAGATTAATCTAATCTTTAAACTTGTAAAAATGACAAAAATTTGATTTCAAAAATTTTACCGATTACCTAAATCTTCCATGCCTATAGTGTGACGAAAAACCGAAACAAGTATTTATTGATTGGAATAATAATAATAAAAAAAAATCATAAAAGAATCTTCATGATATGATGATGAAATTTGGCACAAATGAAACATAAATGCCGTAATTTAGATTGTTAAGTTTACATTAAAATCGTGCATAATACTTTTCGCCAGATTTCGGTCGTATTGGGTATTTCGATCGTAAACGCTTTCCGAGAGTCTAATTAATGAATTTAATTTTGTCCCTGTATTATATATATAAAAATTAATATAACGTTTAATGTTTAATTGTCAATAATACATTAAATATGATTTAAAATGCTTTAGGGGACTGCATAAGTATAAAAAGAGAATCTTTGATAATTGTAAGATAAATATAGATGAAATTGTATAAAATCTACAAAAGGTATACTTATTTTAATTTAAATTCTTATCTTAATATTCTCTATAATTTAAAAGCCTATTAAGTATCAATTTAGAAATTTTTTTTTAACAACCTTGAAAATTCATTTTTGATATAATGGAGTAGAAGGCTGATTTTTTACTAACTATGTGAATATTTTTCACATAGTTGGTAAAAAATCAGTCTTCTACTCCATTATATCAAAAATGAGCCTATTAGGTAACTCAAAAATAAAGATTTTTTTTTTGTTTTTTATGTGGGAAAAAAGTGTAATATATTGTATAAATATACTTGCATTATGGAGATTATTTCATTGGAAAAAGCAAGACTTTATTTGAAAAATAAAATTTTGGCTCTAATAAAATTAATAAACAAAATAATATATTGTAAATGGTTTAAAGTTAAAAAAGTACAAATTATTTACGGAATGGGAGTATTTCAGTTTGGAAAGACTCGAGTGAGCGGTAGAGTTCATTACTTTTAAAATGAATGTAGTATTCCCTAAAATAAAAATTTATGACAAATATATGGTGAGGAACTGAATTGGTAAAACTTTAGAGAAACATTAATCTAAAACATGAAATTCACACGTGTAATATTCATTGCGGTCAACTTATTAATAAATATTATTTTACTGTGCATGCGTAAAATATATAATATTTTTTGCTTAAGTTGAAAGCTAAATATATTGAACAACTTTTATCAGAAGTTCTTTTGGGTAGAGTAAAATTAAGCAAATTGCTCACGAAAGAACGACATAGATTTTAAGTATTTTCCAGAGTAGTTTTACACATGCCACGTATTTAGTTTGAAGATCCAATTATTTCAATCACGTTGCAAATGTTTTTTTGGGGGGAAAACCCCTTTTGAGCTTACAGATCGTAGTAAATAAATAAAAATGTGTTAAATTTACATTATTATACAGGTTTTTTCACAAAAAGGAATATGGTTTCAATAAATGGTTCTTTTTCAATATGGTTGAAATAATTGGATATTTAAATTAATTACGTAGCATGTGAAAAACGAGTTATGAAATTTCAACTCTGTAAAATAACTAAAATATAGCTCGTTCTTTTGCCGACGATTTGCTTAATTTTTACTTTATTCAAATGAGCTTGTGACAAAAGTTTCTCAATATATTTAAATTTCAACCTATGCAGTAAAACATTTTCTATCATTCATGCATGTGCAGTAAATTAATATTTACTAAAATTGCTCATACCTCAACGAATATCATGCGTTTGAATTTTATGTCACAGATAATGTTTCTCTAATGCTTTGTCAATTTTTCTGCAAGTTTTTTATAATTTTATGGAAATCCGTTCTGTTATAAGCAAACAATTTGTAAAATAATAATAATAATAATAATAATAATAATTTTAATACTAATTTTAATAACAATAATAATAATAATAATGAAAAGAAATTAATAATTTAAAATATATATACATATATTCACCAAATTAATTGCCCAATTCCCGCAGCAAAACATACAAATATTGTACATAGTATGTGAAAAAATGTATTAAAGTTATAAGTCATTTATATCGATTTGCTATACAGGGTGATCAAAAATGTCTTCGCCTCCTCTTCAATTTGTCTTTTGTCCTCTAATTGCACTCTGGACTAAATCGATAGTGGAAACAATGAGTTTTTAAATGTTCTTTGATTTTTGTTATTCCAGGTCATTTCGTCGAGTATTTTTTAGAAAAAAAAATCTAATAATTTGATCACTCTGAATAGAATATTATTTTAAAAAGACCAGGTGATTAAAGAGAGAGAGAGAGAGAGAGGGGGGGGGGGAATACATCGAGCAGAAATTATGAATATTTTTCTAACATTCTAAAATCACATTATGAAATGTTCAATATTTAGTACTTTAAAAGAGTAGTAAGTACAAAACATGATACTTGTTTAATAAAATAATATTCATCGTTTAGCATTTGATGATAAAGTATTGCACGAGGTATTTAAATTTTAAAACTTCTACACACACCATAAAATTAATCCAAGCAATACCGGTTTCGAAAAGAGTTGGTCTTTCTTCTTCAGGTGCAAAAAGCAAGTGCTACTACTTTGTAGATAAAAATAAGACTGAAAGCAGGGATAAACCAAAGGAGGTAGGAGCATCACAACCAGTGAATAAGAGAGCAGCATGCAACAGCCAATCGGACGAGTACACAACGAAATTAAAGAAAGGAGAAAAGCTAGTATAAAGCCACCACAAGACATTATACTATATATTACCTCATGCACACAATTTTTTCCTTTTTTTCTATTGCTATTATCAATAATTCATATAAATTTTACAACCATTCGTTAAAAATATCTCTCTTTATGTACATTTATAGGAAAATTTGTCCTATTACCGCCATATTAAATATTATGACAAAAATCGGATCGCTGTATCATCTGTTAAGCAATTGATTCCCAAATGTAATTAGTACCAGTTTAAGTCAATGTACAACTAAATACCATGCTTGGTTAAATTTCGTTCATTTGCTCGTGAGGTATACCTTGCAAATTTTGTGATATGCACAGACAGACATTTTGTACAAAAAAAGGCAAATCATACTAAAGATAACTCAAAACATGTAAATCCATTGAAAACCGGAGTTGGAATATTTTCAAAATTATAATTACTTCCTCTTGTGTATATATAAGAAAGTAACAAATACAAGAAAAAAAGGAAACGGATATTTTTTTAATAGATTTATTTTAACAAAAAGAAAGAAAGGTGTTTAATGTAACATAACAAGTTCTTTCACACTGTAGATACCAAAGTGGAATCAGGCTTCTCATTACCAAGTTTATGACGATTAAATTAAATAGCTATTTTTTTTTCAGGAAATCGAATACTTGGAAACATGTTTGGCATTAAAGATAACTTTGGTTTATTGAAAATTAAAACTATGGCCAGACACCCAGATATGCTTCGCAATAGACGATTTAGAAATAATTTCTTTAGAGACATACCGAGAATTCTCACGTAAATGACATTCAAGATTTATTTTAGTTTGAAATATATAGGTTAAATGGCAAGTATTAAAACTGACATTATAGATGCCCCACTATTGAAGCTGGGGAATAGCGGATTTAGTTGAAGGAATTTGTTAACAAGTTCTTTAAAAAGTTTAAAACTTCGGCTAATTTAAAACATAAGGGTGTATAAAAAGTGGAGATAACGGGTTTTATTTTACCATCACTAGAAAGGTAAAAATTACAAGTAGGCTTACTGAACTTTTAAAGGTATTTATCAATAATAGAGGAGATAAAACTTCTTTTCACAGGAACAGACTTTACGTAATTAAATAATTCTTTGAGAGAAGAAGTCTCAAAAGAAATTTTAAGGGCACGTTAATGTAAAAGGTGCCTAATTTATCATTAACAGGATGATTTAAAAGAGCATGGTTAAAAACAGAGAAGGGATTCTAATGCACAGAAATTTTGAAAGAGGAATCACACCTAGTAACTGAAACATCAAGAGGTACAAAACAATCATTCTATGTCGAAAACATACAATAAAACTATAATTACTTTATTTGCATGGTGCGCATTTGCATTTAAAACTTACCATTTTTAATAAATTTTGTAGACGTACGTAATTAAAACTTACTCTTTAACACTAATTACATCGCCAGCGATGGAAAAATATATAGTTGAGAGTTTTATAAATGTATTCTCGTGACTTTTTCCATCGATTTATAATAATAAAATTTGTATCAATTGAACAGTAAATCGCAAACTGGCATATCTAAATAATATTTTATGACGAACGAAATATCAAAGTCTATACTTTTTTTTTTTTTTTTTTTCAAATGGAAGACATAAATTTACTTTTAGAAGATATAAAATATTTGAATGTTAACACACAGAATCTAGAAAGAAATACATTTTTTTAGCTATATAAATACATAAATATTAAAAATTTATCTGATTTAACAGTGAGATGAAGAGTGCGAAAAGAAGTCGACTTGATTCATTATTTATTCGTCACTTTATCGATATATGCACTCAAATAGGAAACAATAGACAAGATAATACCAATTAAAGAGGATAAATGGAAATGTTCTTATTAAATATAAGATAATTTAAAATAATAAGATTAATATATAAAAGTAATAAGATAAATAAAGTTATTTGTCAAAATATTTTACTGAATGGAAATAGTGCTGAATGAAAGATTGTTCTATTAGCTAGAAAAGTATGAAATGTAAATTTGTGGGATTAACAATTTTAGAATGTCTTCAACATAAGAAGTTATTATGTGCAGTTGAAATCAGCTTTATAATGAAAATCGAAACAAAATGCCATGATAGAAAAAAAATGTTGATATTTTATGTACATTAAAAGCTTCAAGTTCAAAAAAACGTTTCAATTAAAATGTGAAATCAGTCTTTTTAAATTTTGTATAAAAGTATGCGTTTAAATGTATCAAGTCTAAATTTTAATAACTATAAAAATTTAAACATTTTATCCATACTTCTTTCTTTTTAATATCAAGTTTACTTTTGGAAATATTAATTATCCATGCACTACTTTTAAATAAAAGAATATACTCATAACATATTTTGTTTTTTATTGATAATCATCCAACAAATATAGTTCTGCAGTAAACGTCATTTTTCAAAAATAAAATTTTATACATAAAATGCGGTCTACTACACATTCATCTGTTGTCCGAAGGCCAAAATAAAGCTTTTAAAATCTAAGAAATTACCGAACCATGAAAAAAATTTTGAAAATTTTCCCTTTGAATTCCACAGTTTTCATTTTATAAGAAGAAAAGGATGCGAGTTTATGCTGTTATGATTTCTATCGCTTTTTTTAAGCGTGTTTAAATATGTATAAATGTACATCTTTATACTTTATTATTAATATTTTATATCTGTATATATATATATATATATATACATACATTAGATATATTACATTATTTATAGTACAACTTTATTATAATTTTAAACTAATTTTACATTACTTAAATATACTGATAAATGAAAATTCTAGGAGATTTAAAGGAATATAAATCTCTAAAGTAAAGAAGAAGATTTATTTTATGAGAATGAAAAAAATATGTTCTTTTAAAAATATATAAATAATTAGTTTTTACACTGAAAATTTCAGAAATATTTAACAGTTTTTAATTGGTCTAATATATTTCAATTATTTGGTTAATATTACCATAAGTAATAAAGTAATAATTAATATCTTGAACATAGAAATTTATTTTTGAATAATTTTAAGTAATCTGGGAAGTTAATAACTGAATATGTGCATTTTATGAGAAATATAAAATAGGTATATAGACTTAAGGGTTTTTATGGGGAAGGAACAGCGGGAATATGGATATTTAAAAAGAAACATCAATCTATTTTACGTAACTTGAATATTAACTGCTATCACATTACGATTATGTATTGTGTTTTTGATAAGTAACAAATTATATCATTAAATAAAAAAAAATATGTATTTTGCTTTTTACAATTGTATTGGCAAGGAAAGAAGACTAATTTGTTTTTCAACTGTAAAAAAATAGGTTCATTCATGTATTGATTTTTGTTCAAGAAACTGATAAATTAATCAAATATAGAATAATTTTTAAAAAAGATGATAGCAATAATAATAATTATTATAATAATAATAACATGTATCCAATAAAGTTGACACATGTTTATTATTTCGGTTTGTTTTTCTGTCTGTCCTCGCTCTAACACCCATATATATTTATAGAATTCCTTTAAACTGATATGTGTTTTTAAACATCGTTACGGGATGTCCTCTATCGAAAATGTAGTAAATACTACTTTCATTATATGTTTACAGGGACATCCGAAAGATTACCACAGAACATTGAGTCATATCACAGGAATTTCTATAAATTATATTTTAATACCGAAATTTTGTAAAAAAAAAAAAAAAAAAAGACATTATTACTTACATACACAAAAACGGATTTCTATACAATGCAGTATGATTAAGATTTATAGGGTCATACAAAAATATTCACATCCATTAGGGGCTATAATTGAAAATTGCTGTAATTGCATTTTCTTTTTTATTAAATATTTTTAACACTTTCCGACAATGTTTAAGAATGATTATGATATAAATTAGTCGCTAAGTGCAATTTTTTTACTGTCTGTCCGTATGTAAAACTCTTCGATCGCTATATACAGTCAGCAACAAAAGTATCTGAGCACTAGCAATAATCCCTGTCTAAAAAAATACACTTAATACTGCTTTGTTAAATAAATCCTTGTCGAGTCATTGTCTTAGTCAATCTAAGAACATGATTCGACAAGGATTTATTTAACAAATTAGTATTAAATGTACTTTTTTGATATCGGAATTATTCGCTAGTGCTCGGATACTTTTGCTGTCGACTGAATCTTTCATTGCATTTCTCGAAACTAATGTACGTTTTTCAAACGCACTACGGGAGGCTGCTTATTAAAAATGGAGTAAATACTTCCACTGGGGCGAAAAAATTTCAAAAGCTTTGCATTTTATTTGAGATATTTCAAACCAAATTTTAATATCATTATTTAATAGTATAGATTTTTTTACGAATCATGCTGAAATTTATATTTATTATTCATATACAAAAAAAGAAAAAAAATGTTTTTTCTAAAACAAAATGTGGTTAGCATGAATATTTTCAGGGGGACACAAAAATACATTAAATGGGGTAATTGGAGATTTATTTCTATAATCTATATTTTAAAAAGAATCTATCTTTATATCTGTGCATAATAATATGTATGCGTTCATAATTATTTGAAGAAATCGTCCAAGTTCGTTATGGAAGTTTCCATATTTAAAATTTTATGCGTAACAGAATTGATTTGTGTATAGGAACACTCAAAAAAAGGCAATGCATTTCGTTTCATTGGAGGCATCTGTATGTATCAAATTTAATACTTGGTACTGCAAAAAAATTAATATTTATTATTAATATGCTAAAAAAATCCCTGCAGAATATGGTATCTTTATCATTAAGTTTTTAATGTTACACTAAACTATTCAGATATATTAAGGATTATTATGATTTGAAATTTCTGTAATGGTCCGGATGTGTTAAGTGTTTCTAACAATGTTCAAGAGTAATTATGAATTCAGTTAGTCTAACTGTGAATATTTGGTCTATTTCATATATCTATTACCTATTACATATACGATCACTTATACATGGCGCATATTTACACGTATATACTGTATTAACTCATACTTCAATATAGAGGAGAGGCGTGTATTATGGAGTAGTCGGGAAATATGGAATCCTGACGTTTCGGATCTGATTTGGTGCTGCTATCTCGTCAAAATATCATGAATTACTCAAGAAGGATTCCCATGAAGCAATACAGTAAGAAGCCACCGCTTATTGATGGTGTACTATTCTCTATAGAACAAAGTATGTTTTTTGATTTTCAAGAATTTTTGCAGGTAAGTTTTCAAACGTTTAAACTTACTACTACACATGTGATTTGAACATTGATATGAAGCATAATGTATGCTCAAAGAATTGTATTTTCTTATACTTTAGTCATTTTTTAGCTGAAATTTTGTCTATCTATTTAAAAGTTCATTTTCAAAGATGGCGTGTCGGGTATTATGGAATACTAAGTTTTTCATAGTATAATCTGAAACTGACTTCATGTATTCAACTAAAGAACCAGAAAAAATAGACACGGATGTATCTTCTGTAACGGAAAATTCTCCGAGGACAAACGAGGAAAAATTTGGATTAAGTGTTTCAGCTGTTCTCTGTGGGCTCACCTTGACTGTACCGGAGTAGAGAACGAAGGTTATATCTGTGACATTTGTAAATAGACATAAAGCAGAAATGGCTTTCATATCATCTTAAAAATATGTTTTTTATAGTTAAAAATAACTATATCATAACTATATTCACCTATTCCATAGTACCCGACTATTTCATATTAATCTCCATTTATAACTTTTTTTTTTTTTTTTAAGCAAACTTTTTATAGCAACAAAATATTTTTAATTTTCTTTTTTTAAGTGACAATTCATTACAAATAATTACATTCTGTACTCATCAGGATATTTGGGGATTTTTATTAAAAACAAGTAAAGTTATTTTAAGAAATGTAAACGGTATTCCATAATACCTCCTCTCATCTACATATTTTAATGGCTATAAATAATGACATTAGAAAATATAAAGATGAATTAGCTTGATTCATATTAGTTGGATTGATCTAAAAGATACGAAAGGAATTCAAGGCTCAAAAGATTCGATTAATCATAACTTTTGGGTTCATTAGACCGGCTTAATTTTATCCAAACGCTTACAAAGCATAGATAATAAATGTCATGCTATAAACTTATAAATATTAAAAATCTTGCTTTAACAATGGTGCACACCATTAAGATAAATAAACCGTTGTTATAAATTATTTTTTTGTCTGAACATTTTTTTTTTATAACAATTTAAATCAATAAACTTCAATTTAAAATATTCTTTTTAAGGACGAACACACGTGAGTCATTTTTTTAAAAATAAAATATGCTTCACTCAAAATTAGTTTCATTACCGTTGTCTAAATCTTAATAACTTTGGGACTAAACAGATTGAGTATTAGGCCTATATTAAACCCACTTCCTGGGGGTTCTTTCTAGGGTAATCTAGGCCATATTTGCGAGAGTTTGGGTGAAAATCATTAAAGGACCAGACTCAAACTGACACTCTATTCTGTTACCTTGAAAAACACAAACCTTCTGTGATTGTTGGTTGTTGGGGTTTTTACATAAATGATTAGGTACAATAATATTAAAAAATCAACTAAGATCAATATGCCTAAATTCGATAATCCATAAATACGACAAAGTTCTTTTACTGACAATCTTAAATTCAGAATCATATTCCAATAAAGCAAAATTAAACTTTTTAATCTCGAGAACAATCCGTAAAACTTTTCACTGAATTTTAAAAGTTTTCAATGGGAAATTTTTCTATTTCTATGCGTGTTATTCATTATCCTTCTTCCACAATTCTCCTTATGGGGGTCTGGAACACCAAATTTTTGTTTTTATTATTTATTGATGAATTGCTGAATTTATTTTTTCCGAAATTGGAGCTTTTTTGACGATGAAGTTGAGCAAGAAAGAATCTTAAAAATTTTTTAAAAAAAATTTTAAAAATTTAAAATTAAAATTGTTGATAAATTTAATTTTTTTTATATCTCAAGAACTAATGGTTCAATTTTTAAACTTTTTTCACTCTTATATACAGAAAATATTTATCTTCAATTTGTCTTCGGGATTTTTAATTAGGAGCAAAACTTTTTGGTAATCCAAAAGTTATGCATGAAATAAGTCCTTTTTTCAAATTTAAATTAGTGTTTAAAAAATTAGTATTATAATCAGAAATCCTGACGACAAATTGAAGATAAATCCTTTCTGTTTTTAAAGTGAAAAAAGTTCGTAAATTGAACCATTAGTTCATGAGCTATAACAAAATTTAAATTTTATCAAAAATTTTAAATTCTAAATTTTCTAATTTTTATATTTTAATTTAAAATTTAATTTAATTTTTTTTTAAAGATTCTTTCTTGCTCAAATTCCTCGTCAAAAAAGCTTCAATTTCAGAAAAAATAATTACAGCAATTCATAAATAAATAATACAAACAAAAATTTGGTGTCCCGGACCCCCCTTAAATGCGACAAGATTAAAAAAAAAAAAAAAAAAAAAAACTGAAATAGCGAATGTAAATTTATTCATTAAACTTTAACGGTGAAGTAACTTTTTTTTACGTCTTGGCCTTAAATACCTTTTACATATCTCGGAAGCTTACATTATAAAAGATGACACATATTTAATTAGAGGTGTCTACCGACACAGTTTCATCATTTTCAATAGTTTCTAGAACATTTCCATGATTAATTATAATTAATACTATAAAAGTTACCATATAATTATATTGATGGAAGAGTCACAAAAAAAATTACATCGGTAGACAAGCATCGGTATTGGCAAAAATTATTACGTGATAGAAAAAATGTTTGATTATCGGTCTCATCACACCAAAAAAAAATTGTAACATCAACTTAAATCATCAAATCAATTTGGTCAACAATACTTTTGTAGGTCTGTGTTATTTCCCTTAACCCTACAAGGCTCAATTTTTTTTTTCTTTAGTGCGCGACAAAAATATATAGGTTGTAATTAGTGATCAGAAGATAGGGAAAACTTATAAAAATTAAAATAAAACCATATTTTACGGAAAAATCAACTTTTTAGCTCAACTTACCGTATGTGGAACATACATAAAAATATGATTTACTAATACATTTACGTAGTATATATATATATAAAACATACCTCTGCAAAATATACACTTCGTTATAACGCACAGGTTTTTTTTTTTTTTTTTTTTTTTTTTTTTTTTGTGTGTCAAAACTGTTCAATAACTATTCTTTTTTTTTATTTTTGAATTCCGACAAACGACTAACGTATCACTTCTATTCAAATTTCACACTGAGTGCACTATAACAAAAGCACGAACGACATCTTTAGGTAAAGATTCGTATTACTACATTGCTAAATGTCAGTACCTTCTATCAAGATGTCAAGAGATGTCGCTACTAATAGTTTTATAGCTATAGGAACGATTAAAGTCGGTGTTCCACATATGGAACTGGGTGCCTTGTAGGGTTAAACTATCATTATGTCCTAGAAATGGGAGATTCACACTTTAGACAAAAAAAAAAAAAAAAAAAAAAAAAAAAAAAAAAGCTATCCCTGATATTTCTGCAGTTTCATTTGTACTCTCAAGTAACATATCTTAAGGTTAGATGTCACTGGCTATGAACTCTCAAAATAAGATATCTATTATTATTATTATTTTTTTTTTTACTTTATTAAGGCCAAAACATAATAAAGGTTGGAAAATGATACAGGTAAAAATTGTGAACAACTGAATTTCATTGAATTAATAGTTTTAGTAAGCCATGTGGGAATTAGAAATCTCTTCATAAGATAATCAATTTGTTACAGCTGGTAATTGCTTATAACGGCGAAACTAGTACAATTTCATACTATAAATTATAATTTTAATGTCATAGATATGCCTTACTTGTTTTATTGGGAACGGGGGGAGGATAAGAAATTATTCAGAAGATGTAATGATGTACTTGCGCACGCATTAAAATATAAGAAGTGTTAATTACAACAATAATATGACAGCATTATATTTGTATTTTAATGCTTATAAATATTATTAATTACCTGTAGTTACAAAAAAAAAAAAAAAAAAAAAAAAAAAAAAAAAAACAGACCTTCTTCCTTATACCTACTTAAGTTTATTTTAGTATTAAAAAATTCTAAAATTTTAAGATTTTTCAAAGAAAAAGTTTAGATTAACAATGTTATTTACTTATTTTTAGTATAAACTAAAGTAATTCTTTTCAATGTTGATCTAGGAATTTATTTGCAACAAACATTTCACTGAGAATGATTAAATATTTGACATCAGAATGTAAAAAATGCATTGAATGTTTACTTGATCTTTCATTATTTTACATTTAAGCTTATTTATACTTACAAATAATATTATCAAACGAAAAGTTTTAAGAAATAAATATTATTCTTGAAACCCGTATAGAAAAAAAAAAGAACCAAAAAACGTAAAGATAAAAAATTTTAGCAAAGATGCCTCGAATAATTCAACAGACTCTCCATATGTTGCATTTGTTTATTACTGTATTCAGTTTGTCAAAACAAATCCTTTTGTTTGTGCATTTTGCTAAAGGCTTCTGCAGATGTAACGTCATGGTATTAGCATGACTTTATTTTAAAGAAAGTCATATGCAACATCTTGAGTTTTTTTTTTTTTTTTTTTGAAAAGTCTTAAAAGATTTTCTTCTTAAAGTAAAAAAAAAGTATACAGTGTAAAATACTAATATCAAATTACATACGCATACGCACACAATACTCTGTTCGCACAAAATATTCTTCTATCTTTCTCTATGTAAAGTCACGCAGTACAGGTTACTTTTTAACTTTATTATTTATTGAAATTAATGAATTTCCATAATGAATGCAGACGATTTTAATCTCATAGAAGTATAACACCATGTCGAAAAAAAGTCAATTTCGTGGTGACATCCGAAGAAAGGCTTGTATACATATACTTATACATTAGGGTGGTTCGAAAAAATCGATTTTTATCTTTCGGAATCGCGTTACCTCTCAAAAGTTGTTGTTTAGTATTTTCAATTGGGGAAAAAAAAATAAGTTGGCATTTTCAGTTCGTGCATGAGGTTGAAAGTTTGAAAAAATATGTTAAAAAATGAAATTTTCAAAAAAAAAAAATAAAATTAGATTTTTTGTAATTTTTCATAATGCAACAGCCATAAATTGTTAGCATATAGCGTAATATCAACAAAACACACACACACACACACACACACACACATATATATATATATATATATATATATATATATATATATATATACAGAGTCTGTTCGCACATTTTTTAGACGATTTTATTTCGTAGTAAGAAAAAATCGTTTGCATGGAGAATTTTATTTTCACAACAGTTATATTTTTGGAAGTTTCATTTATCTTCTGATATTTAGAATTTTTGTTTAGATGCAAAAATGCGCTTTTAAAATGGCAGTGGATGGTAGGATAGGTTTCCGCTGTTTCCAAAGATAGTTTTTAGTGAAATCTTTATAAAAAGCATTTGTCAGGAGAAAAATGGAAAAATGTTGCAACAACAGATGAATCTTGGGTCTATTTAAGTGGTTGCAATAGAAAAAGGACAATTTATTATCACAAAAGTGGAGGAAAAAAATTTGCTACATGGCTCAAAGCATCAAAAGAAAGTTTTTCTAAAGGATTTATGATTGCCACTAGTTTTTCATACAAGCGCAAGATAAAAGCAAAAAAATGTGACAAAAATGTCAAAATCAACTCTAAATACTCTCAAGAACACATTTTAATTCCAATTTTTAAAAATTAAAATCCAGATCTTTATCCACAATGCTATCAATCCGTTGAACTGCATCAAGACAAAACAAGCAGCCACGCATCACAATCCGCAATTGCTTTTCTAGAAAAAAATGGAACAAAAAACGGGAATTAAAACCATACCCTTCACTGACATTTCTGCTAAATCTTCTGATGTATCACTGTTGGATTTTTGTGTTTTTCGACTCTTAAAATCAACATTATCCAAACACCGACCTACAACGCTTTGTGGACTCTGGAAAGCCGTTCAAGAGGAGTAGAAAAATATACCTCTTCCGATATTATAAAAAGCATTATTATCATAGAAATTATGATGTAGAATGTTAGTTAAGAACAAGGGCTATCAAACTGAACAAATAAAACTCGAAATATGAGTGAAATTGCTTCAGTACACTCCATCAAAATCGTCTAAAAAATGTGCGAACAGCCTCTGTATATATATATATATATATATACACACATATATATATATATATATAACTTTTAGATGATATATTCTGTTCGCGCATGAGGCTTAAAATTTGTAAAAAAAATGTCAAAAACTGAATACGAACAGTAACTGACCGGCAAGCACTAATTTGGCGCCGCGCAGTCGCATTCTTATTCCACCGCCGACTTGTCTGGACAGTAGACACATTCTAGTAGACAGTTTAAAGGCTCTTCTCTCATTTTGTCAGTCAGTTAGTAGCCGCTAAGCAAGCAGCATCTTTAATTTGTAACTGTAAGTAAATCAAAAAGTGCAGCGCGTTTTGCTTTGAGTGATTATTTTGTAAAGTTATTAAGATTTTAATGCTCAGGGTTTGTTATATTGTTCTCCGTTGTCCAAATAATAAATAATGGGACCCCCGAAAACTTCTAAACGCTTAAGCATTTGTCCGTTTTTCGGTGCACCAAAAGCGTTAAGTCAAAGTCTTTTACTCACATCTGCAGATATTTTGTTAGCATTTTTTTTTTTTTTTTTTGAAGAAACAACAAAATCTGTAAAAATGAATCTTTTTCAAAGATTTCAGATTGCATTGCTGCTCAAATAGAAGTACTGTACTGTAAAGCTTCTATACCAACGGTGAGTCATGAACGTATTGTTAAATTGATAAAGGATTACCATAATAAGTACTACACTTTAAGAAAGTCATTTAGAGCCTGGAGGAAAGTATCTGGGACATTTGACACCTCCAAAAGCCACTAGAAGTGAAATAGCTAATAGCATCTCTTGCTATTTAGAAAACAATAACTTTGATTATGTTAAGCTTGTTGCAATTGGATGTGTCGGAACAGCGACTAATACAGTATGGAAAAACGACATTATTCGTAACCTTGAGCTTAAACTTGGTCGTCCTTTACAATGGTTTATATGTTTACTACATTTCAACGAACTTCCGTTCATACATTTGTTTGAAAGTGTAGATGGTTATACTGCAGGACCCACAAGTTTTTCAGGACAAATTGTCAAGAAGTTGACTGACTGTGTGAAAAACTACCTGTTGCTAATTTTGAAACGATTAATAGTGAGGAGATAAATGCGACCAAAACTGACTTAAGCAAGGGCCACCAGTATTTACATAATATTTATCAAGCTGTCAAGACAGGAGAGTGTGCGCCAGATCTCTCTGTGAAAGATCCTGGTCCTCTTAGTAACTCTAGGTAGTTAACTTGTACAAATAGGATCTTAAGACTAAATATTTCTTAAGTAAAACCTTCTGACAAAATTAAACTGCTGGTCAGCTATATTATGATGATATACGCTCCAGTATGGTTTGGAATTAAAATGCATCCCTCTGTAGAGTTTGGAGCTGTTCACATGTTTAAATTAGTACAGAAGACATGAGAGCTGCTCTACAGGGTACATAAAATAAATGATCCTGCCATTCAGAGGGATGCGTGTTTTTGTCATCCCGAAAATCTTTTAATTTCAATGATACTAGATGAGAGAGTGCACGTAAGACAGCTAGCCTTTCGAAGATTGCTAAAAGCAAGAAAACAAGAACGAAAAGGGAAATTAGTGAGAACTTTTCAATCACAGACCATCAATTTTGCAGCTTCAAATTACATTGAACTTATTGGTTGGTCCAAGTGCAAACTTACACCTCCTCCAATAATGAGCAATGTGTCAACGCATAGCCCAGAAGAACTTATTAATAATAATGTTCTCCCAGAGTTTAAGCTAATTAAATTCCCTTGCCACACGCAAAGTGTCGAAAGAATTGTAAAGCTCGTAACAGAATCTTGTACTAAAGTATGTGGAGAAGAGAACAGGGATGGTTTCATAAGGACAACTTTGCTCTCAAGGTCAAGTATGCCATCATTTGACTATAAATCTCAATTTAAAACAATGCCCAACACATTTAAATAATCTTAAAGACACAAAAAATAGGTAAAATCTATATATCATTCTGTAATTAGCTAGGACATGCAATGTTATTATATACATATAAATGTATGTGTAACTATACTTGTACGTATAATACTGTAATAAAAGGTTATATGAAAGTTTTTGAAACGTAAATATGTCATGTATGTATTATTGTATATTAAACACGTAAATTTAAAATTTTAGGCGATTTTACCACAATTTAAGGCGTATGCGCGAATTAAAGATATTATGTAAAAGCTATAAAGTATTTTTTTAGGTTCAGACTGCGCTATATACTGACAATTTATGGTTGTTGCATTATGAAAAATTACAAAAAAAACTAATTTTGTTATTTTTTGGAAATTTCAATTTTTAACATATTTTTTCAAACTTCCAGCCTCGTGCGTGAACTGAAGATATCAACTTAGAATTTTTTTTTTTTTTTTTCACAATTGAGGACAACAAACTACAACTTTTCAGAGGTAATGCGATTCCGAAATAAACAAATCGATTTTTTCGAACCACCCTATTATACATACACACACACATATATATATATATATATAATGAAAACACTTGATGATTTTGTTTTAAATTTTTACAAATCTACGGTAAAACTATTTGTTTTTCAGGTACTGATAAGTTTTTTGATAGATTACCCTTATTAAAATTTACAATCCCGTGAGGGGAAACTTCCCTTGCAAGGCGAAATGTTGTTTCTACATACACACAAAAATTTTGCTAATCTACATTTGTTACTGTAGATAATACTTATTAATTTTGCGGCCATGCGTTCAAGATAATTCTCATTATGTATATTTGTACGAAAATTTTGTTGTACACTGACATATTAAAAGTTATGAAATTAATTGTTAGCAGACCAATTTTCTGTGATTGTTCTCCAAATGTATCAGTAACAGCTCAGATTAAGATCCAAATAAATATGAAGTGTGGTTACATTTCATTCATTCACCGATATAGGTATGAAAATTAATTACAGAAAAATACATTTTTACATTTTGCGCATTTATATATCATTGTATCCTATTTTGTTAACAAGTTAGAGCTACATTATAAGACCAAAATATTTCTATAATGATTTTAATCTAAATTAGTAAAACCCCCAATAGACATTTAAGGTATTGATATTAAAAATGACATTTAATTATTATTCTAAATGTACTTATAAGACATGTGTTTAAAAAATATACATATTTGCTAATATCGCCCAAATTTCGTCACAAAAAACGTATTAAGTATATCATATATATACCGTACCTCTTTAAGTGACCTTTCATAAAATATCAGGTCATTTGAAAGTGACATTTTAGTTTAAGAACATATATATCTACAACTTTCACTTGTACAGTTTTTGTTGATCAATTTGAGGATCAAAATAATGATAATAATAATAAATATATAAATAAAATAAATAATCACTGTGTAACTTAGAACAATGTGAAAACTTATTATTTTGTTAACGTAAAACTGGAATTATCTTTCGATCCTTTGAAATTGCTTGAAAAAAATCTCTTAGTAAACATTAATACAGAGTTTTCTAATGGTCATTACGAAAGAAAAGAGAGTAATCCATTAGAGGAAATTATGTTTCGAATGGCGATTTCTTAGGTATTTCCTTACATTTCGTTCTTTTCACTTATCTTATTTTTCTGTTTTGTTAAATTGCTTAACTTTAAAATAGGAATATAAATAAAATATTTGGTAATTTGTAGTTCATTTTTTCCAATGTTTTATCTCTATATAATCCGTGTATTTTTTTTTTTTTTTTTTTTTCATTCGCAATTTAAGGTATTAATATTTAAAAGATAAAATATTTTCCCTGAAGTTGAAGTGAGACGTTTATTCAGTTTTCTTAATTACGATTTTAGAAAATACTCTTTTAATGAGTTTTCATTTATCTACCCGTTTTATAACACTTTTACATTATAATAATTAAACTTTATTACGATAGAAATATTTTTTCCATCCATTAAATGTAATCTGTGTTCTAACACAGCACCTCCTGTATACCAGCATTGAGAGAAGAAGCATACAAACACTGTTACGACACACATAACAATTCTGCTAATATTCTTAAAACTAATATGCTTTCTTTCATTCGTGCATAGATTTTATACAATATATGTTTCTCTATAAGAAGTTATATTATATTTTATCATTTATTCTGTTCATTACATTTGAATTGTAGATTATTTTAAAAAATGAACTTCAGGTATTATATTGTTGCAATACATAAAGTATTTTTCTCTGCATCGTTTGTTCTGATGCAATGAAAATTGTTTCACTGTCAAAGTGAAAGAAAAGAGATAGTTCATTCACTTTCAGTGTCATCAGACTTAGCGACAAACTTGAAGATTTGGCGACTAATTTATGGACATGGACCAAATTTAACGAAATGGAAAAAAACATTGTGGACTAAATTTAACGAAAATTTGTAGTTTAGAGTTCCTGAAGTTTTAAAGCTCTACTGTGGACGGGAGCCGAGATCTAGAAATTTTCATTTAATTCTTGATAGAACTACTACCAAACCCCATCTCCAAAAGGTATAAATAGGAGTGAACTGACTTTTGAGCGAGAATGTGTAATACTGAGTCTTTGAGAAACATACATTATGTGGCATTATAAGGTCTGATTCCCGGCATCTGCTGCTTTAGACCACATTCTGAACTAGTACTTAATTTAATAAATGACTGAATGAGACACTTTAGATTAAGATAACTAAAAGTTTGTTTCGACTTGAAATAAGGTCAAGTTCGATGAAGAGAGAAACTCAGTAATCAAATTAAATAAATGAATTAAGTAATATAAAAATAAATCTCGCCACTTGTGATTGACGTAAACTGACGAAGTTAGCTTAGAACTTTAATTCTCAAGAAGTACCTTGGGCAATACTCTCCGTCAACGAAGAGACGATTCTACCTCTTAACTACTTATTACACACTCCAATCATAACACTTCGAAGATCATTAAATCCGCTCTTGAATAACACTCCCGCTGTCTAACTACACCACTAACACAAGAACACTATTCCCATCTTCCGCTATTTAAACACCTTGAAACAGCACACCTTCATCACTTCAATTCTCTAACTCCACTAACTAATCACATTCATCCATCATACTCAGCGTACGTAAATTTACTTTCCTTTTTTGTTACTCCACGCCCATGAAAACTCCTCCCAAATTCAATATATTGCGTCATCGACTGTGCTGGGCCCAGCTTCGGGTTTTCAATCGCCGATCAACATTTTACTTTCACAACTGGCTACATCCTTTTACCCTAGCTCGACGCCACAATCTTACTTTCCATACCGCTTACCTGCGGCGACATCCTTTCGTCTTAACCTACGATTTTATACACAATTTACAATATTACTTCGGAGATTGCTTTCTAAGCGAGTAAACTTTTTTAGTGAGCTAGCGAAAATTTTTGCTCTACTGCATTCGGTGTTTTTGCTTTACCTCTGTGGAACAAGTGACTGTTTTCTTGGACTGTTCCGAAACAATCGTCTAATAGTGATTTTTGCGGCACGCGTGACAGCTTCATTGGACTGCTACCAGGATATTTATTGAATTAACCCTTTGTTGCATATTAATCACCTGGGAAACTTTAAAGGAAATTATTGTGTTTTTCCTATTTAAAATTGCCCCAGAAATCATGGAAAAAAATTGTTTCATCAAAATTTTGTTTATTTTAAAAGCTACAGTTTGTCCACTGTAGTGGACAGTATGCATATAAAAACTGGATATCTATAGTAGAAGTGGTGATGAAAATAATAAAAGCAGTCAATTTTTTCATCGATACACAAATGAACTATGCATTTTACGCATGAATGTGTAGAGCATAACTCCATATTACACCTTTGAGCACTATTTGATATTTGTCTAGCAAAATGATCCACTCCATCGTAGAGCACAGAGCTTGCTTTGACTGACATTTTTTTTTTTAGGTTTTTACACTGACATTGGCCCTTGTTTACGTAAGTCTTTCTGTATCTTGTTCATCAATTACTCTTGATACTGCTTGTATTAGTCCTCTGGCAATAGACATATTGAAAAATCCTAGTTGCATAGAACATTGTGGTATGACAGCTTTGTAAAGGAGCCAATAATTTATCATGGTAACAATCTATAAAATGAAATAATACCCTTTTGTACCACTACAATGGACAAACGAAAACAGCCCTACATTAGACTATGTTCATAACGTCCATTGTAGTTGACAAAAAGAAAAATACATCAATTTTCATCAAAAATAGCATATGAAAATAAGTGTTCTATTCAAACATATTCTAAAATGCCTAAAATTTATATTTCAAAATGCAAAATGCCAAATAAAAAAGGTTTAGCACTTATGTACAATGTTTACAATAGTAAATCATACTAACTTGGAAGTAGAGGTTGACGCTATTTTCAAAGTAGGAATGCAGTCTGTAATTTTATATTATGCTGCTATCTATGAGCAACAGTTGAAAGCTTAAATAATATAGAATGAATAAACATTGAAACCAAATCTGTAAAACCATTTGTGTGAAAGGAAAAAAGAATTAACTTTTGTCCACTACAGTGAACACGATGCAACAAAGGGTTAACATTTCTTTTGGACTGTTTAGAGATTATTCGTTTAGTAACAGTTTTATTTTACATATGCAAGATTTTGCGCTGAATAAAGAGCATTCATCGATTAGAACCTGACTTCTTCTTTACAAACTACTTTCTCACACATGAAAATCCAGTTCTTCGTAACATTTGGGCCCAACGATGGGCGATTCGTGTGAATGCCGGTAGCTAAAAGTGTTTCTGACTCAATGGAGAAACTTCTCGAAGCTTTAACTGCACGATTAGATCACATGCGAGAGCAGACTAAAGCCGGTCAACAAGAAATAAAGGAAGACCAGTCCAGACGAATGCTAAACAGATAGAAGTTTGTCATGAGGAGACAAAAACCAGACTAAACAAGATGGAAGCTAGACAAGAACTGCTAAATAAGATAAAAACCAAGCGAGAAGGGATGAGAGTTGGGCGAGAGGTGATAAAAATCCAATTAGTAAAGATGGAAGTAGCACATGATCCGCTAATAGAAGAGATGGAACCAGAACTAGATAATATGGAAATTAGATAAGATTAGCAGAGAAAAGGGATGAAAGCTGGATGAGTTCCACTGAGAGAGCAGATTAAAACAGGACAAGCCGTCATAAAAATTGTGTATGATAGCCCAAGTGAAGGAGACCGGTGTTTTGAAAACTCTCAGTAAGACTAAAGAGTATTCATTCTGGGTTCGACTTCGATATGATGTATAAAAATGGTGTTGGGTATGTCATCGATATGGTGCAAGAAAATGACCGAAAACAATAATTGGAGGACGTAAAGCAGCGCTGTTATGTTGGCGCTACTTCTGTGAGAATTGCTATGTAATTATGTGGATTGTTACCTGAGATTTTTCATGGTAATCCATATATTTGATAAGAATGGATTATTTCGGAAAATGGTTGAAGCTGTTACCATACATAAAAATTAGCGTCGACTGTTGCATATATCTTGAAATACAGAAGACTCGGACTATGTATTCGCATCCTGAGTTCGATAGCATGTTCATTTCCAAGAATCAATATGACTGGGACATACACATTCTGATGTTTCTGCCTGACTGTAGAAATGCTTTGTAGGAAACCCTTTGATGCACACCAACAGAAATCTTATTTAAACAAACACACTTCTGGCCTCATCATGTTTGGATTACCATGCGATATACCTCCCTCTCCTAAAGACGGCCTACTAGAATTTGTGGCACGTTTGGAAAGGATGCATGTGTTCCCCAGAGAAAGGATTAACCTAATCAACGATCGTAAGAAAAGACACGAGGAGGTAAAGGCAATAGGAAATCATCTGAAAAAATGTGGCTGTTTGTGGTTTTACAGTCCAAAGCCCAGAAAAGACAATGCCCATATTTACAACAAAAACCTTACGCAATAATTAAGAAATGAAATGGTGTTATTGTGAGAATAAAAAACTCGCCATGTTGTAAGCTGAAAGAGGTGCAGCTTAGATTAGCTCCATAATGTGAACCAAATCATGAAAATATGTACAGTCGGCCGCAAAAGTATCCGAGCACTAACAATAATCCTTGCCTATAAAAAAGTACACTTAATACTGCTTTGTTAAATATATCTTTGTCGAGCCATGTTCTTAGTCAGTCTTCGTATTTACATATACAATGCGTAGTCTAATCAGGATTTCAGATGAAAATTCTCATGGCCTTATTTTATTCAAAGATAAATAATAACTTATTCAATCTCTCCTTTAGATAAATATCGATTAGAACAAGTTTCAGACATGACAAATCTCTTCATTTTTAGAATGCCTCTATTAATTCAGAATGTATAGTACGTTTGCTGATTTAAACTGAAAGACATTTCACAACCTGACAGAAGCCCTATAAATCTCAAAATCATTTACTACATATTTTCATCTGTAATATTTTAAAGGTCTTTTAAAAATGAATTTTTTATGCTGTGCTACTTTAACGAAAACTGAATTATAGACTTTAGGTTTGAAGATACATTTAGTTGAATCAGTGATTTATCTGCCATTTAATATTTATAATTGAAATTGAAATTGAAATAACTTCTTTTATAATTAAATTACGCATTAAGATACAGATATATATATATATATATAACAAATTTAATTATTAAAAGTTTCGTGTACTCCAGTTCTGTTACTTAACGAAAACAGTATTTTAAAGATATTAAAAAAAAAAAAAAAACCTTATAATACGCAAAGTAAAATTTTTAGCAACATTGAAATTTAATTGGAATTTTTCTCCAAATCGTTGCCTTAATAAAGTAAATAATACTTATGATAAATGTCTAATTTCAATTTAACTTGCAAGTCGAACTACAAAATTTATTTACAAGAAAAAAAAAAAACTAGTTGGCATAGGAGAACTCTGGTCAGTTCCCCACCATATTTATGGTCTCATAAATTTCTAGTGCGAGACATATTATAATCATGTTTAAAAAAATTAATTTGACCAAAGCTTGATACAGTGACAGAAAGAAATCCCTGCCAAATAGGCTATCCATCGTTCACTTTGATATATTTATCTTATTCTAATCTATTAATTTATTTTATCAGGGTTGATTCCGTTACTATTTTCAATGCAATAATCCTCAAAATTCATATTTATATGAAAAAATTACAATTTCGCTATGTTGATAAAATCATAAATTACGAATAATTTACAAAATTTTCCTATTAGAATATTTGTAGTCCATTATGTTGAAACCAATATCATAAATGTAATTTTGAAGTTGTCTAATGTATTTATGATCCTCAAAATGGACGTTTATGCTCTATTTTGCCTTATTCTGACATGTTAAGTAAATCGTAAATTCCAAATAACTTACGAATTTTTTAAAGTAAAAAAATAATAGTTTATGATATTCATGCCAGTAACCTAAATAATATTTCGAAAGTGGTTTGACATGTTTACGATGAAAATATCCCTCAAAATTGACGTTTATGTGAAATTTTGCTTTATTCTGCAGTATTAAGAATTCGTAAATTTCCAATAACTTACGAAATTTTTATATTTGAAAATTCATAGTCATTAATATTCATGCCAGTGTCCTAAATAATATTTCAAAAGTAGTCTGACATCTTTACGATGAAAATATCGCTAAAAATTGACGTTTATGTGAAAGTTTGCCTATAATGCCATGTTAAGAAATTCATAAATTTCCAATAACTTGCGAAATTTTCAAAGTAGCATATTTATAGTTACTGATGTTTATTCCGGCATCAAAACGGATATTTTAATATTGGTCTGACATTTTTACAGTAAAAAGTTTCCATTTAATGCACGTTTAAATGAATCTTTGTCCTAATCTCCCATGTTAAGAAAATCGAAAATTTTTAATAACTTACGAAGTTTTTAAAATCGAATGTTGCAAATGAATAGGGTTCTTGCCAGTGTCGAAAGTAATATTTTAAAACTGATCTGACCTCTCTGCGACAAATTGTTCTTGAGATATCGTGTACACAGACTAACAAACTAACGGACTAACAGACTAACAGACTAACAGACACCCTACAGACAGACACCATACAAACTTTGTCATTTTCGGATTCCTCACACCTGAAAACGTGTAAAAAAGTCAAAAAACCGAGGTCGAAAATTTTCACGATTACCTAAGATACCCATACCTATAGTATGATGGGGAAGTAAAAAAAAAAAAGGAGAAGAAGAAGAAGGAGCGATTCCCTTTGGTTTTCTGAAATTTACTAATTAACGAGAGTGTAAAAGATTTTAAATCGTTAAATAAATATTGTAATGCATCAAAATACTTCTGCACTTACTACTAAACGATTTATAAATTTTAAGAGGACAATGTCAATTATTTATTCGTTTTTTTAAGTTTTTAAGTATATAGATTTACCAAAGCGAACTTTTAATTGTCTAATCCCATAGAACGCAATGTAGAAGAATTTTATATTGTATTCCGGTAAAAGAAATAATAATTAAAAGGGAACTACAAGCCCTACAGTTATGTAAATGAGTTCAGTTTTTTGCGATGCTAATATGTGGCACACACTTTTTTATGCAAGTCGAATGAAAAGCTTAGACGCTAAATTTTTTCGAATAGTTCAATTCTAATATCTTTTCTTTGTATCCTTGTAAAATAAATATCTCTTATACATTCATGAAAATTTATACAAAATATTCAAAAGTGGTGTATGACATGCCTATCAGATTTAGCTCAACAGTAAGCCGATTAGACGATATCTCATTTTAAAGAATTTAAGTTCATGATGATAAAGAATTTTTCTTTATATATTTGTAAAAGAACTGTAAACTCTACACGCATCATTAGCAATACAATTAGCACGACAGCGTCGTACAACGCACCTACCAACAATCATTCAATCCTCGTTATACTTTTTTTCACACACACATACATACATTACCGCAGAAGCAAGAAAAATTATCTCAAGAGACCTCAAAATTTACAGGTACACCAAATTCTTATTATCAAATTTTTTCATGATCTCAACACTTTCCATATACAGGGTGAGTTTGACATAATCTGCCTAACAAAAGGAGGTGATAGAACAGGCCACGGGGAGCATAAAACACAAATGAAACCCTGTCCTATCTCTAAATGTTTCCGAGTTATGGTAGAAGAAAACATTTTTTTTTTTCATCCCGTCTGAAATACCCAAATTTATGAGCTTTCTGAACGACATACACGCAACAAAAGCACATATTTGGAAAGAGCAGAAAAAATCCTATCGGGTGCACCATTTACATCAGGATACCTTAAATTGACGGCGAGCTACAAGCGCTAAAACATTGGCGAAGTTTAAAATCAAGTTGTCACCAAATTCTTTAACCGGCAATTCTGCAAACACCGTTCAAGCTACAATCGGTCAAATTTACCAAACACTTCTCCATTCCACAAGCTTTAGAATGAGCCCACAATAAACCATATCGGTGTTCTAGTTCAGGAGAAATTTAGTCTTTTGTTTGACATACATTCATCACTGAACTCGACGTTCGTCGAGAAGGAGACTCACTGTGTGCCATGGTCGTTCCTGATTTCCTCTCCGCCTTCAGCCCGCTGTTTTTTCAGATGCAAAAAAGAAAGTTTTAAAGACAAACAAGTAAAGTAGCAGTTGTATTAAGTTTACAAACACAATGGAATAGAAACAAAAGAAATATGACATTTCTCACGTTTTTCACAAAGGAATAAGTAAAAAAAACAATGTTGTATCTCACGTCTTTCACAAAGGAATATGCAAAAAAAAAAAAAAAAATGACGTATCTCACGCTTATAATTAAAGCACATATGCTTTCGAAAGGATGTGTGAAATTTAGTGCCGCAGTTGGTCACCCCCCACACCTGATACATGTCTTTTCCAGCTTACGAACGGAAACCACAGTAGCTCTTAGCGAAAGCTCATCCCTCAGTTTCATTATTGCATCATCGAGCCGGCTGTTTAAATCTTGCAAACTGGCAACTTCTGTGCGGTAAACTTCTTGCTTCAGGAAACACCAAGCATAGAAGTCTATGGAGTGAGATCTGGCGATCTAGGTGGCTAAGGAATTGGTCCATTACGACCAATCCATCGTGGATACTGCTGAGTCAAGAAGTTCCGAACGGCATTGGAAGAATGTGGAGGGGCCCCATCGTGTTGGAAAATGATTTCCGCTCATTGGGGTACAGGAATGGCATCAAGTAATCCTGGAATATGATGTTCCAGAAACGCCAAATATGTATTGCTTGTCAGATGACCCTGGAACACATGTGGACCTATCAAGTGATCGCCAGCCACTCCAAGCCAAACATTTAAGCTGAATCGCATCTGGAACGATGAGTTTCGTGTTACAAATGGATTTTGTTGAGCGTAATGATGCCAGTTATGTAAATTTAACATGCCATCCCGAGTGAAAAGCGACTCATCTGTCCACAGTATCGTTCTAAGGATATGGCGTTCCTCAATATCTCGCTCTAAAAGCCAGCGGCAGAATGTCACCCGCTTTTGGAAATCTGAGCGGCGTAATTCTTGTATCGGTGTGAAGTGGTATGGATGATACTGGTTTTGGGGCAAAACATTCATCACTTTACTTTGGGAGAACTCATATTTGGGTTTTCCTTAACTTGGTCGAGTATGGAATCCTCAGCGGTGGCGGAGCAGCGATCATGGCCCCTTTCTTACACCCTACCAAACGACCCGCTCGCCCTAAGCCTTCGATGAATTGCGGCAAATACAGCACGGTTGGGCGCACGACGATGTGGATAACGTAGACGGTACTCTTCTTCGGCTCTCCGAGAGTTACTATCACAAAATCTATACACAAAATGCATATGCGCGTAATCTTTATTTGTAAAACAAGGCTTATCTGTTTACAGGCTGGAATGTATGACAATTTGATCCCTGCGATGACTACAATTGAAAATAAAATTCAGAAGGTTAAACAAAAAGGGATAAAATTTCAATATTAATTTACAAAAGTAGAAGAAAAAAATGTTACGGAATAAGAACCAACTTGGTTAATTCGTACCAATGTAGGAAAACATACTAAGTATGAAATAAGAGAGAGCAAGTAGACGTGAGAACAACGTGAAAAGAAACTGTCGAGCTCAGGCAAAGTCCAGAAAATGCTAAAGCAATAGGCAGCATAAAACATAAAAGAAGCTGACGAGCTAAGGAGCTGTTACAGATTGACTCGTCTTTTGTACCCGCGAGTGGGATGCACGCGCAGGAAGGTTGGAAAACATCTGCATATTACTAAGAGTCCATATGCAGATAGTCATGAATCTGCATACGTTCCATGTACTCACCAACTTTCCGTTTGCCGAATTTCGAAGAATGCCGTTCTCAGTGATGTATTTCAAACTAAAAGCTAAATTTCTCCTGAACTAGAACACCGATATGGTTTATTGTGGGCTCATTCTAAAGCTTGTGGAATCGTGAAGTTTTTGGTAAATTTCACCGATTATAGCTTGAACGGTATTTGCAGAATTGCCGGTTAAAGAATTTGGTGAGAACTCGATTTTAAACTTCGCCAATGTTTTAGCGCTGGTAGCTCGCCGTCAAATTAAGGTGTCCTGATGTAAATGGTGTCACCCGATAGTATATTTTCTGCTCTTTCCAAATAGCTGCTTATTTTGTGTGTAAGTCTTTCAGAAATCTCACAAATTTGGGTTTTTTCAGACGGGATGAAGAAAACAAATTTTTCTTCTATCTATCATAACTGAGAAACGGTTAGAGATAGGACAGGGTTTATATGGTGTTTTATGCTCTCCATGAGCTGTTCTATCACCTCCTTTCCTTTGGCAGATTATGTCAAACTCACCCTGTATAGTGTAAATATATGAGAATTTCTGAAACTCTATTTTAATACAAAAGTTAGGTTTGTACATAAATAAATAGATAAATAAATAAATAAAATAATAAAACACTTTAAATATTTTTCAATTTTCTGGCATGCTTTAATTTATAAAAATTTGAATTTGTAGATCATAATATTGTAATTGTGTTACTGAAATGGTATAAAATTCTTAGTTGGAAGATACTACTTTAGTCCCGTTTGGTCTGTCTTTATGTTCGTCAGTCTGTGTGCATCAACATCTCACTAAGTAATTTCGTAATTCCTTTAAATTGAAATATGTCATCCAGGTTCATATATATCTATATATTATGTGTGTGTGTGTATTCAAATTAGCATACATAGCACTACAGTTGAGGTTATTGGAAGCCGCAAAGGATTGATGAAGAATCACGGTTTATCAGAAATACTTCTGTAGAAATTTTAATATATTTGTCAAGAATTTTAAACATACTGTGCGATTATACAGAAGAGCCCTTTCTATATACTGCATTGTAATAAAAATCTGCGAAAAAACAGGAAAATTCTGTAACTTTGTAACTTTTCTACAGATTATTCCTGGTTTCTATACCTAGAGGAATTAACTAAAAATGTGCATCTCGATATGTCAGAAGAATCATATTTTTCTGTAACGAGATAAATTTTGTAACCATTGATACAGATTTTGTCAGTTGCTTACATATTTTTCTGTTTGGCTTGCGAAAAACTCAGTATCAAAACAGGATTGCAAAATGCTAGTTAACAGCATAAAGTGTTCTGCGAGCGATGTTGTCGCCTACAATGCTATTATGTAGGCAGTTCAAATGCGCTGGGCACTGGTTTGATCCTGGCAGGTAAAACTGGATTATTATTATTTTTTTTTAATTCGAGACTTTTACTGTGTGCCCTACTGAAAAAAAAAATTGTATTGGATACGAGTATTTTCTGTTCTGTTTTGTTACAGAAAATCCCCCCCCCTTTTTTTTTTCTTCATAGTCTGCGGGTATTTTGCGGTAACTTTGTGCCAGGAAATTTTTCTAATAGAAAAACATTTTGTTTTACAGTGTCTGGTAAATTAATCATAAATAAGTACTTTACAGGTGAACACAAAAATAAGTAAATTACATTACGTTGTAGAATAAAAAATATCTTGAAGTGCATTTATATTTGTGTTATGAGGCCATTTTTTCAATATGCTAAACTTTTAGCTAACTGTATAATACATATGTAATTTTTATACAATATATAAATCTACACATATAACAAAAAAAAAATTTTATACTCAGTTTAATTCGTTAAAAAACGCATAATTTTCAAGAAATTTCTCATAAACTTTCTTTTTTCCTTTTTTAAATAATTACATGGAAGTAATAATATAATTAATTCCAACAAATTATGTCGAATATTTACAGGTTCCTTTGGTGATTATTTTTTTATGTCAATTAAAAAAAAAGTATGGGATGCAAATAGTAATTAATATTTTTAGTACATAATGTTGACAGTTTCATCCTGGACATTTCACAGGTACAAGAAACACAGAGCGAATCCCCCCGTTAAATTGGCGGTATCGAGAAGCAGAAGGTTAAACGTAACTCCGCCGCAAAGAATGTTCTTGTCAGTTTTTATTATCCATATTTTAAAACAATATCAGTTTTCACGCGCTACCATAGAGATAAAATTCACGAAAGCTTAGACAGTGTAGCACTTAAATACAATAGGAAAATGTTCTTTAACTTATCTGACATGCTCCTTTTTTTTTTTTTTTTTGTATATTCCAGATACTATCTTTAAATCAAAACACCATGTGGCTGGCACAGCACTGTAATAATAATTATTGTTCAATTATTTTTTTAAGTTATATTTATTGTCATTTTCTATTAAATTATTTAGAAATTATATTCTCCCTCTTTGTGTGTATATATATATATATATATATGTGTGTGTGTGTGTGTGTGTGTGAGAGAGTGTATAATATTATACATTGTTGCGTTCTTGGGGATTCGTGAGTTGTTTGAGAATGAAAGGCGAAACTTGCCAAACCTCAGTAGTTTATTTACAGAAAATTCCAGCAGAATACAGGCCTAAAAACTAGGTATCAACTTCAATTCCACCAATAAACACAGCTTAAATAACAGCTTTCAACAACAAATCCACAGTACAAACTATATAGCATTAAATACAGCAAATGCAACTGTATTTCCAAAGAGGCTTAGAGTTCATTCAATATCAATACAAGCATTGGCGGAAAATAATCCACAGTACAAACTGTATAGCATTAACACATACAGCGATGCAACTGTATTTCCAAAGAGGCTTAGAGCTCTTTCAATAGCAAAGCAAACATTGGCGGAAAATAATCTGACACTGACCGAGATTTGGCGCGATGAGCCTTCTTTTATATCGAACCCAGATTGTTCTGGAAATTCCCAGTATCTCATCAGCCAATGTGATTACATCTTCTATATTTGTTATTTATAATAATAACGATTTTCTCTCCAAAAGTTGCCAAAAAAAATCGCTAAGGGGAAAAATTTGCCAAATTTGCCACCAAATCCTTTACATTATTGAAGCATTTTAGTGCATTTTTAAGAGAAAATTTGGCTATATTAACGCTAAAACAAACTAGAAATGCAGAAAATTCAGATTATATCGACTTACTAAGCCTCTTTGAAAGAAGTTATACAAAAATAAATACAATTATTTACAAACTCGCAACAATATATATGCATCATTAATATAATATGATCGAAGTCTTTCCTATTTTTTAAAGTCATAATATTAAAAATATAAAAAAAAACAACGAAAATAATCTCTTTTTTTACAGAAAATTTTTCAACATACATATAAACAACAAATCTCTCTTCTGATCACAGTCCTCGGCATGAAAACTGCCCCGACAGTTTTTTTGCAAATGTTTATGTAAAATGACCTCCTGATACCGAATATGATTGTGATTTTGCTCTATAATCCATCCTTTTTTGGGAACTCCCCACTATTTTTACTACTTTTTGGTAATTTTATGGCTATAAATTTGATTTATAGTAGAGAAAAGAAATATTTTAACTATTAAATATCTTCTGAGGACCTAAAGAGGTGCGAAATTCTATAACATGAACATTTGCAGCAAGGGGAAGATTTACGGAAGGATTTGCCACTGAAATTATGAGTTACATTTATTATATTTTATCAATCAATTATTATTATCACTTATTATACATTATATACACTTTTTTTTTGTTCTTAAGAGTTAAAATAATTATTTTTCCTTCTCCAAACCAAATTCATGGCCATAAAATTACTGAAGAGTGATACAGATTGGAAGAGGAGGTGACGTCCCGAGAAAACGGTCGGTGGTGGGGCAAAATGGGGATCATATTCGGAATCAGTAGGAAATTTTACATAATAATAATCAGCAAGAATGGCATCAGGGGTCGGATTTTTTTTTTTCAGCCTAGTGTCCTTTTCCTTTCTTTATATTAAAAGATCAACTGCGGTTTCAATCTAAAAAACACTGCTATTACATAAAAGATAAAATTTTTATTGGAAAAATGCATTTAAGTGTATTATATATATGAGCGGAATTTTTTTTTCTTTTTAATTCGTATTCTAATAACAATAAAAATTATTATAATAATAATTTAAAAAAAAAAATCTCTACAATTGCCAATGAAGGTGAGACGGTGTAATGTTTAAATACAATTTGAAAATGGTGTATTATTTATGCAATAATAATTGTTTATAATTTATATAATAAATCATTTCATGATTTTTTTTTTCTGTTTTATAGGATAATTTATGTATGGTGAAGAATGGCTGATGCAGTATGGCTGATGCAGTACTATAGAACTAATTATTTTTAAAATTTTAATGTTATATTGATTGTTATTGAATAATATGTAATAAAATTTCGAAAGACACATAAACGAATCTGCACATAAATTTATCATTAAAGCCAATATGATCGGAGTAATTTCCCTATTTTTACATCATATTATATAAATATAAGGAAAAGACCATTTTTTTCGGAAACTATCTTACGTATATACAAAATTACACTCGTTAATCTTTTAATCCTTTTTTTAATTTAATTTATTTATATTAAGAAATCGGCTACTGTTTCTATCTAAAATACATTGTTACTAAATAAAAGACGAAAGCTTAATAAATAAATAAATAAATAAATTTTTCCATATGATACATGCATGGAATATTTTTAACATATTTTTTATTCTAATAAAAAGAAATTGTTAATAAAAAACTAACATTTAGCTTAAAATTCTTTTTTTTTTTCCCTTCATGTTTGTCATGAAAAAAAAAAAAAAAGAAAGAAAGAAAAATAATATAAAATTATCTGCTTTGTTTTATAACTATTTTTCTAAACTATATTAAAATGAATGTTTCACGAAAATATTTATTTTTCTTTACATAAAACAAATATATTTTTACCGTATTAGTTATTTATTCCAGTAGTAGATTTTGCGAAACAACAGAAAAAGAATTCAGATTCTCTAGAATTTCTCCGATTTCCTTTCCTTTCTTTCTTTCTTTTTTTTTAAATTTATTTTTGTGTGTGTGTGTGTTATATTACTGTTAGATTTTCTTCTTAGTTAGATTTAAATATTTCAATTTTGTTACTGTCTTGTAAAAAAAAAAAAAAAAAAAGAAAAGAAAAGAAAAAAGAAAAAAGAAAGAAAGAAATATGAATCATTAATTATATTTTTTATTAAAAGGATTCATTGAAATGTAATCACAGCAATGGGCTTTGAAAAATGCATAGGCATGAAAGCAGATGTTTTTAATATCATACAAAGTGGTTATAATTATATCTTCGTTATAATCCGATCCTATAGCTAAAGTGAGCGAGCGGCTTTAGACCATATTCAACATGGGGGCAATTCAAATAAAAGATTTGAGTTAGAAAATATTTCAAAAAATGGCTCTCCGATGGCACTATGATTCTATGAAAGAGTAGAAAATTTAACATATAGTATGCTTTACAAAAGTACCAAAAAATAATCAATTAACTTTCAAATTGTTTATGCCTTCTGTATTTGTCATAACCACTTGGTCACAGAGCACCCGAAAAGATACCAACTCATTCACGTTACATTATATGTAACTATGTAACATGCAATATGTAAAAATAAATAAGAGACACTGTTGCCACAACAGATCATGAAATATGTGTGTTGCAATTTGGGGCATGCAATTTTAGCACGTACACCTCTCTTTAAAATTTAGCCCCTTACAATACTTTTACTGTTTAGTCCCTAACATAATATTTTAGAAAGCAGGAGAATGTTGGAGATGTGCAGAGTGTTGTGATATTGTCTCGTGTTACCCTTCAGCTGTATCTAGACATAGCTGCAGAGTCTACAATCGGTTCGAAATGTTGTTGAGGTTGAACACATTCTTTACAATCTTCATTATGTACCTGGAATTCTCCCTTGGGGCAAGATGGTATTTTGACATTGTTCCTCTTCCACCGCGAAAAGCCTCACACATGCATAATCCGGATTAGCTACAATTATGTCGTCAACATATATCAAAGGTTTACATTTGATGTTTCGCACATAATTTTTCATTAGTACAGGACAAGATTGAGTCCTTAAAATACGTGTAGCACAGCTTTTGTGCGACCTTCTAGGGTACAAGCACATTTGCTCATGAGTTGTAACTTGTGTAGCGGTGCACATCATTGAACATATGGAAGTAGAATGTAACAAAGATTCTAGTGATAACTGTCACTGTTCCATTCATAACCATTTTCACTTTAATACAAGTGGGATGGTTTCAGGTGATTACGTTGCAGCATTAAATTTATCCATATTCTTGTGGGCGGAACCACTGCCCTTGTACTTCTGCAGTTATTAAATAGTATAATTTTTAATGATAAAAAATATATAATTTAAAATGAGTCATACATGTATGCTGTTTAAAAATATTGAAATCTGTTGATTTATATTGAAAAAATACAAACTATCTGATAAAGGGACATCCTATTTGTGAGAACATCTTTTTTTGTGCCGGTAAATTTCAATACTTGCATGTAAGTGACTCGGAAAAATCAAGACTTAGTATTAAAAATATAAATAAATTAAAATTAAAATTAATGGAAAATTGTAAATAATTGATGTTTTTCTCTTTTTTTATTCAGAGATAAATAGTACTTTATTCCCACTTTTTAGCAGAAAAATGCAGAACTGAACATGAACAAGTTCTAGATATAATAAATTTTCACTTATAGAATAAGGTTAGTCACTTCAGAATATCCGGTACACTTGTCGATTTGAATGGAAAGAAGACATTTCGCAACCTACGGTAACACACAAAATATATAGTATACTTTTTTCACATCTATTTATCTGTAATATTTTAAAAATCATTTAAAGTTCAAGATTTTATGTTGGTTTATTTCAGTAAAAGAATTAATTGTAACTTTATTTTTAAAAATAAATTTAATTTAATTTGTTATTTATGTAATATTAACGATTTACATTTTACAATAAATGATTTATTTTCATTGAAGTTAAGAATAAATAATTAGGATACAGATTAAAAACTGTTTAAGAAATGTATTTATAAAAACTTTCGTTTTCATTTTAATTCTGTTATTTAACTAAAGCCATTTTTACTGTGCATAAAAAAATAATGTTTTAATATTTAAACAATGTAAAAAAAAAAAAAAAAAAAAAAATTGCGTAAAGTTTTCTAGATTAATCTATCAATGATTAAAGGAAATAACTGAAACACTAGTATGATGTGGCCACTTCTATATTTTCCTATACAAATTCACTCAGTAAATATATTTCATTAAAATTGTTATTCCAAAAAAATTATCTTCCATGATATTGCAGACGATTTCCATATTAGAGAAGTAGTATATCACTAAATATCCAAAAAAGTCAATTTTATTCTCAATGTTACATTTTTTTTTCTTGTTGTTGTTAAAAATGAAAAACAAAACAGATAACTTTATTTTAAATTATCGCAGATGGATGGTTCAACCATTCGTTTTGGTATTGGCGAGTTGTTTTAAAAGATACCCATCGTGAAAATTTACGCCCCTCGAGTAGACCCCCCCCCCCGGGAGGGGAAGGCGAGGCTCCTACATACACATTTTTTTTTCTCAGTTGATTATCTCTATTACAAATAATTCTTTTAAATTTCAAATGATTATTAAAAAAAAATTTCTTTATGCACATTTATACGAAATTTTGTCCTATACCACCATGTTAAAAATGTAGAAAAAGCGGGATGGCAACGCATTCTTTTGGACACTTTTTAACAAAAGTTGATAGGCTCTAATTTATGTCAATGTTTAAATACATACCAATTTTTATGAATTTCTGTGCAGTAGTACCTGAGATACAGTTCGCTACAAAATTTTGGTACGCATACACCGACAGACAGATAAACAGACAGACATTTTCTAAAAATAGACAAATCGTGTTCTACAGCTCTCAAAACGTGTAAATGCATCAAAAACCTGAGGTCAAAATTTTTTACAAATCCAATACTTTCTTCTATTAAATACTGAAGAAAGTAATAAAAGAATATAAAGGAAAGAAATAATTGCAATAACTTATGTGATAAATAAATTCGAACCAAACAGAAAAAAAAAATCAGCGTTCCTTGTAATAAACGACATCAAATAGGTTGATGAATAAGTTAAAAAACCTTATTATTTCTGGAGCAATTTTGAAAGGCAAGGTATTGTGTTCCTCCGAAGCTTTGGATTGGACATTAAGCAATTTTTGTTTTTACCAGGATGCCTACGATGATTTAAATATAGGCATGGAAACTGAAAGATATGTTTCTGATATTTTCAATATTTTGAATATTTTCTTTCTGTTTAGGAAAACTTTCTGTAAAGAGCTTGTTTTAAATGGCGAGACAGGATAATGTGTTATGAAATACAAATTAATGTGTAGCAAAGAGACTGTTGATTTATTTAGTTCTTATCTTCATATGACGGAAACAGACAAATAGCATTTATTATTCATTAGAAATGCTGCATATCTCCGATGTTTTAAATTAAGGAAAACATTCCAGTGATATACGATTCTACGAAAAAGTTTTGATTAATTACCTTTATTTTATTTATTTATTTTAAATTCGTGGCTTACAGAAGCGAAAAAAATTTTGAAAAAGAAAGAAAAATTTTTTTACTAGACCCTGCATAAATTCAATGTTCGTTGTAATATTTCAGGATTTAAAGAAATCCAGTTAAAATTTTTTTCCGCTAAAGAAACAATGTATATGATAAGCTAAAATAAATTCACTTTTCTATATAACTGGCCTACTAAAAACCTTTTCTTGCTTTTACAAATATGTGGACATCTTTTTTTTTTTTTTTTTTTTTTTTTTTTTTGCGATTCTTTTTTATCCATTTTCTTTTTCACAATGGAAAGAAGACAAATGGCTCTATAAATAATCGATTATATGGGACTTTTTCAATAAATCGCTATCTTCAATTAAATTCTCACAATTATACAGAAAATAAAAAGATTTTCTTAAAAATTTCATTTATTCTGATGAATTTAAAAGTAAATAATCAAGAAATTATACGTTGCATTGTTTAAAATGTGTTGTGGAAGAGAATTTTATTTTCATAAAGATTTTTAATTTTTCCAATAAATTTTAGATGCATTAAATACACTCCAATCTGAGTGGAAAAAATATATACCAATATTAAAGAAAATGTTTCGGAAAAGGGAGATTTTTTTTTTTCTAAATGGTCTTATTCAAAAGTTTATGCTGCGGACATTAGCATTTGATTCTTCAGTAACAGAAAGACGTGTCATTAAAAATATATATATATATATCCTTTGGGGAATATATTTTAATATATGATGAAAGAACACTAACAGCATTTGTTAAGTATGAGAATATAGTAATAGCATTAAATGTAATAAATACACTGATTCAGTAGATGATTGTAATGTTTTTCGGAAACAGAAAAAAATGCTATGATGATTTATTGGAGTATAATAATTTGAAATAAAAAGAAGAAAATAAATTTGAAGATTAAATGTAAAAAGTTTTATACAGAATAAAACATTTTGCAGGTAAAAGTGTCGAACCCGGGACTTGCAGCTGAATGTGCTGATGCTCTACCACTAAAATATACTGGAAACGCAGAACAGACAGTTTTTTCTTAATATTGATTTCAGCTTCGTATTTTGCATTTCAACAGTCTTAAACAAAGATAAATACAACCTATGACAAAATCACGTCTACTAAAAATCTCAGGCTCAATTCCTGTCTGGGGCATTTTTCTATCTCAATAAAATTACGAATAATATTGTTTAAAACTAATATGGGGTATTATTTCTGTGTTATATTTTTATGCGAATAATCCGCAAGTTAGATAAATTCGATATACACCAAAAATTTTAATTAACAAACAAAGTGTATTGGTTTGAGGTACAATTTTATTACATTTACATCACATTGCACTAAATTATATTTCTTGGGTAAACACACATACATACGTGCCAACATTTCTAATTAATTCCGAAGCAATTCTTAGTATTTTTTTTTTTTTTACAATACTTTTGGTCGAGTACACTGTAAAAAACAGTTTCTTAAAGTGAGCCAAATTGTCTCAAAATAGCTCCGAAACAATATGTACTTAAATTTTAAAACCATTGTACTTATTTTTGAGTATATTGACATGCTCAAAAATGGGGTTGACCAATATTAATTCCAATATTCCCACGTTTGACGTACCAATATACTCAAAAACGAGTACATGGGTTTTCAAATTTAAGTATATATACTTTCGGAGCTAATTTGAGACAATTTAGCTCATTTTTGAAAAACCATTTTTAACAGTGTACTTTTCGTTATATGGAATGTCAAAACTGCAGATTATATGTAAGAAGGTGCGGTATTTGCTATGTATTTTTCTCGGTATTTGTAACAGATTAAATTCTACGTTTTAAAAAACATGATTTTTTTTTAAATTAATTAACAGGGAAGAGGTGCCGCTCACCGCTCTAGGAGCAGTGTCGAGCGATTCTAGCTATGCTAGGCCCCTCTTCCGGAGTTTATTTAAACTCTAAAAAAAAAAAAAAAAAAAAAAAAAATTACAAAAGCCGCTAGAGACAGGTCTCCCACACGACAATGAGCGGCATGTTCTATGCTGGTTGAAAAATGACAAGTGTCTTAAGGCTTGTAAAAGTGACAAGCAAGTAGAGCAAGGCAGAGCAAGTGGCTTAAAGCAAGAGCAAGCAGATGTGAGATTAGTCATATTCATAAGGAATTCAAATATATTATTTAGTTTAGAAAGCTGGCTTTTTCTATTGAGGATATTAAACAGCCAATCGGCTGGCCTGGGAGTGGGATTTCTTAAGTGAAAGGCAGAAGTTAAACTACAGTAGTAATAATAGTGATTAGGAGTTCCCTCCTCCCCGCAAGGACACAGAGGAGAGCGTCGGCAATGAAATCTGTATAAATAGGATGGAAATGGGCCATGACCTGTCAGAAAAGCAGTCACGGGGGGGGGGGAAAGACACCAAGAATTTAAGTTTACGAGTGGGATGAGATTAAAGGTGTATCTTCCCTTTGGAGAAGTATCCCACAGTTTCTGCCAATCTCTAAGTAATTGTTGTTTTAATACTTGTTTAACGTATGAGGGAGGGGCAGGGAGTGAAAAATCTATTGAGTTGTTTTCGGTGGCTGCCTTGGCCAGTGAATCAGCAAGTTCATTGCCGAGAACTCCCCTGTGGGCAGAAACATGTGCCAGGGAAAGATGTTTAGCCAGATTAATAAGTTTTGATTTAATTGAGATAACCTGTGGATGTTTACTCCTGTGGCGAGCAATGGCTAGAAGACCTGACAGACTGTCACTAAAAATATTATGGGAGGGATAGTTATTAATATTAGTCATAACCCAGTCTATGGCCATTTGGATCGCGAATAATTCCGCTTGGAAAACAGAGTTACAGTTGGCCAGTCTGCCCGCCCACTGATGGACAACCGAACCATCGGTCATCACACAAAAGGCCGCACCCACACCGTGGTCCGTTTTGGAGCCATCAGTGTCGATAGCCACAGGAGCAGAAGGAGAAAAGCTATTTTTGTTACAATTTACTATTTGTGAAGCAACATCTTTGCCGGGATGAATATTCCAACTATTGACTGTGGGTTGTATTTCTGTGTTTGGAAAAAGGGTTTTTGCCAAAGAAATATTTTTTAATTGAAGAATGTTTGTTTTTAAATACGTCTGTTGAAGCTGAAGATGGACGTGGGGAATGCCCGTAACAGCAGTGAGGGCGTCAGTGGAGATTGTTCTATATCCTCTTGATAATTGGAGGAGGTAGTTCCTCTGGATTGAGTTTAAGTTTGTCTGAGCAGCAACCGACAGGTTACCCCCCCAAATGCCAGCCCCGTAAGTTAATATTTTTTCTATAATTGTTGAGTACCATATTTTAAGAAAGGAGGTGGAGATTCCCCACCTCCTTCCAACCATTTTTTTTTTTTTTTTTTTTTTTTAATTATTATTCCCTTTGAGACTCCCAGTAACGTGGTTTGATTTTAATAAGATTGAGTGCTATGCTCAATATAATTTTTATATATTCAGCGCCAATTCGAAAACGCTGCATTTTCATTTGTTTACTTATTATTAAATAACAGAAATAAATTTCAAAAACTCACCGATAAAGTACTTTATCTCTTTTTGTTCAATTTTACCTGAAATATAATTATAAATAAATAAATAAACTTTTTGATAATTAAAAAATATATAGCATTTTTTAAACAAAATTTTAGTTATTATTTATAAACAGTTCTATATATTTCGCGATGATATAACCTTACAGTTTCTTCCTTCTTCTTCCCATTTTCTTCTTTCTTTTTTTTCTGTATTTATAAGAGTAAATGTCTAGAAATTCCATCTAAAGAAATTGGTTTTTTTTACAATAAATTGCTGAGTCATATTCTTTTACTTGTTTTCTAATATCTTCAAAAAATAAAAATAAAAAAATTCATTTATATATAACTATAATTGTAAGAATTTAATTGGAGATAACAATTTATTGAAAATGTTTCATTTAGTCGATTTTTTATGGGACCATTTGTCTTATTTTTATTCAAGAAAAGGAAATGGGTAAAAAAGAGCTGCAAAGAAAGATGTTCACATATTTGATATATATATATATATATTTATTTATTTAATGGCAATTATATAGAATATTTTAATTATTTTCGCTTATATTTATATACATTATTGCTTAAGAAAGACAATGCTTTAAAGATTCATTTATTTATTCAAAAACAACATGATGATAAAAATGAAATTCATTTTTTATCATTAGTAGGATTTAGTAAAATTTAATATAAATATGATCAAAAACAGTGTTAATAATCACTTTCGGGACACATTCTATATCCAATTTTGAAATTATATAATAAATATTATATATTGTATGTTTTTATGCTGCTAAGATCGTTGAAAATCAAATAAAGTTTTAATATCTCTAAAACTTGCAAAATAGTTTCATATTAGCTTCTCGATACTTAATACGTAAACCAAAATGAAGACAAGTAATATTATTTTACAGTAAAAAAACTGTTAAAACAACTTTTTAAACATCACAAACCACAATGTAACAGTAATGTTTATTTATATATTAATGTTTTTATATAATATCATATGCTAATAAATAGTGGCACATTGTTGGGCAAATATTAGAATATACTTAACTAAAACTACCGATATCTTATGGAAATCGTCCACAATGTAGACAAGTTTGTTGTGGCCATCAGAAAACTACCTTTTTAGGGTTTTTTCTATACAAAATATCATCATTAAAAAGAATAAAATAAAATACGATTTCTTAAGCATTTAAACGTTAGAGAACTGCAACTAGATTATTTTTATATGGTGAATGGAAATTCCCATCTTTGAATAGAATAAACCTTATCGCCAAAAACGAATTCATAGAATTAATTATGTGACTACATAATACATTATTATTTTTTTATTTATTTGTTAAAAACTGACAATTTTTTTTTTTTTTTTTTCGAATTATCACAAAAACCTCATAGTTCAACAATTCGTTGAAAAATATTGATGAATTATTTTGAGATATACTCATTCTGAAAATTACATCAACAGATGAAGTGATACTACTGCAAATACAAAAGATTTTATTATGTTTGATAATACAAAAATTATTCTCAATTATTTATTTTAAAAATATCAGGTATGCATGCTGCTTTATACGAAATTTCGTCCCATCGTATCAAATTGAAAAAAATTGATGAAAAAAAAAATGATGGTACAACTTGTTCAGCAATATGCAGCAAAATCCTATAAATGCTAATTTATGTGAAGAAGCAACTAAATATAACATTTGATGAAATTATACGCATTAGTTTTTTTCCTACAGTTTCCAAAATTATATTGTTGTATATAAAAAGAAACCCAGTGAAGCAGACATTAAATTGATCAAAACCCGATCAGAAACTTATAAAAATGTACCTAATCGCCCAAAAGCGAGTGAGAATGGAAAACAAAATAGTAAATAAGAGCTTGGAAAACTAAATCTTCCATTTCAACATATGAATTTAGATTTTCCGTTTTATATTTTGCAAGCATTAAAAATTCAGAAATATTCTTATAATTGTACTTTTTTTTTAAATTATAATTTATATTTATTATATGTAATTAAACTACAAAAAGCCGTTTCACACATTTCCTCCAATAAACATTGGGAAATAGAAATCAAAAAGCGAGCATTAGAGAATGTGCAAAAATCTTTGTGGCAAAATGAAATTGTCATTTTAAAGGATTTTCCCGTCATTAAATCGTACAGCAAGATACGAGAGAAAGAATGAATCTTGTGAAAAAGTCTCTGCTTTTTGCTATTGCGGCATCAGAAATTCTTACTTGAGAATTTTAGGACAATTACGCCAATTTTTTAAAAATTTTTTGAACAATGCTCTCTCTCTCTCTCTCTCTCTCTCTCTCTCTCTTTTTTTTTTAATACACCCTTCACCTGTCTTATAAAACTCGTGACTCATTTTCTAAATTTATTTTAAAGAAGTTCAAGCGTTTCTCTGCCGATTGTCACATGGGACGTACTTTTTATTACTCGTGTATTGTTTCTTTCTTTTTTTCGTTTGCTGAAAGAAAGTCAGGTTGTCCTCTTCCTTCTTTTGTCGCTCATAATTGCAGTAGAGAAATGGTAAATGTTAAATATTCAATGCTGAAAATTTTATTATAAAATATCTATATAGGAAATCTCGATTAAAAACTTGAACTTTGAAAAGACATTTTATAAAAATGTTTTAAGAGTGGTTTCATGAAGTACTTTTTTTTTTTTTTTTTTGGTAGAACAAAAGATTGTTAGGGGGAAAATAATCTAAAATGGAAAGAATTTAAAAGAAAGAATTTATAGCAGTTGGAGAAAATAGAAATAAAGCATAAAAATAAATAAATAAATAAAGATCTCTTCAACTGAAAATATATGAAAAATCTTATTTGAACAAGTAAATTTGTAAATAATATATTTATTTTTCCCCACTACTGCATAATTTTGGAAATAACAAAACATTAGATATTCATGAAGATTCAGCAAGGAAAATGAAGATTAAATTTATTCCATAAAATGTCAAAAATCCCAAAATCTAAATTAATTATATTTTTTCTAAACTTAAACTATATCTTACTCATATAATCGAAAGTAATTTAATACTCTGTTAAATATAATTATTACAGTCTAAGTATCATGTAATCATTTTTCAAATAATAGTGTATCTTGAATTACTATAATATCATAAGATGAAATGTTTTAACATATATCATGATCAATACACAAATAAATCTGCAAAGTTTCAAGGTACGATTCTAATTTAAGAATAAAGTGGCTGTGAATGTTCCCGTGAAATACAAAATAATTCGTATCATATGACAAATATTTGAATGTAAATTGATCCTTCACAGGAAATATAATGCTTTCGTAAATCTTATAAACAAGTAAATATTTGATTTTTGATTATGCTATTGTGAAAATATCTTACCTTTTAATAACAATCTTAAAAAAAATTAATTTTTCTGAAATTAATTTAAAGACAATTCCTTGTTAATTTTAATTGAAATAATTGAAATAAATTTACTTATAAAAAATTTTGTTATAAAGCTAACTTAAACTTGTATAAAATTAACATAGAAAAGGAACAAGAACGAAAAATCGTGCGGATTATTAATACTTTCATTGATTATTAATACCTTCCATCTGCACGTACTCGTTGTATCGTTTATCCTTCAAATATTTTTATCTTCGTTATCACACAAAAGGATAGGCAGGACAGAAAACCATATATATAGAAGAAAGTTAAGTGTAAGTGTATAAAGTAAAAGTATAAAAAAAGTAAAAGTGTTAAAAGTGCTTAACACAACCAGAAATGCAGTCTTTAATGTAGCTGAATACTTTTGTGTAGCCCTGTAAATATGAGGGTTAAGGATGTCGAATTCTATAAAAAACATTATTTTAGGATATTAACAATAAATGTAAAATTTTTTATGAACAATTAATGTCAAATGATTTTTTCGATAGAAAGTTATTTAAATGTACCCTTTAAAAATGTCTGTCCTAAAACCCAATACAATGGATTTTTTTTTTCTTGTCTTCCTGTACACAAGTGAGTTATAAGGGACCTATCAATACCATTTTAAATAAGAAGTATCCCATGGTGAATTTGAATAACAAATATCATTTTAAAGAAATTCTTAAAATACTTACGAATGCTGGAGACGGCCGGACGTACAAATAGCCATACGCACGATCAGACAGAGAGATACACAAATTCAAATCATATTTACAGTTTAAAACTGTCATAAAGTGTTAAAAACGCTTAATTAAACGAAAATGCAATTCCACCAATTTTCCTTTAAAATAACAGAATATTTTTGTGTGGGCTTGTACATTTTAATACTAAATATACTGTATTCTTTAGAAAGCATTCTTTTATGCATATGAATAACATATTTCAATTTCATTAAGATTTATGCAAAGTAAAGTTATAGAAATATGGTGTATAGAAATACATATCATAGAATGCAATGCTTTGGAATACTTTCGAGTGTCCCTGTACTTAAACTAGTGATGGTATTTGCTCCATTTTCAATTGAAAATATTTGATATTGATTTTGAATAACATATTCCAATTTCATTAGGATTTGTGTAAAGGTAATTTAAAAGTGGTTTATAAAAATACCTTTCATAGAACGCAATGTTTCGGAAGACTTTCGGGTGGCCTTTTATACAAACCAGCTGTGATAGTTATTTCATTTTCAGTTGAGAACATCGTATAGTAAACTCGAATAATATATGTGAGTTTCAATAAATTCTTTTCATATTTACGGGAGTTAGAGCGCGGACAGTCAGACAGACGGACAGACAGACAAATTGAAGTCATTAACACTTTTCAATCTTGTTGAAAAGTGTTAGAAAAGAATCCCTTGCAATATTTATTTCGAACAAAAAAAAAAAAAAAAAAAAAAAAAACCTCACATAACTAGAAAATAATAATAATGCGCAATAAGTCGCATAAACACCAAAAGATGCAAGAAACTCGCAACAATTCTTATAAAGAACGACTCTTCGTCAGATAAACAAATGGACCATATTCCCACTTTGGGTTCGAGGCTACAAGAATATCAGCTGGGTAGGGAAACAATCCTCAACTCTACCATAACAAAGCATTGTGGCTTGCAAATTTTTATCTTGCAATATTCTTTATAAGAGTTACAGATTATATGAAATTGAAGTAAGAGTGATATAGTGATACCTTCGTTTTGTTTTTAATCCAGTTTTTATAATATACTTTAATATTAATCAACATATATAATATTAAAAGTTGCCATGTGAACTGTGGCGGTGTTAACAAATTTAAATGGATGTTCCATTTAATAAATTTCTTTATTAAAGTGATTGAAATTCTAATTATTTAAGCTTTGATGTCTATATATATGTGTGTGTGTATAAATTGTTCTTATTAATCTTTTATTCATTATAAATATATATACATGTGTGTGTATACATAAAATGTTCTGTAATTTTACGATATGGAATAGTCTTAACTTTATCATTCGATTCAGTCGTTTACATTTCTCTTTTGTTCTTGTTTGAACATTATTATTAAGTTTCACTGCAGAAATATTTAGAAAAATGTTATGCGTAACAATAAAATGGCATCTTGAATCTAATTTGTTTACAAAATATCGGCCACGTGTTCGGCGATTTTACCTACGGTGACGTCACAGGAATATTGTCCATTAAAGCTACAATTCTTTCAATGACTTAGTCAAATAGAAGGATTACATGTATACTTTCGCAACTATATTTGTCACTTTGAAAAAAAAGAAAAAAAAAAAAAAGAAATTTTGCAGGGGCGGTTAATGCTGGTTGTGGATGACGCTGGTGTTGTCGTCCAATGATGTCCCATACGTGCTCGATTGGAGAAAGATCTGGTGATCTAGAAGGCCAAGGCAACATGTCGACACTCTGTAGAGCATGTTGGGTTACAACAGCGGTATGAGGCCGAGCGTTATCCTGTTGGAAAACACCCCCTTGAATGCTGTTCATGAATGGCAGCACAACAGGTTGTATCATTAGACTGACGTACAAATTTGCAGTCAGGGTGCGTGGGATAACCACGATAGTGCTCCTGCTGTCATACAAAATTGCTCCCCAAACCATAACTCCAGGAGTAGGCCCTGTGTGTCTAGGCCGCAGACAGGTCGCTAGCAGGCGTTCACCTGGCCTCCTTCTAACAAACACACGGCTATCACTGCGACCAAGGCAGAACCGGCTTTCATCAGAAAACACAACAGATCTCCACTCCGTCCTCCAATGAGCTCTAGCTTGACACCACTCACGTCGCAAACGGCAGTGGTTTGGAGTCAGTAGAATGCACGCTACTGGGCGTCTGGCTCGGAGCTGTCCTTGAAGTAACCGATTTGTAACAGTTCGTTGTGTCACTGTGGTGCCAACTGCAGCTCGAATTTCAGCTGCAGACGCAGTACGATTAGCCACAGCCATACGCCGAACACGGCGGTCTTCCCTCTCAGTAGTGCCACGTGGCCGCCCGGAACCCGGTCTTCCCTCTCAGTAGTGCCACGTGGCCGCCCGGAACCCGGTCTTCTTGAAGCAGTACCTTCCCTTGACCACTGCTGCCAACACTCATGCACAGTGGATACATTCGTGCCAAGTCTTTCTGCAATATCGCGGAAAGAAAACCCACCTTCTCGTAGCCCTACTACACGTCCTCTTTCAAACTCAGTGAGCTGTTGATAATGGCTTCTTCGTCTTCTTAGAGGCATCCTTGTCTAACATTAACCCACTACGTCAAATCTCAACTGTAAATAACGATCACGTACCTTACAGCGCTTATTTTAAGCAAACCTCATTTACATGTTCATAGTGTCGCTACAAGCGCCACACTTATGCGCGTAGCTCGAAATATGAATCGACGTCATCTTTCAGATGTATAAACAAGCCTACCAAATTTCGTTTATCTAGAGGTGTTCTAGAGAGTGTTTCGTTTATCTTCCTGGTGTTGGGATTTTTTTTTCCATCAGTGTATATATAATAACAGAACATACGCCAGAAACATTTTCATGATTCGAATGCTGTAATTTGTTTGAAAAATGTGGATTTTTAATTTCTTTTTTTTCACTTGAAGGTCCAAAATTTTTGTTTTTATCTCTTTTCTGCTTTTGAAGCGCTCTGTATCATAAAAATATTATTCATCAACTTTTTAGCTAGAAGTAATTTTAAAAAGGTTATTTTAGACTCTTTTTAATTATTTAAAATTTTTAATGAAATTCGGATTAATGTGTCATACTTTTTATTTAATTTATTATATTATTATTATTATTATTATTATTATTATTATTATTATTTTACAATATTGTTTTTCTTTTAAACTTTTTTGCCTTAAACTCGAAACGTTTTTGAGATAAATGCATCATTTTCTTTTTCTTTTAAGATGTGAGATTTTCTCTGTGAGACGAGCATGTGCTAAAAAAGTTGCAACCCGATTAGATATTTCTGAGAATAGATCGCGTAAATATCTCCATAATTACCCAATTTATCTCTGAATCTAAACTTCATCGAAGAATTAGAGTGATTTAAGATCGTATACTGAATAGAAGATATATTTCAAGTATAAATGTCGGTTGAAGATGTAAAAAATCCAAAGCTTGCATTACTCTGTTTCATTTATCTCTATATATTAAAAAAATGTTACTGTCACTGGCGTCAAATTTTTTTTGTCTGCGACAGTATCTTCTAACGGAGGGCAGGGTCCTTCGTGTCATGACAGGTACCAATGTGTCCCGAATACTCCAAGGAAGACATTTCATCTGCTTAGAAATTTCTACCACTTTAATTAAAGAAGTTATCAACTAAAAACGACAAGTTTATGAAGGTACTCTATTTGCCATTTTGAAAAAAGTTTCTCCTAGTGACGCTGTTCTAAGGTCATGAAGTCATTTTCCACTGGGAAATTAAAATATGATTCATGGTTGTATGTAGGTAGGTAGGCAGGTAGGCAGGTAGGTTTGATTTAACGTCGCACAATTACTGCGCTATGGGTAATTGGTGACGGTCTGGGACGCACCCTAGAGATGTTTTGGTGGCATGTCATCACAATTTTGATCCTTCACGGAGGGGATGACCCCCCCCCCCTTTGGGGATCCCCAGATGTATAGTATGGGTGGGAACATGGAGGTATGCTATCGCGACAGATTTTATGTGCACCAGCCACCATTAGTGTACATGACGGTCTTTGGCCGGCACAAGTATAGAATCCAATTACGTGCTCGGCGCTTTACCGACTACGGTACCGCGGTCCGAAACCATAGATTTTAAAAAGAAAGAAAGTGAATAACTTTTTTTCTCTGCTTTTAGGGCCTTATTCACCAACTTCTTAACACTCGGATTAAACCTCGGATCAGTGGAAATCGCTCGATCATACAAAAATCGGTATTCTCCAACAAAAATCCGCGGCAGATCTGTAGAACAGAGGTTCACTGGTGTTTGTTTACATTTTGGCGATATTATCCGTGCGCCAACGAACCAAGGAAATGAATTTATCTTATGGCAACCTTACAAAACGTTTGTTTACGTTCGAAATGAAAGAAATATTAATGCAGATGACTATTTAACGTAATTAAATAAAATTATCGAAGAAATTTCATAAAATGGCGTTGGTTAATTAACTTTTTAACAACAATATTTTAATAAATAAGCAAATACTTAACAAAATGCACGTTTTGTCATCGAAGTTTTAAGAGCAAATTAATTTCAACAACACAATAAATGTAATTAAATAAATGAAAATTCAGAATAAAAATATAACTTTAAAAGTAATTAAAAAAGCATGAAAACTTACAATATGTGCAACATAAATTTTATTTATTTATTTATATATATATATTTTTTTTTTTCATTTTGAAATTTCTGTTGACTCCATAATACGTAAATCACATATCAAATATTTCACTTCGCGCTCAGTTAATTCGTAACATTCGAGGATTCTAAAACCGCATTCAAATGAATCGAAACACATTGGTATAAAAATTATGAGAATATACAAATAAAATAAAAAACATATTTTCAAGTTATCAAATGATACGCTTTCATTTCTCCAGACACATATCGTTTCGAATTTTTCATTAACACTTACATTTCAGCGGAGGGGAAAATTCCCTAGTTTTCATAAACTTGACCAACAAGTGATTGAGTGAGTGAGTTTTACGTCGAACTAGTGCTACGTTGTGGGCAATGAGTACGGCAACCAAATATCTCCATTTTCTACAGACAACGTTTACTTTATTCGCATTATTATAATTTTTTAAAAAATTATAGAAAGTGTACTATTTCATATTCAAATTTTATTTTTAGTGCTTATCAATTAAAAATGAAAAAGAAAATGCATAATTAGTTAATTATAGCAATTTAAAGCTTCACTGTTTTAAAAGTTCACGGATCCGGCCACTGTAACGACGGAGGATGAATTGGGACATACACTAAGGTTTATGAACCAACAAAGAAACATGGCTGTATGAATCTGAAAACGCACGTAACTCGGCTCCGCGGCAATCACTGTCGCGCATGTTAAAACCAAAAAAACATCACTGGACACCCCTACCTCGCTGTGTATGAATCTGAAAACGCACGTAACTCGGCTCCGCGGCAATCACTATCGCGCATGTTAAGACCAAATTTCCCATAATGTAGATCTAGTGCAACGTAAAATGCGCTCGAAACAAATGAACCAATCAAATATCGCCTAATTTCCTGTAATGTAGCTCTAGTGCAACGTAAAATATACTCAAAACAAATGAACCAATCAAATATCGCCTAATTTCCCATAATGTAGCTCTAGTGCAATATAAAATACACTCAAATCAATAAAAAAACAAATGAACCAATCAAATATCGCATAATTTCCCATAATGCAGCTGTAGTGCAACGTAAAACATACTCAAACCAAATGAACCAATTAAATATAGCCTAATTACCCATATTGTAGCTCTAGTGCAATGTAAAATACACTCAAATCAATAAAAAACAAATGAACCAATCAAATCTCTCCATACTGCGTCATAGTAGAATTGTTAAGTTATGTTTACAAGGATAGGCAGTTTCTCGCTACGGAAGTTCGCCAAGCAGAAAGTGAACCTCTGTTCTACGGATCAACCAAATCTGCTGTTCACCGGCTACTTTAATTCTCGGATTTGCTGATCCATGGTTTAATGCGAGTGTTAAGAAGTTGGTGAATACGGCCCTTAGAAAATTAATTTTCTTACACGGGGAAATAAATATATGATCCCTGGTTGTAGGTAGGTCGATAATTAGGTAGGTTGCGTTTTACGTCGCACCATTACTGCGCTATGGATAATTGGCCACGGTCTGTTACGCCCCCCTACGGATATTCTGGAGACATGCCACCACAGTTTTGGTCCTACACGAAGGGGATGGCTTCCCCGCTTCGGTGGCCCCCAGAGGTATAATTTGGATGGAAACATGGAGGATATTGCGGCCACGACAAATTTTACGTGCACCAGCCACCATTAGTGTACACGACAGGCTTTGGCCGACTCGAGAACCGAACCTGCAATCTTATAGTTACGAGCTCGGCGCTCTTCCGACTGGGGTACCGCGTTCCGGATCTAAGGTTGCAAAAAAGAAATAAAAAGGGTCATATACTAAAGCTGTAATGCAAAATGGTCTAGATATTATAAATTTATTTCAATTAATATATATATATATATATATATATATATATTATACATTTCAATTTGACATTGAATATGAGGATTTCAGAAATATTTTTCTGGTTTTGTCTTGTAATATGCACTATTAATATTCCTTTTAGGTGAAAGAAAGCGGCGAATAGGCGGGCGTGCTTATAAGTAAAATCAGTCGGGGGGGAGGCGAAGCCTCCCTCTGGGGTTGGTGAGCGGAGCGAGCAGGGGGCACAGCCCCTAGTTGTTTTACAGAATAAATACATAAATAAATATAAATAAATGAAAGAAAGCAAAAAAGAAAATTTAGGTAAACAAAAAATTTAAATTAGAGACTAAGTTGTTGTATAGGTGTGTATTAAAGAATAAATTGTTGTTAATTAAGATAATAAAGTTATTCTGCGAACAAATGGAAAAAAAATAAATGAAAAATGGAACCTTGAAGTATACAATTTCTGCAAGCATGATGTACAGACATTTTTAACTAAGAGACAACTATATTCAACTATCTTTCCTTGTTTTCCATTATTTGTATGGTAAAATTTCAAATATGGCACAAATGCGAGAAACGTATCAGAACTCACGTCGAAATCAGACATAATAACCTTAAATAAATAATGAAGTACTAATGAAAAAAGTGGCACAAAACATATCGTTCGAAATTGAAAATTGATTTCTAATTCGTATATTCTGTAAAACACACACACACACACACACACAAAAAAAAAAAAAAAAAAAAAAAACCTCTTTATTTGATTACTTACAGTTATTTAAATTTGAATGTCAATAATTTATACTGAAAATGCGTGAAACATTCGTTTGAAAGACACAAAACATTTTGAAAGGGTCTTAAGGGAGATTAAAAATAATTCTATATTAGGGAAATTTTTGGTTTTAGTTTTCGTTTCTTTAGAAGACTTACTGGAAATTTTAAGAGATTTTGGGATTGATTTTTAAATAAATACGAATATTTATTAGTTGTGTTACAGAAATAGAATAATTTTGTAGTTTAGAAGGATTAAAAGTTGAAATATATTTTAAAATCCTAGCGAAAAGTATATATGACAAAAAAAAATTTATTTTAGTAAAAATATTAAAATAAGAGGAATTTTATATTTTTAATTCCTTTACGTAAACAAACATTTTGTATTAATTATTGATGCTGTGATATATTTTTAAATTATTGAAATATATTCATTTCTTTGATTAATATTTTAAAGATACTTTACTAATTTTTCGCTTTTCATCATTCTTCTAATTATAGTAGAATGTAGCACTCATTGAAATGATCAAAAAATTAAATTATATTGAAAAAACCCAGGTCTGCGAAATTGAACTTTTTATTTTTATTTTATTTATTTATCTATTTATTTATTTATTTATTTATTATTATTATTATTATTTTCGCTGTGTTAGGTGTCCCTAACGTGTTTTGATACCCTGAATCCAGAAATGCTTGTCTTATCTTTCTAGCACGTAATTGTTTTTTCACAAAGTAAGCATAAGAATAGGAAGTATTCACACACAGGCTATAACAAATTCGCAACAATTCATGTATAAAACACATTAAAATAGCCGATTATTTACACATTATACTTTAAATGTGTTTCTTTAAAATGAAGCTTTTTTTAAAGCTTTTTCTATTGCGCCCAGATTGATGGCTTTGATGAGGGAGGGGTATTCTCTTGGCAGCACCCAACAATAATCTGCTGACATGTTAGCACTCCATGATACCTTCTCTACATTTCTTTTAAGTTTTCATTAAATAACTGTCCTTGTTCTTCCCTCACACCACACAGTTTTTTAAAGAAATAACTTAGATGGGAGTGGAAAAAGTGGATATAATTTGTCAAAACTGTACGTGATGAAAATTTTTTAATAGTTTTTCCTTAAACAGTGTCATAAAATGTAGTAGAAAAACCCATCACCTCGAAGAAAAAATTTCATCGCAGACCTGTATAATTATTTACCTTTCTGAACAAAAAAAAAAAAAAAAAAATACTTGTATTTTTTACTACACTTTTAACATTTAAATTTGCTACACCAGGAATGAATATAAATAACAGAATGATATTTATTTTTCTCATAAGATTATCATGGGTAGTACAAATAATTAAATTGTTAGAAAATTTGGAGCTTTAAATCCTGAGAAAGTAATACTCGGATAAGACATGCCTAAACAGAAACAGGATTCGTCTGAAAAGACGACGAAACACTATTCCTGCATCCACGCTCGTAGTTGATCGCACCTAGGAAGGTTTTCCTGTCTGTGAGGCAGCCTCAAGAATAGGCGAAGACATGGTCGCTGCGATGAGAGTCTATGCTGGTGGAAACGTCTTCGAACTGTTAGTTTATACAATTGTTGTTTTCAAAACTACTCCATTTCTTGACGTAATTGCACGATCAGTTAAAACAATGTGGATAATACGTTTGTCCCATCTCTTAGTGATAAAAAAAAACGCTGATATCCTGCACGGAGTTTCGTATGATGATTTGATCATCCTCAACTCATCGATTCCATATTCTGAAACAGTCACAGGTTCTTGATGAACGAGAGCAGCAATTATGCGGTTCGATAAACCTTAATTCGATAAACAGATCTTTCCTTTTTACTCAGAGCATAATTACAATTTTATTATCAAACAACAATATATAAATGCAATTTCTGCATGCAAAACCTGCTGTATAATATTTATTGATTTTTTTTTTTTTTCGACTGAGTGAAAATAATGCCTGGACCGGGAGTCGAACCCCGGATCTTTGACTTACAAGGTCAAGGCTCTACCAATTTAGCTATCCAGGCCGACACCCCGGTCAGCATTACTCACTCAGACAACCTTTAGGCAGAAACATCTCTGGTCTATCATGTAGATAGCTCGACAGAAATAAGCCGCAGGAAATGGAAAACACCATTAGATAACCATTATTTAATTATATATAGAATAAAAATATAACTTTAAAAGTAATTAAAAAAGCATGAAAACTTACAATATGTGCAACATAAATTTTATTTATTTATTTATATATATATATATATATATTTTCATTTTGAAATTTCTGTTGACTCCATAATACGTAAATCACGTATCAAATATTTCACTTCGCGCTCAGTTAATTCGTAACATTCGAGGATTCTAAAACCGCATTCAAATAAATCGAAACACATTGGTATAAAAATTATGAGAATATACAAATAAAATAAAAAACATATTTTCAAGTTATCAAATGATACGCTTTCATTTCTCCAGACACATATCGTTTCGAATTTTTCATTAACACTTACATTTCAGCGGAGGGGAAAATTCCCTAGTTTTCATAAACTTGACCAACAAGTGATTGAGTGAGTGAGTTTTACGTCGAACTAGTGCTACGTTGTGGGCAATGAGTACGGCAACCAAATATCCCCATTTTCTACAGACAACGTTTACTTTATTCGCATTATTATAATTTTTTAAAAAATTATAGAAAGTGTACTATTTCATATTCAAATTTTATTTTTAGTGCTTATCAATTAAAAATGAAAAAAAAATGCATAATTAGTTAATTGTAGCAATTTAAAGCTTCTCTGTTTTAAAAGTTCACGGATCCGGCCACTGTAACGACGGAGGATGAATTGGGACATACCCTAAGGTATATGAACCAACAAAGAAACATGGCTGTATGAATCTGCAAACGCACGTAACTCAGCTCCGCGGCAATCACTATCGCGCATGTTAAGACCAAATTTCCCATAATGTAGCTCTAGTGCAACGTAAAATGCGCTCGAAACAAATGAACCAATCAAATATCGCCTAATTTCCTGTAATGTAGCTCTAGTGCAACGTAAAATATACTCAAAACAAATGAACCAATCAAATATCGCCTAATTTCCCATAATGTAGCTCTAGTGCAATATAAAATACACTCAAATCAATAAAAAAACATATGAACCAATCAAATATCGCCTAATTTCCCATAATGTAGCTCTAGTGCAACGTAAAACATACTCAAACCAAATGAACCAATTAAATATAGCCTAATTACCCATATTGTAGCTCTAGTGCAATGTAAAATACACTCAAATCAATAAAAAACAAATGAACCAATCAAATCTCTCCATACTGCGTCATAGTAGAATTGTTAAGTTATGTTTACAAGGATAGGCAGTTTCTCGCTACGGAAGTTCGCCAAGCAGAAAGTGAACCTCTGTTCTACGGATCAACCAAATCTGCTGTTCACCGGCTACTTTAATTCTCGGATTTGCTGATCCATGGTTTAATGCGAGTGTTAAGAAGTTGGTGAATACGGCCCTTAGAAAATTAATTTTCTTACACGGGGAAATAAATATATGATCCCTGGTTGTAGGTAGGTCGATAATTAGGTAGGTTGCGTTTTACGTCGCACCATTACTGCGCTATGGATAATTGGCCACGGTCTGTTACGCCCCCCTACGGATATTCTGGAGACATGCCACCACAGTTTTGGTCCTACACGAAAGGGATGGCATCCCCGCTTCGGTGGCCCCCAGAGGTATAATTTGGATGGAAACATAGAGGATATTGCGGCCACGACAAATTTTACGTGCTCCAGCCACCATTAGTGTACACGACAGGCTTTGGCCGACTCGAGAACCGAACCTGCAATCTTCCAGTTACTAGCTCGGCGCTCTTCCGGCTGGGGTACGTTGTTCCGGATCTAAGGTTGCAAAAAAGAAATAAAAAGGGTCATATACTAAAGCTGTAATGCAAAATGGTCTAGATATTATAAATTTATTTCTATTAATATATATATATATATATATATATATATATATATATATATATATATTATACATTTCAATTTGACATTGAATATGAGGATTTCAGAAATATTTTTTTGGTTTTTTCTTGTAATATGCACTATTAATATTCCTTTTAGGTGAAAGAAAGCGGCGAATAGGCGGGCGTGCTTATAAGTAAAATCAGTCGGGGGGGGAGGCGAAGCCTCCCTCTGCGGTTGGTGAGCGGAGCGAGCAGGGGGCACAGCCCCTAGTTGTTTTACAGAATAAATACATAAATAAATATAAATAAATGAAAGAAAGCAAAAAAGAAAATTTAGGTAAACAAAAAAATTAAATTAGAGACTAAGTTGTTGTATAGGTGTGTATTAAAGAATAAATTGTTGTTAATTAAGATAATAAAGTTATTCTGCGAACAAATGGAAAAAAAATAAATGAAAAATGGAACCTTGAAGTATACAATTTCTGCAAGCATGATGTACAGACATTTTTAACTAAGAGACAACTATATTCAACTATCTTTCCTTGTTTTCCTTTATTTGTATGGTAAAATTTCAAATATGGCACAAATGCGAGAAACGTATCAGAACTCACGTCGAAATCAGACATAATGACCTTAAATAAATAATGAAGTACTAATGAAAAAAGTGGCACAAAACATATCGTTCGAAATTGAAAATTGATTTCTAATTCGTATATTCTGTAAAACACACACACACACACACACACACACACA